>RCWM02000523.1:385000-750001 GCA_003667255.2 Euschistus heros | reverse complement strand
ACTACTCCTAACGAAGCTGTGAAGTCAAAAATAGTCGCATAATTCATGCACTCTACACCCCTCATTACAGCACTCTCACTAGGGTCACGCGAAAACACGTTTTTCAGTACTCTTTTGGCTATAACTCCGAAAGTAATAGTTCGATCCAAAATATATTTTTTTCATCTGAAAGCTGGTTAAATTTACTATATGAACTGGGATATTAAATTTTGTTAAGTCCCATAAAATATCGATGTCAGCACCCTCAAAACCGCTTACTGTTTTGAAATCCAAGTTTTTTTTGGCACATTTTTCACTATAACTCCTAAACTGTTTCTCCGATCTGAACTTTCATTTTTTCAACTAAAACCTAGTTAAATTTACTATTAGGCCCATTATATGAACTTTTGATTAAACCACGTAATACACCTTAGCCAGCACGCTAAATATGTATGTTTTGGCAACATCTGACGATTTTGTCATTTTCAGTGACATTGCTTGGGTATACTACGGAGTTTAATCAAAATTAAACATTAAATATTTGTCCAACTATCTACGGTGTTCGAGATATACATTATTAAAAATCGATAATCATAGAGACAAACTATTTTTACCTCTCTTTTTGTCAAACATTTGATTCAAGTGCCAGAGACGTATATATGAAATTAAAGTAAATTTAATGGGCTACAACTTTGCTGAAGGCACTAGAAGCAAATGTATGTCCGAACCGGTGCCCGCTCCTTTTTCTCCACGCTATATCTTGAAAACGGTTAATCCCCCCCCAAAAAAACAACAAATAATAGAACCAAAATTATAGAGTATATTATTATCTACAAGTTTTGTAACCTTCTTGATTGACGGCCGATGGATAGAAATCGAGATATTAAAAAAACAAACTGATTTCTGTGACCTTTGACCTTGAATATCTAATTATGCTAGCGTGCTGAAATCGGTGAATTTTTAGCACTTATTTAAAAGACCAAAACAAAGGTATATGCAAAAATTAAGCTTCATTGGTTCATTTCCGAGATTTTCTGTATAAAACTCCATATTTGACTGGGCTGTGTTGTTAACACAGGAAAGGGGACATTAAGATGACCAAGGCCAAAGCCGATGACCACCGAACACTTCCGAATGAGCCCGATGACTACCTCTCTACCAACCTAGTCCACCTCCAAAATTGACAGGTAGATTCTAGTATGTCAGAACTATAGTTGCTAAAGTTTACTGTGATTATTATTGTAGATAACAATGATATACAAGAAGATTTATAGTTTAACATAAAGGAATTTAAAATTTTTCTAGGATCCCCGTCGCGGCTTCGCCCGCCCTCATAAGTAAAGATAATTTCAACTAAAAATTAAAGTTTATTTGTTTATCGATAAGATCCTTGTATTTTAACATGTGGTTGAGCATTATTTCTTCAATGATTTTTTCATGCATAGCAGTAATTATTAATCTAGTTATAATTGCACTGATTAGGTAGTTGAAGATTACGTAAAAGCACCATTAGACATAAAATTTTTAATTCTAATGAATGAATTGGTAATCAAGATGGATAAAGACTATTAAGAAACTCTTGCGGAAAATAAACTGGATTATCAGTGCTTACGATAAAAGGAACGTGGATCACATTTTTACTCACAATATAAAAAAACAAAGGATCGACATTTTGATTTAGTAATAATTTGTATTCGGCAGAAATAACTTTATTGATTTCATCTGGTTGGATGTTGATTTCTAACTATAAAACTGTATGACAGTGTGGAAAATCTCGGACCTGCCTCTCAAAATTGTACATTTAAATTTTAGTTATTGTAAATTTTACCATTGCAAAACCTTCCTAGAATTATAAAAATTATTTATTTAGATGTCGGTACAGATAGATTCAATTTACCATTGTAAACTCTATTGTGGAATGGCGCTTCCTCCAAAACATAAATCCAATAAGTGCTATTTAATCTACATTTGACAATTTTTTGTTTAATATTAAACTCATTGAAGTGTTTTAAGTTATCCTGTAGAAAATATTATGTTAAAAAAGTTGGGGGCGTCTGTGGAACTATTTACCAAGGGAAAAAGTTCCGTAGACGCCCCCGGGGAAAAAAATATTATTTACAAGTTTGGATTATAATTAAATATAATAATTCATTCAACACATCTTATTAGGGTCTCGAACAGCTCGTCTCCACAGGTATTCACCCAAGTGTGAATATAAATTTTGGGAATTCCTCGCTTAACTGAACTCCATGGTGATTCTATGTTTTGAGTGTGGGAAAATGAATTAGGATCTATAAAATACAAGCTGTTTCATTGTCTGGTGGGCGTGTCCCATATTTGCAAGCTGTGTGTAGCTTCTCCATTCATCTGTAATGATAGTGCTTCCTGGTTTGACATTTTTTATGATCAGAGGTAGCAAAGTTGCAGCGTCACGCTTATTGTGGGGGCAAATTTTCATCCGGAACTTCTATTGCCCATCCCGTTCTATCATCCCCAGAATCCAAATCCCGTCCACAATCCTTCCTCTATTATATTTCCTTGCCACAGTGATAATAAGAGTCACAATGATTATTTTGTTGATATAGCGGGTTCGAGATGAGAGATTAAATCGGTGACGCAATAAACAATAAACAAAAATGTTGAATTTTAGTTGTAACCTATTATGATATTTTAACCTCATTTAAGTAGCAAAGGGCTGGGAGCGTCTACGGAACTTTTTCCCTTGGTAAATAGTTACGCAGATGCCCCCAACTTTTATAAATTAATATTTTCAACATAATAATTGTATTCACTTTAAATAATTAAGTATGAGAAGAAAATTGGTTAAATGTAGATTAAATAGCACTAATTGGATTTATGTTTTGGTGGTGTGACATGGAAGAAATAGGCATTTGAAAATGGGGACGTCTGCGGAACTACACCCCTTCTTGGAACTATGAAGATGATGTCGTTAATATTTAGTTCAGATTGTTTCAGTAGTATCCGCGGTTAGTGATCACAAACGAAAAATGGCTTGTCCTTTTTTATAATAGTATAAATTATTATTATAATAAAGTTTCTAATTGTAAATCTTTCAAGAACTATGTAGTTAATATTTGGTTCAGATAGGTTCATTAGTTTTACTAAAACGCTATTGTCGCTTGCCACATATTTATAGCTTTTTGGATAACAATTTAATTGAATTAAGCAATTTTATTATCAATTTTTAGCTATATTTAACACCAGATCATTGTAACCTCTCTTGAATGGCGCTCGCTTTACTGCACACCACATATTTATCGCTTTTTAAACAGTAATTTAATAGGAAATATGTAAATTTTATTATTGCTAAACCTTCCTTGAACTTTGAAGATGATATAGTTATATTTGGTACAGAATAGTTCTATAGTTTTTGCGGTTAGTGATCACGAACGAAAATGAATTGTCCTTTTATATATAACTTCATCATCCCCCGTCGAGGCTTCGCCCTCTCTCATAAGTGAAGATCTTAGATAATTTTAACTAATTATTGATTTTTTTTTATATTTATCGATAAAAATCTTGTATTAAAGTGAAGAATTGAAAATCATATTTTTGATGATATTTTCACGCATAGCAGTCATTATTAACTTGGTTAAATTTAGATTGATTAGGTGTTTGAAGGTAACATAAAGCATAATTAGACATCCAATTTTCAATTTTAATATATGAGTTGGCAGTGTATATTTTAAGGAATTTTGACTGGGTGACATACGGGACGGCATAAGTACCGGGGGTAGGGCAGAGGGTCCCGGAAAAAGTTTCCAAGTTAAGTGTCAAATGACGCATTTTTTGGCCGTTTTGACTCTTATTTAACATGGTCCGTGAGGTTTTGAATACCGGGAACTCCCTACTTCAATTAATGATCCCAGGCCCTTTGACGATTAATTTGGTCCACTCTATGACGTATGAACCCATTTTTAAATTGACACCAGGGGCCTATTTCATAAAGATAGAAGTACAACTCTACAGCTACAATTCCAAAAAAACCTTGACATTTGGGCTCCCATTGGTCGGTTTCAAGGTTTTTTTTAAATTGTAGCTGTGGAGTTGAACTTTTTACTATTTTTTTTATTATTTTGAAAAAAATGTATTTAAATTGAAATTTTTGCTCCCGTAAAAATTTGCCGGCACCGGCTACGTTCACTGGGCGACAAAGTCATGGACTGGGCGATACAAGTGTCGCCCAGTTTATATGTTATTTTATGCTATGTGAGTTGGTAATCCAGATGGACAGAGACTATTAAGAAACTGCAGCATAAGAAACTGCATTATCAGTGCTGTTCAAAATTCATATTTTTACACACAATATTAAACAGCTGAGAATCGGCATTTTGATTTGTAATAATTTTCATTCGACAGAAATAATGTTATTGATTTGATCTGGTTGGATTTTCATTACTAACCATAAAAGTATGTGATAGTGTGGCAAAACCCGTTTCTAACACTCAACATTTTACATTTAAATTTTAATTGTTGCTAAACCTAGAACTATGAAAATGATGTTGTAATATTTGGTATATTTCACTCCATATAGCTGTTTTTATAACAATTTCATTGAAAATAAGTAAATTTTATTATCAATATCAAGCTCTATGTAACACTGTACCTTTCATGTAAAAAACCTTAGACTTAGGTTTAAAAAAACCTTTCATGAAGATGGCAATTGCCGCCATTTTTGAACTTCACTGTTATCTAATTATTTTTCATTTTTCAATAAAGAATTAGTTGAAAATCATTAGATTTTACTATTGCTAAACCATCCTATAAAGATGATGTAGTCAAAATTTGGTAGAGATTGGTTCAGTAGTTTTTGGTGGATAGTGATCACAAACGAAAAATGGCTTGTCCTTTTATATAATAGTATAACCTTATAGCGCCATACGGTAGAATCGTATGGAGCTAACAGATAATTGTTACTTGCAGATAATATACAAATAATATTGCGACTATAAATTAAGATATAAACTATCCTATCTTTTTTGTTGGATCAAACTGCACACGGTGCGCAAATTTCATTAAAATCGGTTCAGTAGTTTAGGTGTCAGCCTGCCCCAAGAAAGCGACACGTAATGCATATATATTGAGATAATTGAAGTCCATTAGTCAATAAATGAGAGTAAGCCTTCCAACAATATTAGTATTTTAGACATACTGTCATCTGCTGACTTCATTTTATACATAGTTTCTTTAAATTTTAAAATTATGTTAAAAGAACTAAAAATGTTTTTAATTTCTTTAAAACAATCTAATATTGAAGTTTGGTTAGAGGGAGAATTTGAGGTTACCTTTTTCTGTTCTGGAAAAGTTTTTTTGAGTCTGCCTAGGATTGGGCGATATATCGATAGGTCATACCTACTATCGATAGATCTTTTTTACCCTCAAGTTTTGAAATTATCGGAATTATTTAATTCGGAATTCCTAGAGCTTAAGGGTTTCCTCCAAGATTAAGCTAAAGGAAAGCAGAAATGCTAGTTTTTCTTTCGGGAAATATGTGGCTCAAGGAGCAAACTTGACTCATGAAATTAACTATTTTGTTATTTTTCTTTTCTAAAGATTTTATCTGTTCATTATTATTGTAACCGTGTAAATTGTAAATACTTTTTTAAAATTCAAATAAATTAGTTTTTTCTCTCATCTTTATGGTATAATCTTATAATTTATAATCCAGCAAATTTCAAATAGTAAGTAAATAATTGAATTTAATTATTGCCTATATTGAAGATAGATTATTGGGAATTTTCAATGACTGCCTAGATAGGGAGTATTTTCCGAGAAGCTGGAAGACAGTAGATTTGAGACTGCTCTACAAGGAAGGGAACAAGGATAAGGAGCTTCCTAAGTCATATAGACACATATGTCTTCTTCCGGTGATGAGCAAGATGTTGGAAAATCTCATCATGATAAGACTGCAGCCAATACTTACAAAGGCAAGCCATCAACGGCAATTTGGCTGTACAAAAGGCAAGGGATCTACTGATGCCATACTGAGAATTCGCGCAGATTTCGAACAGAGAAATGAGCGGTATGTCATGTTGTTGCTCTTTGATATATCCTCTGCCTATGACAGCTTCTGGTGGCCCCGTGTACTTTAACAGCTACAGAAGTATGAAGCCCCCAGTAACTTATACACCCTCATAAGTAGCTACCTTCAGAACAGCATTGTAAAGGTTCGAGGAAGCTCTTACGATAAAGAAGCTACTATAGAGAGAGGATGCCCGCAAAGATCAGTTCTTGGCCCAGCGTTATGGAAAATGGTTTTTGATGAAATACAGGGAGTGCTCGAGGAAAAGCAGTACCGTGCCACGGCCTACGTCGACGATTTAGCTGCTATAGTGGCCTCCAAGCAGGTCTGGAATAAAAGAAGAGGCACAACGGTGCGCCACCATGGTGTGGAAGTAAGAAGCTGAGAATGGCAACTTCAAAAACGCAGGCCATTCTACTACGAGGGAAGACAGATAGGGCACATCCAATAAATATATGTATTGGTGAAATAGGAATTCGTCCCAGTGAGGAAGTCACCTATCTGGGAATAAGAATTGGAAGAGGATTCAATGTGACCTCTCATTTGGAATATTTGAGAAATAGGGTGGCGCTAGCCTTAAACGGTCTTATGCCCGGTTGCTAGAGCATTAGATATCTCATCAATAACTAACAGTCCGCTAAACTGTGAGAAGCGTTGCTAGAACACTAGCTAGCTAATTTATTGTTTAGCTAAATCGTTCGCTAACTTAGCGATTCGCTAAGTAGGTTCTTTAAAAATCCAACAGATAGAGCTGGTATAGTTGTTACATTTATGGAGCCTCTTCTACGGTTAATAACTTATATCATATTATCGTATGATGCTTCTCTTAACAATATTTAAAAATATGAGCTTGAGTGTTGGAATTTATCATTAATTTATCATTTCTAGAACGTAAGGTATTTTATCAATATCCATAACCTATGAAAAGCGTTGCCTGGATACTAGTTAAGGTTTGTTAAATCGTCCGATAAAGTTATAGGATCGATAATTTATGAGATTTCTCTTAGCACCCGGTTCTAGACCATCAGATATCATAGCTCTAACCGTTTTAGAATGTTTCGAAAAAATTCAAAATGAACCGAAAATATATCAAGTGACCTATCATATTAAAGGACATTTCAAATACAAAAGAATGCCTCAAATTTGAGCTCTCTGGGAGAAATAGTTTTTTAATGGCGTAATTTTGAATATACTAAATCAGGACCGAAAACAGTAGTTTTTTGAATTTTCAAAAGCTTATAACTCAAAAACCAAAAGTCAGAAAAATGTAATATTTTTTTATGTAATATCTAAAAATGTAATATTATAAAAAAAAATATAATAGCTGCTATACCAAAAATCATAGAAATCGGAAAGGTCAAGGTCCAAACCTGATGTTGAATTGGTTGATTTGGCATGGAGTGACCCATAACAAACATCTGAGGGGGGCTTTTTTTTTTTGTATGCAGTTTTAAAAAATATTTTAAAATTACCCAATCACATAGAAAAAAATAAAACTTCAAGAAATCATATATCTGTTCCTTGATATAATATATTGAACACTAAAATTAAATTAAATTTATACGTAAATTTTTGGACAATTAAATTGATTGTCGTTGTTTTGTCTTTTTAATAAGTCCATGAACTAAAGAAAATAAAGGAGATGAAATGGTCAGGGGTCAGGGGTGCAGTCAGGATGAATAAACACGGCAAGTTTTTAAATGAAAAACTTATATTTTGGCGTGCCAACGTTTGATCTGCCTTGCAGGTCTTCATCAGGCTAAAATAACAAACATTGGATGTAACCAAGATGATACAAACATAAAAAAAAAATAAATAAATAATTAATAAAAATAATTTTAAAATGAAAAAGAAACAAGAAAAATATCTGTAATTAATTAGATAATTGAATACAAAATAGTAGCAAAGTCTAGTAAAAGATACAGTTGTAATAAAATAATAAAATAATTTAAATTGAATAATACAAATTTTAAATTGTGTTAACTAATACAATGTAACAATTTTATTAAAAGATGTTTTTAATAGGAATTTAAAAAAAGTATAAGGGATCTGTATGAATAGAAAAATGGTAAAATAGAAAGGTAAGCAAAATAATAAAGTTGGCATAACAATAATGAAGGACGAGGTTGGGGAAACATGAGAAATTAAAATAAATGGACTTACTGAAGTAGTCTAGATGAAGGCTTGACTAACAATGACTGTTAAAAAATAAAATCAGGGAAAAGGGGGGGAATAATGACTTGCAGAAAGTAATTAAGGGTGGAAGTGGCTAATATAACATATGAAAGGGGGCGCATGGTGGATAAAATCCGAACTATTTTTTTATTTTTATTTAAAAGGCGTGGAAGATGTTAAATATGAATTTAAACATTTTGCTAAAAAGAAAGCGCTATCACCATCAGCATAAAAAATAAAAATAAAATAAAATAAATAAAAAATAAATAAATAAATAAAAATAAATCAATAGAATAAAAAAAAAATCTGTTAATAAAATTGTTAATTAAAATTAATAAAAGGACATCAATGACGGAAGTCCGCCATCTTAAAATCGTTAAATATTTTAAAACAGTATCCTGGAGGACAACAATGGCGGAAGTTATCCATCAGATAACTTAAAAACCGTTAAAACAGTATCCTTAAGGACGAAAAAAACTATTAGTATTCCGCCATCTTAAAACAGCATCCTTAAGGACGAAAACTAATTCTAATTGTGGAAGGAGAGAGTGGCCAAGGGTGTCCTTCGGCCTCGAAAAATCATCAGATCCTGGCAGATCTTTAAAACAGTGTTAATAACAACTCACATTTAACAATACAGTGATAATCAAAAAGGAAATAAAAATTGCACTGTACAACTTTTATCTTCCCCTCTTCTTTAAATATATACCCAATAGCTTCTTCGTGATGTTGCCTTCAGCTCAAAATTATTCTTCACACAATCCTCAATTCCAAATTTGATTCTTATAAGTATACACATATATGTGTGCTTATGTATATATATATATATATATATATATATATATATATATATATATATATATATATATACATATATATATATATATAGGTGTGTGTGTGTGTGTGTGTGTGTGTGTGTGTGTGTGGAAAGTAATTATTTTAAAAAACAAAAAGTCCCTCCCATCGGAATTACGATCTAGGCTTCGTAAGATCAGCGGTAAAGCGCCGGCTAGCTCATAAGGGACACTGTGTCAATTAAATTTTTTTTTTTTTTTAAATTTCGTCCTTAGATTTTATTTATCATTATTTGACATTAGATACTTTAACTTGAACACCCTATAGTGTGACTGGAAACAGAAAAGTTTTTATGAAAAAAATTGTTGGAAGTGCGTTGCACCTGTCTGGAAAGCCCTGATATGAAAAGGATTAAAATTTTGAATGTAAGCAAACCTTGTGATAAACGGCAAATAATATAAATTATCCAATACAGAATGAGATATCTCATATAATTCAATCGTTTAACTTTAGCAAGCCAATACGTTAACAAACCGCTAAGTTAGCGATACAATAAGTTAACAAGCCGCTAAAGTTAGCGAACGATTAGTTAACAAGCCGCTAAAGTTAGCGAAAGAATTAGTTAGCTAGTATCCAGGCAACGCTTTTCTGAGGTTAGGGATATTTACAAGATACCTGACGTTCTAGAAATGATAAAATA
Organism: Euschistus heros; assembly: GCA_003667255.2. NCBI lineage: Eukaryota > Metazoa > Arthropoda > Insecta > Hemiptera > Pentatomidae > Euschistus > Euschistus heros. Next base: position 740,309 of record RCWM02000523.1, on the reverse strand, counting down.
ATGATCAATTCCAACATTGAAGATTGAATTTTTAAATTTGGCTGTGAGGAGCACCAGACGACAACATAATATACGATATTAACCGTAAAAGAGGCTCCATAAATGTAACAACTACACTAGCTCTATCTGTTGGATTTATAAAGAAGCTACTTAGCGAATCGCTAAGTTATCAAGTTGTTACAAATTAGCTAGCAGTTATCTACTTAGCGAATCAATAAAGTTAGCGGTTCGCTAGCTATTGGTTCGCTAAGGTCATCGTCTAGCAACCGGGCATTAGCCGCGTTGGGAGTGCATTTTGGGGCCTCAGATACCCAGCCACGGTGACGATTTATAATGGAGTGGTTCTGGGTATTCTGAGATACGCAATTCCCGCCTGGTATCAGAGTCTCTCACAGCGGCAGAAATGCAGATTGGCGACCATCCAGCTCTGCTCAGGGTAACCAAGTCCTACAGGAGTGTGTCTCATGAGGCGGCACAAGTTTTAGGCCCCTGGAGGAATACCTATCGACCTCTTCTTACAAGAAGAAGTTTTGAAGTATAAGTTCAAGAGAGGGGACTCAGCTGGTCTTTCGGAAAACATTTGTGCGAGAATCACAGAAGAACCAAGAAATGGAAAAGGATTATCCGAGATCATTCTAAAGAAACGTGGAACCGGCGGTGGGTGGTAACTTCGAAAGGTGCTACCTTGAGAAAATACTTTCCTACCGTTCAGGCACGTTTGCATGCGAAATGGGTCCTCCCAGATTACTGGATATCACAATTTCTTACAGGACATGGGGGGCTTCAGGGCTAAACTCCATAGCCTTGGTGTAGACATACATTCATTATGTCCTAGATGTGGAATTCCAGAAACTGCTGAGCACATCATTATGAATTGCACCACCTTTGAAGCTCTGAGGGCCAAACTAATGAGAGAAACCGGACTATATGTTCTCTCGGAGAATGATTTCCCTCAGCTAATGACTGAAGAAAACTACCCTCACTACAATGCTTTTATCTACGGGTGGAAGACTGCGATTGGCTCATCCCATTTTAACCTTAGTAGAAGAGGACATATTCCTGGGAGACCGCCGGACAGCGCAGAAGCTGAAGAAGATGGTGACAGCCTTAGAGCAGCCTAAGATTGGACTTCTTAGTTACGTTACCATATGTTTATTGTACTTATTGTTATTGTAGTTATTGTTATTGTTATTGTAGTTATTGTTATTGTTATTGTAGTTATTGTTATTATTGTTATTGTTATTGTAGTTATTGTTATTATTGTTATTGTTATTATGTATAGTTTGTATTGTAATTATATATTGTTATTATGTATAGTGTTATATTGTAAATTGTGATATTTTGGCAATATTAAGTTAATATTGTCTAAACCTGTATTGCCTGAAGGCAAGGTAGGGCGAACAATAAATAGAAAAAATGTGTCTCACCTCTACACTGCCCTGGAGTGGCTCTATCCATCCTCCCGTAGACAATATTTCCTGGGAACTTTCCTGTACCATGTCATTAATTACCATTGCCCACCCTACATCTATAACCTATTGATATTCAAGTCTACCGTTCACTTCCAACTCACAACAAGATCACTTTCCTCTGACCTATATACTCTTTTCCACCGAACAGCATTATACCAACACTCCTTCCTAGCTCGATCCACTACTCTCTGGAATTCGATCCCTTCTGAAATTAGACATGCTTCTTCCTTAAACTCATTCAAAACTCTCCTATTCCAATATCTCCTTGAATCCCAGTTAGATGCCGCCAATATGAGTGATAATTAAAAGTCAAGTTAATCAAATTCAGCACATCCGATGCGAATGAATTTGCTTCAATAAGTATATCATTGTATAAATTTAAATTCGTTTTTGTTTTGACATTTCTTTCCTCAACAATTGTTTGTTTTTATTCTCATATAAATTATTATTATTATTTCTTTTCTCTTTCTTCTAATTGATAAAGTGCTATTATCAATTGTATATATATATTACCTTTTAGGTATTTGTAAACATTTTGTCGTATTAACATTCAGTCTTAATATTTGTCTTCTCTATATATCTTTTCCTTTCTAATCACTATATTTATTTTATTTTATTGATTTTTTTTATATTTCTCTATTTTTCTGAACGCATTATAATTATTATATAAGCATATTGTAATTATTATTTTTTTGTCCTATTTTTTTTTCTCTCTTCTTTTTTCATATATATCACAAAGTTCTATTTTCAATTGTATATACATATTATTATCTTCATTTAAAATTAAGATAGCCAGACTATTGTACAACTTATTATACACGCCTGTTATTCTTAGGGGACAATATGTCCCAGAATAAAGATTATTTTTTCATTTCATTTATATAGGGAAAGGATCTGTTTAGGTATAAAGTTGGAGGTAACGGAGAGTTGGATAAGGAAGGAGTGGTAGATGAGTAGCTATTGTATGTATGTATTAGGAGTTTATTGATAATGTTTTGGGGGAAGTTATTAGAAATAAGTGTTTTAAGTGATCAGTATTAGAAGCGTGGCATTGGGGATCGGAAAACAATTATATTGTTGAATTTACTCATCAACTTTTAATTAACTATCACTCTCTTTAATTTAAATGAATTCAATAGTCTGTATGTATTGTCTTCATGACCTTTAGATATTAACTCCATAACTTGTCCTCATAATCTCATTAACTTTGTATCTACTCGTTTTTTAAGTTTACCAATTATATTGTTGAATTTACTCATTAACTTTTAATTACCTATCACTTATTTTAATTTATTTTCATTTTAATCTTAATTCAATAGTCTTTATGCATCGTATTCATGGCCTTTAGATATTGCCTTTATGTTATAGTCTTTACTCTTATACATTTATTCATTTCATAATAACCTTAAGAGTAAAGGTTTCATAAAAAACCTTTGTTTTTTATACTCTTTACATGTCATACCTTTTTGTTTGTTTTCTTTTTCTTGAAGCCCTGATGAAGGATTGCAACGCAAGACGAAACGTTGGCATTACAAATTAAAATATTATTTTTAATTACAGAGCTTAATGACTGCATAACCCAACAATCTAAAACTCTTAAAAATTATATGTTTATTGCTAAAATTGAAATGTTTACTGTTACAAATGAATATTTTAATATTATTAATTATTGCTAAAAATTAAATGTTTGTTGTTAAAGCTAATATGTTTATTATAGTACAGGGTAATTAGCATTCGAACCTGGAAATCGAACCAAAAATAAAAAGGTTAAGGCTACTGGATATTGTTCACCAACCTTAGCTCTAAATGTGGTAAAATGGTTTGCTGGAAATAGAGTCAAGTTTGGGCAAGGGGGGGGGGGAAAGTGTTGAAAATTGTATGTTTTTATCAGCTTGATGCAATTACTCGGAAACCGTTACTTTCAGCATATTTTGTGTACTATACATTATTAGAGCTAAGCAAATTTGCAATAAATTTGGTTCTATTCATTTTTTGCTCAGATCAATAGTTTTAGAACTGTGGAGGACGAAAAATTTGATAAATCGCACTTTTCCTTGAAAACACGTAGGTCAGTACTCTTTTAGTTATAACTCTAAAACTAGTTGTCTAATCTAAAATTTGATTGTTTTTTTCATCTAAAATCTGGTTGAATTTACTGTCAGACTCAATGTATGGAGTTTTGATCAAGCCTTGTGTAAAAAACATGGCAACAGGCTGAGAACCCGGTACTATTGTGAAATCCTTATTTGTTTGGCACATTTCTCGTAGTAACTACAAAAATATTTGTCTGATCCTGAAATTTTTTTTTCATCTCAAAGTTGGTTAAATTTACAATCAGATCCTATATATTAAATTTTAATTCGATTTCTTGTATACCTATGCTAGCAGGTTAAAAACTGTGAACTTCTATAAAATTCAAGGTTTATTTTCTCTATAACTCCTAAACGATATGTCCGATCCTGGATTTCTTTTTTCCTTCTCAAAGCTAATTAAATGATCTATCAGGTCTTATCAATAAATTCGGGATCGAAAAAATATTTTTGGAGTTAAAACGAGAAATGTGCCGAACAAATAAACATTTCAGGGGTTCTCAGCGTGCTGCCATGGATGTTTCACGAGACTTGTTCAAAACTTCATACATAGTCTGATAGTAAATTTAACCAGCTTTCAGATGAAAAAAAACAAATTTTAGATCAGACAAATTGTTTTGGAGTTATAACCAAAAGAGTACCGACAAACGTGTTTTCGAGGAAAAGTCCGACTTACCGCAAGTTAAAATATTTTTCGTCCTCCACAGTTCTATAACTATTGATCTGGGCAAAAAATGAATAAAATCAAATTTATTGCAAATTTACTTAGCCCTATTAATGTATAGAACGCAAAATCTGCTGAAAGTAACGGTTTCCGAGTTATTGTATCATTATTTTATTTAAAAAACATACAATTTTTAACACTTTTCCCCCCTCCTGCCCAAAGCTGACGATATTTCGAGAAAACCTTTTTACCTCATTTAGAGCTAAAGTTGGTGAACAATTTCCAGTAGCCAGACCTTTTTATTTTTGGTTGGATTTCAAGATTCGAATGATAATTACCCTGTACTATAATAAAAATTTCAATTTTAACAATAAACATATAATTTTTAATAATAAAAACTTCTTTTTTTTTAATTGTCCATATTCTCTCCACTATATCTCTTTAAACATTGATCCCAGCAAAAAAGTGTATTATAATGCCTTTTTTGTAAAAGAATTTATGTTAATTAATTTAGTAAATAAACCTATTTTCGCTAGAGGCAAGAGTCTTCGAGTTATTAACGAAAAACTGAAAAAAATGACTTTAAGAGTGTCCTCCCCCCCCCCCCCCCTTCAGCTCCATCTCCCCCCAGTACGTTAACGACGTTGCTAAGGGCACCTTCCTCTACAACTGTGCCAATATTGGCTTCTAAATGATTTATGTCTGTTATTTGGCCTTTTTTTGGTCTTCGTTGCCTGGACTAAAATGTTAATTTCCGCATTTGAGGCATCTTTGTTACCCTCTACATTGAGCTGCCGAGTGATTAAATTGGAGGCAATTAGTGCATTGTCTGATTTGTGGAATATACGGTTTATCCTGACAAAAGCTCTCGTAAATTGTAATAGAATCTGGATTTTTTTGTTCTCTGAAGTAATCACGCAAGTTGCGAGAGGTGGTGTAATTTTTATTGTTTCGTTTAAAGTCTCATATTTTTTCATTCTTTCTACTTTTATTGGGACTATTATAGATTGCATATTTTCTAATACTTCTTCGTCAATCAAATAATCCACTAGCGAATGATCGCGTTTATTGCATCTGATTAATTGGCAATTAATCGCGAAATCATTCGATCATATGGGATTATTTGTGGAAATTGTTCGATTATGCCCATCTTTAGTTACCATCACATCCATAATCGATTATTTGGCCCAACGAAGTGAAATATCGGCATTATAGCAGCTGTTATTAGATCAAAACTGCTAATTCTCACAACAGTGGTATTACCTTTTACAATCAATCCAGAATCAAAAAATTTATTAGTAATACCGTGTTTTGCTAAAATAATCTAGAACTTTTATAGAATGGCGTAGAAACTGAAATTCTCAAAAACTTAATTCATCTAATTAATTGTTACTGATTCTAAATGATTTATTTAACTGCATTACCATTTATTTTTCTCGCACCATTTATTTCTAAATCAGTTTTTATTAAAAGGTATTCCTTTAACAATTTTTTTGTTCTTTCCTCCATTACCCAAAATACACGTTTCAGTCTATTAGGTGTTTTAAAAAAATTAATCAATTTAGATGGTTATTTTTACTACCCATTTCAAATTATAAGATATGTTTGGATGCCAATGCAATGAGTGTTCTAGCTCAAGCTATACAGCTGTAAGTATTAGTGGCTTTTCTGCTTAGCCAAGTAACTTAAAGATGGCGATAAATCTCAATTAAATTAGGTGAAAGCTGAATTTTAAAGGTTTTAGAATTTATTGATACATAAATTTACTAAAAAAAAAAAAAAAAACCGCAACAACACTTAATTATCAACCGACTTCAAAAAAGAGGAGGTTCTCAACTCTTCTGCATGTTTTTTTGTATGTATGTTACGCGATTACTCCGTCAATTCTGAATCAATTTTGATGATTCTTTTTTAGATCGGTAAGGCAAACTTCAGAGGGGGTCCCATAAAAAATATTTTGATATCAACTCAACACTTTGTAAGAAAATTAAAAAAGCAGTTAATAAAAATCACTGTTATTTAACCATCCATTTTAAACATATTTATAATTATGATTATCTAAAATCTCCATGGTAACTAAATCTACAATAATAATTTACATATACAGTCAACTCTCGATGTGTCGTACTTCGATAAGCTGAATTCTTAAACAAGTCGAACAAAATCTACGGTCGGAATCACATTACACTTAAATTTTACTTCAATGAGAAGATTTCAGACAAAAAACGTGAAATATTGTATGAATAAGTCGAACTGAAAATAGGGTCCAAAAGAGAAAACTTCTAGGACCACCTACCTCAATGAAACCAAAGTCATCGCCTCAATAACTCGAACTCAAATTAAAAAAAATTCATGTGTGATTTGTTTTCCTGTTTCCCGTCATTGTTTATCATTTCAGTTCATAGTTACATCAGTCACTTATTATAAGTTACTCACTCGAGTGGTTTTACAGTGGACATTGAAAATTCTTTCAACTAACGAAAAGTTAAAATTGATTTGCGAAATAGAGAAAGGAGAAAGAAGTTGGGCGTTTGTGAATTCCGAATGCCGCGTAGTTCTCTTTCAACCGCCCTATAGAATAAAGAAAAGACGCCACTGTTGGAAGGCGGTAAGTCTACTTTTAGGCACTCTCAGAAAAAAGCGCAGTTCAGTTGAAAGTTATATGATAAATTGGTACTGGGTATTTAATTTTCTGTATCAATGATTTTATATGTATGCACAAACAACATACACATACCCATTAATGAAAAATATACGTAATGATTTCAACTAAAATTTTGTGTTCAATTTTCCCATTTACATGAAGATAAGTGGAATGATAACCTCGATAAGTCTTTGTTCAGTAAGTCGAACTATTTTTCAGCGTAGCTTGAAGATCGAGAATTGACTATATAAATAAGAACTCACAACTTAAAAGTGAAAAATAAATATAATTTTTAGAAAAAAACAAAACCGACTTCAAGATTAAACCTAATATTAATATTTTAATTGCTTATCAGTTATTTTTGGAGTCGGTGCCAACCAAAACAAACAGAATTCGAAAAGAAAGGGAAATTGTTAAGATCCTCCGACTGCTTCATCACCGCCACACCGCTGTCTCCATCCATTCCAAAGTTTAAATTGCAAAGGCAGGATTAAACTGCCCTTCTTGGCTGGCACCGGATCTAAAAAAATAACTGGTCATAAATTGTGAATAGTTATATAAGTATCGATAATTTCGTTGATTGTCATTTAATGGTTTTTGTTTCGAAGCAATTGAAATTTAATATTAGGTTTAATCTTGAAGTCGGTTTTGTTTTTTTTTCTAAAAATTATTTTTATTTTTCACCTTTAAGTTGTGAGTTTTTATTTATACAGTCAATTCTCGATCTTCAAGCTACGCTGAAAAATAGTTCAACTTACTGAACAAAGACTTATCGAGGTTATCATTCCACTTATCTTCATGTAAATGGGAAAATTGAACACAAAATTTTAGTTGAAATCATTACGTATATTTTTCATTAATGGGTATGTGTATGTTGTTTGTGCATACATATAAAATCATTGATACAGAAAATTAAATACCCAGTACCAATTTATCATATAACTTTCAACTGAATTGCGCGTTTTCTGAGGGTGCCTAAAACTAGAATTACCGCCTTATACTACATATAGGTTTAATCTTGAAGTCGGTTTTGTTTTTTTCTAAAAATTATTTTTATTTTAATATTTCATGATTAGTATTTTCATTCAGCAATGATTGGATCTATACATATACATGAAATAACAATATATACACGATGCTTTCATTAAGTTTTGATTACGTTCTTATAATTTGGCATTTAAATATTTATATTTAACTATCCATGAATGGTTTGAAAACAAATCAAAATGAAAAGCCGTATCGCTTCCATTCACGATACAAGTTTTGGGCTAAATTAACAGAATTTTGTACTGCTTCTATTTTGAATTTTTATTTGTTTATTTTTTATTTTTTCTAACCCCGTTTAGAAGTTTTATGGGCTGAAAATTATAATCCTGTTCATAATCATAGGAGAAGTATATTGAAATAGTTGTAGATTCTCTAATTATTCAAGAACATAACCGTGCTAATACTGAATACTCAATAATAAATTTGTTTTTTTTTAAATTATTTATCCCCTTACTTATATTCTGATATCTCTGCAGCAACATATGGAAGAAATTTAAACAAATGTACACTACCAGAGGTTTCTTGGTCTTCAACATTCACAATGATTTCTTGAAGTTCTGCTTCCGTCGGAACACAACCTAAATATGAACATAATTCAATATATTAATATTAATGAGAATAATTTGTTTCACAGTTCAAAATTAACTTACCCAAAGATCTTATGATGGTACCAACTTCTCTAATGTCAACCGTTTTATTACCCGCATGATCAAACACTTCAAATGCTTCTACAATTTTCTTCTCCAAATCATTAGTTATCAGCGCTTCAAGAATATAAAAAAAAGAAAATAAAAAAAATACTAACAATATTTAAAATGAATTTAACTTAATGAATGAAACATTTACCTTCAATATCTTGAGGTTTTGGTGGAGCTGCTTTTCCTCCTGCTGTACCTTTTTTTGGGCTTTGACCAGTTGCATCTGTGGTTTTCATGTCTTTTAAATTTCAATTAAAATTCCTTGAAAAAAACATAATCTTACGTTAAAAGTTTAGTATCTACGAGGAACTTGTTTGATGTCAAGGCAACAAGATAATAAAAGTAAGATTTTACTTCGAATAAAGCGCCAGCGGTTGAAAGTGATATCAAGAAGGCTTTGGAATATTTCTGTGGCCTCCTGGCGGCGTTAGGTTTGGCTAGTGTTTGCATGTATGGTTTGTTTTGGTTCGTTTAGTGCCGGGCACCTTCAGTGAATTGGTTTTCTATTTATGTCAAGCGAGAATTAATCATTAATAGTGAAAAAAATTGTACAGGATATCTTAAAAATAGTTTGTTATTTTAGATATGAATCCCTCGAAGCTCAAAGTTGTTGAACTTAGAGCGGAATTAGCATCCCGTGGGTTAGATACTAAGGGCAACAAAGCTGCTCTTGTAGAAAGACTTCAGGAAGCTTTAGATAAGGAAACGGGAAGAGGTAATTCTATTTGACTTTATAAGTGTATGACTATCTTTTAATGAGTTTTGTGCTGTCAAAATCCTATATGTTAGTGGGAGTGATATGTTTGAATACGGAGGTGGTTACTTCTTGCCGCCATTTTGGGATAGCGTCCGAGAGGGAATTGATTAGTGTATAGGCAAAGCCAAGTTATCGGCTTTGGTCACTTTTTTTTGGGGGGATGATTTAACTCATTTCTCTAGAGTTCGATCTAAAACACTGTATATTGTTATGAATATAATTTATTTAATGTTTTTATGTCATATATCTTGTCATAGTACCTTCAGAAAAATCGTTGGGTGAAGCTCCTGACAATGGAAACACTTCTGAAAGCAATGAACTTGACTTGAATGAGACTACTGCTGAAACATCTCAGTCCCAATCAGAGGATACTGAACTCGTTGATGAGACAAACACCAATTCAGAACAAGAAACAGAAGAACCATTGCCTGAAAAGGTATTTTTAGAGTTGTTTGTTGTATGATGAGAATGACTGCTGTTTTTAAAATTTTTTTTTATTCATAGTAACAGTGAATATATTAATTTTACCTTTCCATCTGATTTTGATTTTTTTTTTTTTTTTTTTTTCTTGTATCATAGTTGTAAGTGAAAACTCCATTTCAGTTACTACTTACCATTTATCCATAAAAGTAGTTTCTCATTAATGTAACTTAAATTCTGATTAGTTATGGATTTTGTTTATTAATTAATAACGCATTTTAATAACCTAAACATTTGGTTTTAAATTTTTACATTTCTTAATGTTTTTGTTTGTGTAGCTGATATGGTTTATGTTGATTTTCTTGGCATTTAGTCTTCAAGTTAATGCTAATTTAAATTGTTAGTTGTAACTTAATTATTTTCAAATTCTGATCCTTGTGAAAATTTTTTATGTTTAATTTTAGTTGACCTCAAGTTTTAACAATAAAATCTAAACTTGTATATTAATTTGTTTGAAATTGTAGGAACAAGATCCATCACATTTACCTGAAGAGAGTGAAAATAAACAAGTTACTCAAAGTGAAGTGACAGTGGTTGATAACTGCCAAGAATTGGATGAGGATTGCTATCCTAAATCTCAAGATAATAAATTGGATTCTTGTGATATTTTGGTGAAGGAAGAATCCATTAGTAGTGACAAAAATAAAGTAATTACCTATACTTCATATGAATGTCTGTTTTGCAATCTGTTATCAGTCATATTAGTTGTGATAAATGTGATAAATATTGGTATTCAAATCGGTAACGGTCGGGTTAAGAGGAGGCAACATGTACATGCGCCGAGAATACCTTTTATCGATTCTTTCCTTCTTCCAACTTATTTCGGTGTTTTAGTCGCTACTTTTCGAGGGGAAAGGTTATTCTCTTTTATTAACAGAGAAACTTTAAATCCCTCTTGAAAGTAATATTAACTTCTGTTTACCTTATGATATTAAAATGGGAAATAAAATAATGAAGTGGAATTAAGTTAATGTCAAAATATAGGACACTAAATCAATTTTATATTGAATCAGAATTAATATAATGCTAAACCACCAGTAATGTTAATTCTTGACAAACTTTGCGATGTGAGGAAAGTGTAAATAACAAATTATAAATATTTAAAAGACTGAATCCTTAAGTATTTATTTCAAATAACTCCTATTTATTTAACATTTGTAGCTACATGTTTCGGAGAAAAGGCTTATAAAAATTTTTAAAAATACAATTATAACATTACATACAATCTATAACATTACACCAATAGTTTTACAAGTATATAATACGTCATTTACATCTTAATCTGTGATTATTTTCACATAGTCCATTCTCCATGTTATAAGGGATTATATAATATAAGACAGAATCCTTGCTGAAAGTTATGATGTTAATTTATGCTATATTTTCTCAAGGGAAGTGGAAATAAGAAAATATGAAACCTATGATACACTTTCTCACATTTATTTTCAGATCGACATGTTTTATTGAAATAATTATACAATCTGTCTCACTTTAGGGCAATAAGTATTATGGATGACAAAGAATGCATTCACAAAATATGCATACTGAAATTTTATCACTTAAATTGATACAACAAATAAAAATATATAAAACACCAAATCCATGTACAAATTAATGTTCTTAAGTTTTGTAACACTTTTACACATTAGATAAGATGGAATAAGAAAACATGAATTGATAAAACACTTAATCCTTTATGAAACTCATTTTGTTAACTTTTGTTTCACTTATTTACTTTTAAGAAGACTAAATATCAATATAACACACTAAACAATAGAATGCAAGTTGTAACTGTAGAAGATATTGTTTACATGTGAGTTTATAGGAAAGAGCTATCGATAAATGTAAACTCGAAGTGAAGCATAAGGATAAGGATCGAACTGGTCGGTGTAGTGCGGGTCAAGCCAGTTTGGTGCCTCCTTTTAACCTTACCGTTACCTTCTAATCTTTTAGAGCTCCTGTTGATTTTTTTTTTTTCCAATCATATTAGGTATATTTTTCTTTAGTGGTATTCATAGTATTTTTTTTTTTTTCTGTTGTTGATGTATGTTTAACATTAAGGCCATATAGTTAAATTAATTTTAGGAGTAGATTAATAATCTATCTCATAAATATTAAATAAATAAATCTATCTCTTAAAGATTAGATTGTTCTCTCCCTATTGGTTTGTGGATGAAGTTATCAGTTAATCACTTAATTTTATTTTTGGTGTAGAAAAAAAGTTCTGCTGTTCCAAAGATAGAGAAATCTTGTTTTTCTCCAAGAGTATTTTGCAAGCCCAAAGTTTATATTTTTATTATAATTATTTTCTTCATAATGGAATGCACTTAGCCTTAAATTAGAAAGTAGTGTTATGTGTGAATGGATTTTTTATATGGTCATATTCCATTCTTGCTTGTTTTTTTTGTGATCATTTCATAGAATCAGACTGGTTTACTGCTTAACGGAACTGTTTCCCAGTCTTCGAGCCTATATGTAGCTTTTCTATATTTTAATTTCATCATCTCATCTTGATATGGTTTTGGCCTTCTTTCTGTTGCTTACCTGCTTGTCTAAAGCCTTCTGTACAACAATATTGCTGTTGTTCATGTTTGCAAATTTATTGTAAATATGAAAAAGATTAAAATTTGATTACACATTTGATACATTTGATTGATTTAAGTAACACTTTAAGAAATATGTATTTTTAAACCATGTGGAATTCATTATTACAAAACAATACATCAAATGCTTTGTATTACAAAATCCCTCATTTCATTGTCTATATCTGATAAATAAAAGTATCAGTTATGCATTATCCATATTTTTATAGTACTTTTTTAAAGTGATTTTACTGATTTTGAAAAAAATTTTCAACCTACTCTTAACTCTCCAAAGCAGAAAATTATTATTATTATTTTTTAATATTTCTTTTATTTTACTTTTTTCTGTTATTACGATAATGTATAACAGGAGAAAAATAAACAAATTCTAAACAAAAAATTAAAAAATAGTTCTAAATTCGCCTGTGACATGTATGTCACACTAAGTTAAAACCGAAAATATCAAGCTGAATATTTTTTTTTTTATTTTTTTCAAGTTAGAGTTATGCTTAACTTAACAAATTAAATTTTTTTAAATATAAACTGTGATGTAAAATTCCTGGGAAAATAAGGAAATATTCCTAGGGAATATTGTCAGCGGTATGCCCAAAATTCATAATTTCTTGGGAATTTATGATCAATTAGATATAAAGATTGCTCAAGAAGTGTAAATTAATAGGTAAAAGCAGTAGTTTTAAATCAAACTCAAAAATTGAAATATATTTTAAAATAAAATTCCAGGGAATTTATAATTTTTAAACTGAAATCACTCAAATTAATATGTCAATCTGGTAATTGTATGATAAAATAAAAAGCAAACACTCTTATATGTTTTCTTCTTCTTCCTCTTCCTCCTTAGTGCCTTTCAGCATGGAAGTGCCTCTGTCCAGGCATACCAAGCCTCCCGATCCTGAGCCAGCGCCCTTATGGCATTCCAGCTGTTTTTTTCCTCTCTGGTTCAGCCCGCTACTTTGCGGAGGTACCTCATTTCCTCTGCAATAACGCTGCTTATGTCCTTACCTAATGGTACCCAGTTTACACTTCCATATAGGAGGGTAGTTAAATAAACAGTTTTGAAGATATGTTGCTTAACATTTTTCTCCACATCCCTTTTCCTTATAACTGTGTTGCAGAGGTGGTAGTAGATTGAGTTTGCCTTCTTCATCCTATTAGATATCTCCTGGTTTACCTTTCCATTCCTGCTTATCACTGTTTCGAGGTAAGTGTAGTTGTCCACCATTTCCATTGCTTCACCTTTGCAAAGTATTTCAACGTATTCCTGTTCCCGGCCAATGTGCATTATTTTACTTTTCCTGACATTAATGGGCATTCCTTCCTAGCTTGGTACAGCTTGCTGTAGGCTATCTTTAGTATCAGCAATAAAGACAATGTCATCTGCTTATACCATTACTTGGGCAAGGATTGTCCTCTTATTCTAGTTTCCAATACGTGCTGACATTTGCACATCTACAAAATTTCATCCATGTATACAATGAACAGGAGGGGGCTCAGACTGTCTCCTTGCTTTACACCTTTCTTAATTGCAAATGTATCGGACTCTCTTCCATTAATCCTTATTACCCCTTTGGAATAATGCCTGCAAGAGTATTCCACAGTTTCTGTCTAGTGAGTAAATCAAAGGCAGCTTTCAGATCTATAAATGCTAAGAAAATACTGTTTCCCTGTTCCCATGAATATCTATTATTGTTCTGAGAGAGAAGGTATGCTACTGGGTCTGGTGTTGAGGGCTTAAAGCAGCCTGTTCCTCTTCCAAGTCCTTCTCCACTAGCTCTCTCAGCTTCTTTTCTAATGTTGAGGTATAGAGCTTGTACACAACCTGGGATAGACAGATGTGTCTGTAGTTCTCACATTCGCTAGCATTATAATAAAAGGACACTGTTTCACAGATCTGCCAGGATCTGACGATTTTTTGAGGCCGAGGACATCCTTGGCCACTCTCCTTCCACAATTAGAATTAGTTTTCGTCCTTAAGGATGCTGTTTTAAGATGGCGGAAAGACCTCAGTTGGGCGATATATCTATTAGTTTTCGTCCTTAAGGATTCTTTTCTTCAAGATTTAATGACTTTATAAGTTTTCGCTAGCATTGCCTTTTTTGTGAATCAGGACAATTATGTTCTTTTCCCATTCCTTAGACATCGTTTTTTCAGTAAGTAACTTCTGAAAAAGACATTGCAATGCTTTCAATAGTTCTGCCCCATTGAATTTGATGTATTTAGGGGCGATGCTGTCTCTTCCTGGTGCTTTTCTGAGTCTTAAATCTCTCCGCTGGTTCTTCCACCTCCTCTTCCAATATCACCTCATCATATTCTCCCCATATACCCTCTTTAGGCATTCTCTCTTCGGCATCTCCAGAAAATACTTCTTTGTAGGGTTGCCTCCAACTCACCAAAATACCATGGTCCTCAGTAATCAATCTGCCTCACTCATAGTCCAAGCAACGAAGACCAAAAAAGGCCGAATAGGGCCGAATAATTCATGTAGAAGCCAATTTTGGCACAGTTGTAGAGGGAGGTGTCCTAAACAACATACTAAAAGTACTGGGGGATGCGGGTGGAGCTAAAGGTGGGGGGGGGGCGTTTGCAGTTTTTCGTTAATAACTCCAAAACTCTTGCCTCTAGTGAAAATATGTTTATGTACTAAATTAATTTACATAAAATTGTTTACAAAAAAAGGTTCTATACATTTTTTTTCTGTGATCAATGCTAAAGAAGATATAGTGGGGGGGGGATATAGAAAATGTAAAAAAACACGTTTTTATTGTTAAAATTTATGTATTGATTGTTAAAATTCCAATATTTATTGTTACAAATGAATAGTTTATTATTATTAGTTGAATACTTATTGCTAAAAGTAAAATTATTGTCGTTAAGCCTAATATGCTAATTATAGTACTTGCTGTAAGTCGCACTTTTCCTCAAAAACACGTTTGTCAGTACTCTTTTGGCTGTAACTCCGAAACTATTTGTCTAATCTCGAATTTCTTTTTTTCATATTAAAGCTGGTTAAATTTATTATCAGATACCATGTACATATTTAGTTTTAATTACGTTCCGTGAAATATCCTTTCCACCTCGCTGAATTCTGCGTACCGTTGTGAAATCCTTATTTTTTCGGAACATTTCTCGTTATAACTCTAAAAATATTTGTTCGATTCCGAATTTTTTTTTCCATCTCATAGCTGGTTAAATTTGCTATTAGATCCTATATATCAAATGTTGATAAAATTCCATGTAATACCCTTGCCCCCCTTTAATACCCTATTGTAATACCCCTTTCCAGTCCAAAAACCACCAACAGGATCTTTTTTGGGTGGAGGTCTGGTTTTGGAAATGTTTTTGGCTTCTCATCTGCACTCAGCCATTGATATGATTATCTCATATTGTTGTACAAAACCCACTTTTCATCACAAGTAATAATTCAGTTGAAAAATGGATCAATTTTTAATAGAGACAATAAAGAAGAAGTTGTTACCCGAACCAGTTTATTGGCATCCAATAGTTGGTGAGGTACCCATTTATCCAAGTTTTTTACTTTTCCCATTTCTTTTAGGTAGTTCAAAGTTGTAGATTCGGAAATGTTAAGCTGTTCTACAATATCTGAACATCTTTGGTGTGGATCTGCTGCGAGTATATCCCGCGCTTGTGCTTGTTCAACCACTTTTGGTCTTCCAGACAGATTGGTCTTCAAGCGATTCATCGCCTTCCCGAAATTTTGAAAACCAAAATTGTGCCTTCCGCTCAATAAAACTACCTTTGCCAAAGACGTGACAAATATTACTAGCGGCCTCTGTCGCTTTTGAACCACGTTTAAATTCAGACAGCAAAGCAGATCTAATTTTAATTTCAGTGTTCACCATTTTGACTGCACTTTTTAAAATACTCAGAGAGACTGAATTAAAGGTTGCCACTGTTATTGTGAAGAGTAAAAATTATTGTTTACATAAGAACAAATGGGATTAGGAAGAAAGGAATTTACATGGTGTTAAAACAATAATATAAAATGTATTAAAAAACGACAGGACTATTTGGAGGACCTGCTATTTATGTAACTTTGACTTATGATCTCTTTATCAGGGGATAATATCCATAAGGCCATTCAATTTTTTTAAGCAAATATGTGTTCTTTTAAAGTATCCTCTCCTCCTCAGTAAAAGAAATTTTCTTTCTCCTTTCTTCCATTTGATAGTTTAATATAATAACCGATTTGTATACACGTCCTTACTATATCAACAATTGAGTTTGGCTTGGAAAACCGTCACGAAACCTTCTGATGATAGCATTAGTGTGCATGCGCCACTTGTACTTTTCACTCCAATTCTTACTCACGTAAGTGGCCGTTTATGAATACATTTTTTTTTTTCATTTTTCCCTCAACTGTAAAATCCCACTTATGTGAGTAGTACTTATCACTCACTCTAAGTAAAATCTATGAATTCGACCCTCAGACTCTTATTGGTAATTTTTTTAGGTAATTCAAAAAATATTAGACACGTATTTTGCCGTTCCGACCAATGGGCCCTAGAAGCTGAGAGAAAAAAATATAGCATTAAACTAATTTATTTTATATCTCGAGTTTAAAAGATGAAATCAACATTATTCTTGCACCAAGATTTGTATTTTTGATTGCGGATTTAAGGAAAAATACAGTCGCTCCTACGGAACATCTGAAATACATTTTGATTTTAACTTTAGTTTGGAACCAGATAGGAAGATGAAACCATAGACATCGAATTCGAATTCAGCATTCAAGTATGCAATTTTTTTTTTTTTTTAAACTATTACGGTTAGACAATTTTAAACGTATCAGTTTCATATTTTTACCCAAAATATAGAGTGGTAATACACTTGAAATGTCTTTGATTTCATCTTCCTGTCTGGTTTCAAACTCACGTTTAAAATCAAAATGTATTTAGGATTTTCCAACTTTTCCAATAGGTTTTTCTTTATTGAATTTTGCATTTATATATACCAAAAGAAAGCTGAGGCTCTCTTTTTTCCAGTGATACCAATTAAGTTGAATTTGCGTGGAGTGTAACAAAGTAATGGTGATTTTAAGGAAAGTAATGATATTTTTTGTTTTTATTAAATAAACATTTTTCAATGTTTTTGAGGGTGCTCAGTTAGATTCTGACATCAATTTTTGTTTGAAAAAATCTATAGAGGTAGTGTGTTTAAAAATCTAATCATTTTTTTAGAATTTTAACGAACCTACACCAAAATCTATGGATTGGCTGTATTTTTCTTTAAATCCGCAATCAAAATACAAATCTTTGTGCAAGAATCATATCAATATAATATTTTTAAACTCAAGATATTGGTCGGAATGGCAAAATAAGTGTCTAATATTTTTTGATCTGGAACCTCCAAAAAAATAGCTAACAAGATCCGTGAGAGACTGAGTGTGTCCTCCCATGTTAGATAATTTTAACTAATAATTGATAATGATATGATAATGGAATTCATTATCAGTGCTTCTAACTAAAGGCCCATGAGTCATAATTTTACACACAATATCAAAAAGCACATGATGAAATTTTGATTTGGTTATAATTTTTATTTGGTACAAATAATTTTATTGATTTCATCTAGTTGAATTTTAATTTTCAACCATTAAAGGATATGAAAAAGTGTTGTGTTGTAAACCTTGTTTCTGCCTCTTAACATTGTACGTTTAAATTTTTATTGTAAATTTTACTATTTCTGAACATTACTATAACTATGTTCTAGTTAACCTTCCAATAGTCGCATGATCCTATGAGGTGCATGATGAAATTGTTATGGTGGTTATCTTGACTGTAGCGAGCTAGTGGGGGCAAGACCCCAGGTTTGCCTTTACCAGCGTTCTTAAGTGTTAGCACCTAATCGGATTTGCCCCTGAACTTTTTGGTCCACAGTATATCAAAACATCTGGGTGGTACAAGCGCTTTTTAGGACCCAGACACAGAGTTTCGTAAATTGTTTTCAATGAAATATACTGCAAATGATCTCCATAAATTCACAAAGATCTGATAGATGCACGTGACTACTACATTATTATTTTGGTTCTAGTTCTTCAGCATGGCTTCACTGAATAATTAATATATATTTTTTATACCCTTCTTAAAACCAGAAATAAAATACATTTTGAGTTGTTTTTATCGAAGAAAGGTAAAAACACCCCACAGGTGCGACGCGACAACTCTTGTACTATTGGGCACATGATTAACAGAAGGTTAAAGAGGGTAGCCAGACTTGAATTCCTTGAAAACCTGGAATTATGCTTGAATTTTCGTTTCCTGACTTGGTGGCCACCCTGTTAAAATTTGGTACAGATGGATTCAGTAGTTTTACCATTAAAAGCTCTATTGTGGAATACTGCTAACCACATATCGGTTGATTTTCAAGCTTTACTGGGATATTTAATTGCATATAGTTTAATTGTTTTTTATTAATCTTTTTAATCTACCCTCTTAACCATGTTTGAAGGCTTGTCTGAATTCTTATTTAAAATATAAGAATTAATTTGGACAAAAACTGTGAATTACAACTTAAAACTCGATTGGGTTAGCATTCAAACAACCAAAAACACAAATTAAGTTGGGACGATTATGACATGAGAGAGTACATTACAATACGGTAGGGGGTGGGGGGCATGGCAGCTAGAAGGCTACCTCAAGGCAATTGGAAAGGTGAAAAAGTTCAAAAACTTGGTTTCTCATGTATAAAAAAATGGGTTTCGATTCCTCCGCAGTCAATGTGTCAAAGGATCACCCAAGAAGTTGTAGTAAAGGTTACCTAATATTAATTTTCCAAACAAAAATGTGCTTTTTATGGAAGACAGTACTTTTTTTTAAAGAATCTTTTTATCTTTATTCTGAGACAATCTTTAATTTTTATTTGCTCTCAATAACTTGTAAACATTTTTACTTTGAAACTTTAATAATAATAAAAGTGAAAATCTTGTTGAATTTTTTTAAATCTTCAAAGAGAATTATGCTGTTAATTTATTTATCATCATCAGATTTTTAAAATAGCAAAACAAGGCCCTTATCAAATTGTAACATTCACTGGATACTGTGTACCTTAGTTCACATGACAAAAAACAGGTGGCTGAGTGTGGTTTCATCCAAATCTCCTTTTTACGACAGTTAGCCTAGTAACAGTACATCATTACCCAAGTACTGGACCCAAGACTTTTTATAAATACATTTAACATTTTTAGTAAATATATGTTTTATATTCATATACATTACACATATACATTCATATACATACACGTTATGGTATACTTCTGCCAATTCCCCATTTATTAATGTATAGCCTTCTTTTAGATATTTACTAATTGACCTTTCTTATTTTTCTTTTTGTTATATGGATTTGTAGGAAAGTGAAGACTGCCAGATGGCTGAAACAAATGGAACTTCAGTCAAAAAGGAAGGCTTTGAGAATGAGCCTGAGGAGCATGATACTAAGATGGACCATGACAATGTATGTTTGGCATCAAATGAATCTTTTTATTTATTGTTGATTACTTTTTATATTATTTACCAGCTTCTAAAATTTTGAGTAAATTTATTTATTTATTACTACTTCTAAAAAAGTACTGTTACAAGTGATGGGTCGTTCTGGGTGGAATGGAACTAGGAACTGGTTCCAGCTTTGAACCGGTTTGGAACGAAACGAATCACCCAAGGTTTTCGTTCCGCCTGGGACGAAAACCAGCTCCAAAAGATTTTTCATTTTGATCCACTCATGACCCTTCAGACTGCTTTGTTATGTTGATCCTGCCGCTCTTGGTTCTCTCCCCTCACCTCCCTGCATATGGTCATCTTCAAAATAACTGTTTTCCTTGAAATTTTCTATTTTACCGACAGAGCTCGCCTTCTTTCGGATTCAGAGAAATGAACCACACTAGGTTTTACTGCATATGGAATAAAATGATTTTTCACTATTCGTTCAAAAGCTAATGGAGCTGTCACAAGGTTTGATTCCTCTTTTTTTTTCTTGAAACTAATGTAATTGGAAAATTCTTGCTGCGTTGTGCACTATACTTGAGCCTTTCAAAGAAATTACAGTATACCCTCGGCTCCCAAAAATTCCCAGCAGTGCCAGGCTGACTGTTTTGATTAGTGTTGTTGTAACATCAGTGTCGTGCAAGAAGATCTTTTCGAAAGCAGGGATGGTTTTAATCAATCGTCGCACTCACCTTTCAGCTGATAAAACTTCTATTTTTAAATATTAATTTTCAAGGATAAATCTGTCAATCTTTTCTGTTTGATTTTCATATTTTGTTTTTCCAAAAAAAAAAAAAAAAAAAAAAAAGTTTTTTTAATTACAAAATAGAAGGAAGAGGGAGATTAACACCCTTAAGTCACAAGGTATGGAACGATGCATGGTAAGTAGGTAGTAGGTTGGGATTGGAATACGTAGAACAGACAGTAAAATCACATTCAGCTTTTAAGGGCCCTTCACTAGTATGTAGTAGGTTAGTCAAACTGACATGGAATGGAATGGAGACTGTAACTGGTTCCAATAGTGGAATGGAACGTAATATCTCATTCCACTATTAAGTCAGAACAGCCCTTCACTAATTATCACACTGTTTCTTGATCAAGTATATGAAAAGAAGTGATCTGACTAAGATCATGCATAAACTTAATATTTCTCCATCTTTAAACTTCAACTTAACTATAGATTTAATGATTTATTATTTTACTCATTAAGTAACCCCACTTGATTCCTATCATATGAAATATGCTATTATTGTTAGTTTTATTTGTTTATTTTGTAAATATTTTCAAACTTAAGAAATTCTTATGGTTTCAATTTTTTTTATTTATTTTCTAATAACAGATTTTAATTTTTTGATTTCTAAGAATTTATCTACTACTGTCATGCATGTGTTTTTTTTTTATGTGTCTGTTAGTTCTACCTATCGTTTGAATTGTATAGATGTTTCCAGAAGATTAGAGTTTAGTGTCGCTAGTGATATCATTGTGGAAGGTTCTCCGATTATACAAAAAAACATAAATACATATTTTGAGTACTATTTAACCAATGTTTTAACTAACTTAGAGTTGGTATTAATCAATGACCTATCCCTGGAATGTTTCATTCATTAATTTTTTGGAATACCCCTTCTTTTTGTTTTTATTCCCCATTGTTTCTACGTTTATATTCCTCTTACAGACCAAACGGCACGATTTGTTCCCTATTATTTTCCTGTCTGACTGTGATTGTCACTTTACCCAACTATGGTTGTTGCCTTCACGACTTTGACATTAACTCCTATCTAAAGTTTATAAAATAGTAACAAAAATGTTAAAATCAGCCGTTATTCTCTCATAATTAGATTTTAAAAAAGTTCTAAAATGAAGATAAATAGAAATTATCCAATGTGCATTCAGTCAGTTTAGTTTTTATTCAGTCAAATTACTTTTTTATTTTAATTAATTGTTTATTATTTCATTTTTCAAATTTATAATTTCGCCTGATGATTTAAAAAAAAATAAATAAACAAATAAAACCCTCACTGTCCTTTCGGTTTTCCCTGTGACTGGTTGGTTTTGGTATTTCCAATAAGAATGGAAAAACCAACCATAGAGAAAACCGATAGAACCCCTCTCTACCTTTTTGCCTCTATGTATTTATTCTACTATGTGCCCTGCCTGATATCTGCAGAGGTATCGATCACTGATGGATGCTTTGCAATTAGTGCTTCCAACTTCCAGAAAAAATAAAATTAAACATTATATCAACCCCTAATAACAGGTAGCAGGTGAAGACTGGCCATATTCATTCTTGTAAAGGAACCCAATGGTTGCATTGAGAACTCCAGAATGTACATCAATAAATGTACAAGATCAATGGGTTTCTACAAAGGATCGTTCAAAACTTTTTTTACCCTTTTGGAAAATCCATTTGATAAAAATATGTTTATTCTAAACCAGATCTACAATGTAGTTAAAACTGTTATTTTAACTCTTCCTTTTTTAGTGCTCTAAAAGTTTTGTACTTCCTAATTTTTTAAAATGAAATTTTACAAATTAATGATGGTTATATTATTTCCCTAACTTAAAGTCTTTTGATAAATTTCTAGTAAATTTTCTCTTGATTAGGATTAGGGTTACTAATTAACTTAGTTTTAAATTTTCCAATCTTCTGAGGTATAGCAATATAGTTTATAAACTCCCTTTGAAAGCTTAAAGCAATAAAGTTTTTAAAAAATCTATAATTATTCTTCTAAATAAGTTTGTAGTGTTATACCCCAATTTAACCAAAGGGGTACCCCATTTTACCCTCATCTGCTAAAATGGGTACATTTTTTTACTTATTTTTATTATCATTTTAACCAAACTTCTGGATTTATCTAAAACATTAAACCTGTGTGAATGGGAAACATAAACGTTGAAAATTTTTATATTTTTAATAAAAAATTTACAATTTACTGAGAAAAACATTAAATGATGTCCCCTACTTTCCTTAATTCCTTACAACAGTAATCGTTAATTGCCTATCTTGTTCAAGTTTCAATATCTGTGTTGATTCCATTTATGAAGAAACCTTTCATAATTATACTTTAGTTTTTAAATCAAATCTACGATATAGTTTAGCATTATCTGATGCACCCTACCTATTAATTTTTTTTTCGTGTCTGATAAAGTATGTTACCTTAGTGTGGAACTGGAACTGGAAATGTTATGTATTAAAATATCTGATAAAATTAATTTCATTGTTCACTTTTGCATAATGCATCAGATAGTTCGTGTTTTATATATTTATGTATATGTATTAACTTTTTTTAATATTTTTTATTTCATTTTTTAAAGGGTAAAGTAAAAATCAAGACAGAGCCACTGGATATTAAGGACGAACGTGATAATCGTGAAGAAAGACAAGATCGTAAGAGAAAACGCTCTCCTAGTCCACACCGCAAGTAGGATTTCAAAATGTTAATTCATTAATAAGATATAGAATTTCTACATTTTTGATATATATAATTTTATTTTCTCTCTAGAGATTGGAATAGTGTCAAAGTTGCTGCAAAAGATGATGAACCAGAATTAAATGAAAATGACATTGTTCTCAGCTGGTGTATGTATTAATGGATTATTTTTTTAAATATTTATTTTAAGAATATTACACAGGCAATTCTTGTCCACACAACTGGTTCCAAGTGTTCCTTATGCGGAAAGTGACTTAAGTTAATCCCTACCATAATCTAAACCTCATAGTTCAGCCAATAAGGAGAAAATCAGAATTCAGGAAAAATGTTTATATGTTTTTCCCTGTTTTTTTTTTTTTTTAATTTAATTATGTTTTGGAGATAATGAATCCGAATTTCTACTTCGTCAAATCAAAAAACTGAAGTATTCTGAAAAATATGAAAAATCTTATTTATACTGTGTTCGTCAAAAAGTTTGTGTTGTCATTGACCTCTGTTTTGATGGTGGATTTTTTGAATTTTTCACCTAATCCTTTCATTAACTTGCATTCAAATAATAATGAAGGAATCTTAAAAAATTGATAAGTACTTTTGTTGCTTTTTCTGTACTGCTTTTATCATTTTTTTTGTGATAAAAAAATGGAGTATGTAGCTGAGCATTACCACCTCATAATTTTGTGCTGATTCCATGAAGGGCTTTAACACCATTGAAATGCTAAAGGATTTATAAAATTTCATGAGTCTGATCCCTTTTTAAAGAATTTGTGGTACAAAAATAGATTGTACACTTCCGTGGTAGGAATTCGATGTTAAAGATGCCAAGTGATCTGGATGCCCTTCTCCGCTCCCCCCCCCCCCCCCCCCCCCCCCCCCCCCCCAGGTGCGGGGACTTTTAGTATATTTACCTTCTAACTATTCCAAACAAAGCTGTGAAGTCAAAAATTATCGCGTATTTCATGCATTCTACACCCCTCATTGACTGGAGTATTGTTGATATTAATCATTTGCAGTTATGTTGTGCATATTTTTTTAAATATGTTGGTGAAATTAATTTTAACTAATGACTAGATAGTGAAGATAAGGAAGGAATTTGGAATAAGAGGTTTGACAGATCACTGTTATATGAGACATTGATAATTGTAGTATCTACTAAGTTCGATTTTTTTCTTTTTGTTCATGTGTATGCATATGTGTGTTACAGCTATTTGATTATAATTAAATTTATTTCTAAATTTCATGTTTCAGATGATTCTGACCTTAACTTATTGATTGACAAAGAAACACTTTTGAAGGCTTCTCCCTTGAGTGATGCTGGTTTTGGCTATATTTGGGCTGGGGTTCGAGGCACATATGGATATACTAAGGGTCATCTTGTTTACCAAGTTAAGGTAGGTAATAAGTTTTTAATCAATTTGTTTATACTTGTTTTGTTTTTTTTTAAATACTAAATAAGCTAGTTCATCATGTAAAAAAAATCTTTAATTTTGTTATGAAACATAGCTTAACCCTTGCACGGAAACATCATTTTAGACAACTAGTTAAAAAAACAATGGTCCTACATACCACAAGTACAGAAAAACTGTATTTGGTTTAACTTGATATAAACATACAATCCTCATTGAAATGGGTAAGCTTTTATCCTTAAGAACAAGAAGCAGTAATTGAGTTGACTGCTGGATTCTATAACCAGGCTTATTTATAACAAGATCAGTCTTTGTTATACAAAACACTGGGCTGAAGACTATTTTCGAGTAAGGAGATGTGACAACTGCTCAAATTCCACCACATGAAGAACATATGTGAGGGTCCCAATTGCTCCAAACCATCCTACCTTAAGGAAATAAGCCAACTTGTACAAGACACTGACTTATAAATTTTCTACATAAGAGCTATATTTAACTACTAATCATTATAGACTTAAATCTCTAAGTACTAAAAAACTAAACACACATCATTCAAAGACATGCACACAGTATTTAAATAATTTTATAAACAAAAACAATGATATTGTTTTATTACAAGAACATTACACTAGAGACTGCAAACTAACTGGTTATTGGCACAGAATAAAAAAATTTCAATTACATGACTCAAAAACTAGGCTATCTTACTAACTCAATTCACTTATCTGGACATAAGTACTATTGAAATTATGATGAAGAATTATAAGTTCATAATTATCAGTGCTAACTTTGATGAAAAAAAACAACATAAACTTTGACTTATTTAACTAAAACAAATTATAGAAAAATATTTGTAACATCAAATTGTTATTGGAATCAATTCAAATTGCTGATCAGTACTTTGGAATGATCTTAAAACAACTTATCAAGAACATATAATGGAATCATTCATAATGGCTCAAAACCTAATCTTAATTAATAAAACTTTCAAATTAAGAACATTTAATAGACTGAGAGGTAAAAGTAATATGGATTTGACCTTAACTAAATCCGATAGCGCGCAGTTATTCATAACTGGAAAATTCTCAATGACACCAACTTCTCAGATCACAATTAAATTGTCTTTCAAATCTCTTTAAAAACCTATAACTCACAAAATCATAAAAAACAATCAGGCTGAAAACATTTGTAATTTAAACCTTAGAGTAGGGAAACATGGACATTCAACTTTCCCAGCAGCTATTAATCCCAAAGACTAACCTGACTATATTACAAATAGAATAAAAAATTATCTAATAAATTTTTTCTTACAATATAAGCAGGACAGTAAATTTTCTAAACAAATCCATTATCTATTAAAGCTTGCAACAAAGGTTTCAAAATTTCTGATCCTCAATTTAAAAAAAAACTACTGATATAACTATGAAAGACAACCAATCAATTCCGAAATTTATATCGAAAGACGAAGAACAACAACATCAATACAGTATTTAGACAGCTAACACAGATATAATATTTCTTAAAAAATCTAAATTAGATTCATGGGAGGAATATTGTTTCAATGAAAATAATCCTTGGAGATCCATTTACAAATATGCAGCGGGAAAAAAATTAAACTCAAGAGGCACTAAATACAGTCAATCACTAAAGACTGAAGACGATAGTACATTAGAATAATTGCAAATTTAAACATTATAAGACAATGAAAAATGAAAAAAATTACCAGGACATAACAGAATCACAACAGATATACTACAACATGTGACCACTTATTATCTAAATTTAATATAAAACATTTATCAATTAATTAGGCTGAGTATACCGAAAATATGGAAAAAGGGGCTTATTAGAATCTTGCTGAAACAAGACAAACTCAGACCTATAACTATTCTCCATATAATGGCCAAAGTTTTAGACTAACTAACTAATTAGGTGCATTTCCCCCTAGATCTTATAATCCACTACCTTCAAACCTTGATTTTTTCATGTATTAAAATTTTTTTTAACAGCCCAGTATATAACATAAGGAAGTTATATATTTAGCAAAAGAATTGCCTGGGCCTGAGGTAGATGAGGTTAAGAAAGAATGGTGGCAGGGGCTGGTCATTTGTCAGCCCTGAAAAGAAACCAGCATTTGATCAGATTCTGGAAGAATACAGAGTTCCTTACTGTAACCTACATTGTAAAGTATGGTAAGGTGTGCCAGCCTTATAGGAAGAAACTGAGTAATCTTATACTTCTTTTGGATCCCTAATTATTTTTCTTAGCGGCGCTTCTTTAGTGTTCTTAGAGGATGAAGATAAAGAAAAAGTACTTAAATATTCTGTATTTTAACACTCGGCCGGTCGCGCACCTGTAGAAAGTACAGGTTGGGTACAAAAGTTATTATAACTCCTTTAATAATATTTCAATCGCTCTAATCGGCGAGATATGCTTTCTTTAGACATTTGTAACTACAATATTAAATAAAAAAAAAAATTCTATTCTTTAAATATTATAATAATTGTATGGTCAAAATAGAAAAAACATCCAACCCGTACAAATTAAAATGGGTGACCGGCCGTGTTACATTTTTTCTCCTAAGCAATAAATCACCACAGAACATATTAGAGAAGGGTTTTAGGAAGGATCACATTATATAGTAGGTTAAAAATAATAGTAACATCATTGCAAAGTGTTTTGACCAGGTATCGAGAGCTCTACCTGACAAGTTTTATAAGGGTCACTACTGGGACAAAGGCATTGGCTAATCTTTGCATCTCAGTCAGTTTTCTGCTATATATGCATTAGACGACATTGCTGCAAAGAAGATACGTGGAGCTTGCAAGTTGTGTCATTATAAGAAAAAGAGTAATACTGCGAAATTGTGTGCGAACTGTAACAGTTTTATTTGTTAAACTTATTCCATGTCAGTGTGTACAAATTGTATTAATCCATCATCAGAAGTTCCCATTTCAGAAGACTGAATAATCAATATTGAATTAAAAATTTTTATGCAACTGTTTATTAATTTTTACATGTTTGTATATATCTAAATGATCTGATCTAAAAGCAAATGATTTACACACAAAAAAAAATTTCATTAATTGCGTAGTTTTTTAAAAAGTTTTTTATTAGATATAATATACTCAAAATAACCTTAAATTCATTTAAAAAATATTCTGAAAGAAAAAAAAACCCGCTAGTGATGAAAACAATATAGAAACCCGGGAACCCATACTTTTTATGGTGCGCGACCTGCTGTGTTACAAGACAGGGTGCGTGTTCACTAAAAAATTTTGAGATGCTTCAAATTAAGTTTATAGGTTAGCTTCTTAGGTGTATACATATAATTATATCCCATACTACCCATACAATGGGATGTGAGTGGAGATTATGGAATATGTATCTAATTGCTAGACAGAGAGACTTAAATGCAATTTCTTAATAGTAATTAGTAGGGCTGTGAATTATATGAAATAAAAACTGAAAAATATGCACGTATTTATTTAAATTTACTGGGTAAAATATGCAATAAAATGCCGAAAATATGCAACCATTTGCATTATTACTTTATTAATGCCTTATTAATTAATACCTGCTGTAATGATATTGGCTAACTGAAGGTTCCAAAATTAAAAGTAATGCAGAAAAAAAATCATTTAAAGATAATTCTTACACTCATTATTTTATTATTTCACTAACCAATTTTTGTTAAAGAGTGAAAAGTTTAATTGCATTCTATTTTGTTGAAAAAATGAAAATTTATTTTGAATTTTGAAATTATTATAAATAAATATGGTATAGTAAAAATATTTCAATGTTTTTGATAAACTGATCTAATAAAAACTACTGTTTACTTTATGCATATGATTGTGAAAATGTTTCCATACATAATTATTTAAATTCGTAAAAAAATTAAAATAGGTAAACTAGTTGATTTGTAATATAAAAATCAAAATATATTTTTAACAAAAGAGAAGATGTGGATTAAGAAAGAAATGAAGTGGGGAAGAGAAGCTTTGGGCATTCTGAGCCTGAATTCCAGTTAGTCTCCCTGATAAGGCACTCTAGTCAGATAGCATGTGTAGTTATCTACTTGTAGTTTAGCATCTATTCAAGGAATATCTCTTGAGCAGAGGGCAGCAAGAAGAAGGAATTAATTGCAGCTGTGAAATATTAGCCGAGTGGTGAATGGCGGAAAAGAAAAGAAAAATTGAAGGTTGTACTATTCAAATAAGTTTTTAGTTTATGAACTAATAAATTACAATAAGGATCTATCGAACGATCTAGTTGTACCATAAGCGCCATAATATGATGATGATGACTAATAAATTTAAAGAAAATAATTGAGTGAAAAAAACGTTTAATGATTAAATGAGCATTTATCAAAGTTTAATGTGATAGTAAAATTATTTAAGTGTTTAAATATATTGAATTATGCTTATTTACATTATCTTATTAATTATTTAATTTCATTTGTAAAACTATAATTAATTTTGAAATATTTTTTTTCTTATACCCTGCATAAAGTTTTTTTTTTTTTTTATCATCTATATTTGTAATTGCTCTAAAATATCCCTGATATTGATTAGAAATATTAAACTACTTACTCATAAGTACAAACTCCAGTTTAAGTATCCAATTGTTTTGAAAATGAAAAAAATAGGAAGAAGACTTGAAAAACAAAAAAACATGGTGAGTTTTTAAAAAAAAAACACATAAAACTTGAAGTGTCAATTTATGGAAGCTTATATCAGCTTAAACTAATGCACAACATAAATTGGTATCAAAACCAGAATTTCCTGATCCAGTGGCAGTTTGTGTAACAAAGTTTTTTCAAATGTTGTCTTCTTACCTTTGTTTTATTTTTACTTGGCTATTTTTATGTACTGTATTACTGAAAACTTTATAATTGACATACTTTATCAAAATAAATAGTCTCCATTGCCATTAAAAGTCTCAGTTGAGAACTTAGGTACATTCTTTCCAACATGATCTTTTTTCTTTGCAAGTTATTTTCACCATTTTAGGAGTACACAAATAAACAGTTAAAGAATGTGTCTTGGTGGCACTCTGTGAGGAAATGGGTAGGAAGTAGGGAAATTATAAAAGTGAAATAATACTGCAAGTAGTTAAGCGGAATGTGAACGAGATATTAATCGGTTTAAAAAATGCTAAGAGAAGCAAGTGCAGTCTAAAGTTAGCACAAAGGGAAGAATCAACATTTGGACAAACAGGAACTCATTCATTCGGTAGGAAAAAAATTAGGAGTAAATGCAAATATTTCACAGCCCTAATAATTAGAATCAAAATCAGCATTTACCCTTTCCCAATAATGGTTATTTTATGAAAATATTTATTCCTACAGCAACTCCAATAATTAAATTTCTCGTTCATATATCTATTTATAGTGACTTTAGCTTACAATAAATACAGTTTTTTAAATCTGATAATATGAAAGATTGCTTTAAAATATAACAAGGCTGCTCTCAAATATTGCTCTAAGATTACTTTTAGATATTTATTTATTGTCATGTGAACATAAATACATTCTTGTTAATATGTCAACTTGTTATGACTAATAATTTAAATGCATTTAACTTTTTTTTATGTCTCTAAACTTGTAAATAAAAAAATATCTACTTGTATGTTCTTTTGGGGAACAATTTTTGTCAGCTTTGTCATTAAGGATAATTACCTGTACTACAAAGATTAATTTGTATTTCAAACTGTTGATAGTTGTAACTTTTATTTTTAATTAATTCTTCCTTAACTTCTAAACTTGAATTTTTAACTATGTATTTATTCTCTTTTTTTTTTTTCTCCTATTGTTATTTGCCTTCTAGCTAACAGAATTTTGTGATGTTTCGCATCTGGAAGATGAACCTAACCCTAATGTTCTGCGTATTGGCTGGTCTGCACTCGGAACATCTATGCAATTAGGTGAATAGAATTTTAACCATGTACCAACAATGTTTTATTTTTATTTTTTATAATTTGTAATTTTATGATATATCTATACTTTGAAGGTGAGGAACCATTGTCTTACGGATATGGTGGAACTGGAAAAGTGTCTGTAAACTGTAAGTTCCGTGACTATGGTAGTACGTTTGGTCTCAATGACATCATAACCTCATATCTTGTGGGTACTTTAATCTTAAATAACTACAGTTGTACTTATCTAAAAACTAATTTTAATATAAATTTTTATTTTTAGGATTTTAATGAGGATGTTATAATTATTAGCTATGCAGTGAATGACAATTTCCTTGGTGAAGCTTTTAGGCTCTATGAAAGTGATCTCAAAGGACGAGCTCTTGCTCCACATTGCTTGACTAAGAATGTCAGGTTTGAAGTGAACTTTGGCCAAGTCGAACCTTGGTTTCCAATCAAGAATGGATATACTTTTATTAATCAGGTTCCTGTGGACCAGTGTGTTGCAGGGCCCCGAAGACCAGAAAAAAAATCAGATTGTGAGGTAGATTTTTTTTTTTTTTTTTTTTTTTCCTTAAATCATCAAATTTTATTCAAAAGTGGTTCATATATGATTATTAATATCCTGTTAGTTTTGATTGTAAATTAATAAATGCCAAGAATAACTCAGGAGCTTCCTTCAGGAAAGTACTGAAGTAATTGTACTAATTAAGTTTTATAATTAAGAAAAATGGAGAAAAATACTGTGTATAGATTGGGACCAGCATTTTATTTTTTAAATTAATTAATTAATTGACATTTCCCCAAAATAAATCAGTAAAAGAGGTTTAAAGGTTAATTAGAGAACCCCCCTGCAAAAAAAAAAAAAAAAAAATTTCTCAAAGATCTCCCTATTTATACTGCTCTGGTTCATCCTGACCATATGGCCATAGAAATGTAGCCTCCTTAACGTTATGTCCGTTTCCAGGTCATCCATTTCTCTGTATAATTCTCTATTAGGCCTCAGCCTATATCCTTCCGGTAATTTTATTAACATAATATTATTTCAATATATGTTGATTTCAGACTTTCCCACAAGAGTTCATTTACTTTTCTCTAATGTCTTTAGTGATGGCACGTATGAATATGCCTCTGACCAAGCTCTAGAAGATTAGTGGGAGGGTATAGGAAGCTAGATGATCTGTAGACAAATTATTTTTTTCTAGATCTCAATTATTCAGTATAATTTTAATTCCTTGGAGATGAAAAAAGAATGTATATTAAAAATGTTGTTTTACCATTGATATATGAGGCATGGAGACGCAAAAGGGGGTAAATCCAATATTGAAAATTTTTCAGTAAACCCAAAAATATGCATAATTCAAGTGATTCTTTTTTTGAAACAATTATTATTGGATCAGAAGTTTTTAAACATCAGAAACATATCTGTAAAATATTGCTCAGCTTTTCTAAACTTCAAATTTTTAAACAATTTAAATAAATTGGATTTATCCTAATCTGCAAGGGAAAATTTAAAAAAGGCAATAAATAAGAAAAAACCTCATGAAAATTAACAAATTATATTGTTTTATTAATTTAACATTGAACAAACTTTGATGAAAAAAATAATAAATAAATAAAGATTTTCTTGAGATTTCTTTAAATATTTCATAATTTTTTTTAAAAATCAAACTCTAGTCTTGAGTTTGAGCCAGTCATTAAAGCAAAATTAAAAGGTACTAAAGGGGTTCCAACTTTATCCGTAGTGAAGTAGAGCATGTTAAAAAAAAAAATTTATATCACTGAGGCCAATAGTGGAGCATTTTAATTGTTTGTGCTTGAGCTTACATTCAAGTATCCGGGCACAAATTTCAGGAGCAGCATATCTATTTAAGTTCAATTTTATTAAATTAGATTGGAATCGATAGATGTAAGAACAGATAGAAAATAGGTAATGAAGATCGTTTAAACATCTGATGTTTTTACAAAGTCCGCTTCCAATTACCTTCATTACCAGATTTTTTTCTCGATGCTGTTGTTTTTATTTCAGGATATCTCTCCATATTTAACACAACACAATAAATTGACTATCACACGTGTAAAAATATATCGACAACTAAACCTTTTCAAATGTTCATTACTACTTTCGTTACAAGCGTAAGTGATGCTGTTTTGAGAAACAAGGATTTACCCGCTTCTAAAACTCAACCTAAATTTTAAAGGTAAAATTAAATTGGATTTAGCATTTTAGAAGGGTGAATAATTTACCATCTTACAGAGATGAAGAAACCTTTAAAGAATTAAAAATGATAAAAAGTGGATTTACCCCCTTTTGCATCTCCATGCCTCATATTGAAATATGTTCCATATTTTACTGATCCAAAGAATGGCAACATAATTTATAATTTTAATTATTTATAAATCATATAATTTATTTTATATCAACATTGTAGCTGTTGTTTTTTAATTTGACCTGTTCTATGATATTAAAAAAAAAAGGTGTGGAATTTGTTTGATAGAGATAAAGGACAGGTTCTAAATTATTCAATGAAAATAATCTATTACGGCAATAATACAAATTTTGGATGTCTGTTGTATTGTAAATTAAAATGTCAGTAGTGGGACATCTTTCCATGACATTAAAGTGAAAAATTATGTTTGTGTCTATATCTTTAATTTACTAAATGTTGTCTAAACAAAATGCATTAAACTTTTATTTGTACTTGAAGTATGGCTTGAAATATTTTAAATTTTCACTTATATTTTGTGGGCCCTATATTAAGTCATCTAATATTTTGATGTTTTAACCCATTGACTGCTGCAGACTAATATATGAGGCCAGGGGTTGCAGTGCCCTGGGTGCTGCGGACTCTGTATGAGTCCGGCTGGTTTTACACCAAACTGCTAAAAACTCTTATCGTAGTTCTATTCCTATCGCCATCTATGGACTGTTTATAGAAGCTGCAGTGCCTCTTTAAGCCAATAGATGCCATAAAACTTCATTTTCGGCATATCACTTAAATTTCACTGAGTGTACCTGCTTCGACCCTTCTTTTACAGCTGTGTACCGTTTCTCTTTACCTGCATATCTTTCAGTATATTTTCTGCTTTTGTAGAGAATATTTTAGTACATTATGTCTAAAAAAAATTATTATGATGAAGGTTTATTAGAACTTTTGGCGGGTACAAGTGAAAGTGAAGGAGAATCTTCTTTAGATCATGACGGATTTTTTTGATCAATTCTGCAATGTATCTATTGGAGAAATGCCAGGAACTAATTGAGTATCAAATATAAGAGAAAAGTAGGATGGGAAACATGAATATAAAATGTATAATAAACAAAAAAAACGAAACCACTGAGCGTAAAAAGTACGCCGCACACGGAGCACTGCAGGTGCCTAGACTATCCTGCACCACTGAATCCTCCCACCGCGCGAGCATGCCGCAGCCAAAGGGTTAATACCAAAGTAATAGAAGCATTGAAATTATTATTATTTGTCAATTCTGTATTATACAATATTAAAATTGTAATTCATTAACCCTTTTCGGGTCAAGCATACATATTTAAAATCATTTAAAGTTGCTATTTTTAAATTTTTTTTTTCATTTTTATTGGTATAATGTTTTCGAATGATGCAGGCCCCTCCAAACAGTCTATCAAATTATGGTGTACTGTGGTACACTGTTCCCTGAAAAAGGTTAAAAATTAGTTAAAAAATCAATTAGTGATATAATTAAAATTATGGTTATAGTCCAGTCAATAAACACATTGTAGAGTGCATGGAATATGTGATAATTTTTGACTTCATAGCTTCGTTAGGAATGGTTAGAAGGTAAACATACTTAAAGTCCCCGCTCCTGGGCGGTGAGCTAATGGTGGGGGGGAAGTTAAATTTTTTTGGTTTTTCAATAAGATCTCGAAAATGGTTGACTCTAAAAAAATATTTTACTAATAAAAATTAAAGCTAATTAAATTTGCTATAAAATTGATTATATATAAATTTGTCGTAATTCTTACCGTTTACAAGATATTCATTATTGAAAATTGGTGGTTTTCGGGAAAAAACAAATGTGACCTCACTTT
Organism: Euschistus heros; assembly: GCA_003667255.2. NCBI lineage: Eukaryota > Metazoa > Arthropoda > Insecta > Hemiptera > Pentatomidae > Euschistus > Euschistus heros. Next base: position 705,548 of record RCWM02000523.1, on the reverse strand, counting down.
CTGTCAAACTTTTGCTTCTTGTACCTTCCACTATCGTTTCTCAGAAAAATCGTCAGAATAAAAATTGTAGAGCTTTAAATTTACTTTAATTTCATATGTGCGTTTCTGTTATTTGAAGAAAATGTTAAATAAAAAGTGAGGTAAACATTTTTTTATTTCTAAAATTATTGATTTTGAATAACATATAATTCCGACAGATTTATATATAATCAATTTTATAGCAAATTAAAATTAGCTTTTATATTTATTTGAAACATATTTTTCTAGAATCAACCATTTTCGAAATGTTATCAAAAAACCAAAAAAATTAAACTTCTCCCCTCCCCCCCCCCCACCGTTAGCTCACCCCCCAGGGGTGAGGACTTTTAGTATGTTTACCTTCTAACTATTCCTACTGAAGCTATGAAGTACAAAATTATAGCATATTCGATGCACTCTATCCCCCATATTTTAGCACTCATTTACTGGACTATTAGTTGAAGTTTTATATTAAAAGAATCCCTCTCTTTCTCTCTCAGGTGCAATAGATTCCTATCTGATATATACGACTTTTTTTTTTAACCTTCTCATTGGCAAAGTATAGTAGGACCTTGATAATGCGCATGAACCTTAGTCATTGGAACTAGCACCAGTACTTGGTGATTAAGGTGTAAGTAAAATAAAATTAACTGAAAAAAAAGAAAGGATAGGTATTGCTTTATATACAATTAAAATTATTATCTACCGAAAACATAATATGAACACTAATAGAATGAAACCTATTTTTATTAGAAAAAGTCTGTAATTTTGGATTGAATTATATTCTGCAAGTGGGATTCAGACCAGCATGACTACTTGAGTTCATGATTTCTTAGCCCTGAAGATTTCTTAAGAAAAGGGGTACTGTAAAGAAAACTAGTTCCAGCTGCATGTCCTTATTTTGTATTTTTTCGACCCATTTTAATTCCATCATTTACAACACTTTAATGATATAAGTCGTTTCCAAACTTACTTGAAGTGATAAAATGTGAAATTTTATCACTTCAATTGATACAACAAATAAAAATATATAAAACACCAAATCCATGTACAAATTAATGTTCTTAAGTTTTTTAACACTTTTCCACATTAGATAAGAGGGAATTCGAAAACATGAATTGATAAAACACTTAATCCTTTATGAAACTCATTTTGTTAGCTTCTGTTTCACTTATTTACATTTAAGAAGACTAAATATCAATATAACACACTAAACAACACAATCCAAGTTGAAACTGTAGAAGTGATTGTTTACATGTGAGGTTATATGAAAGTGCTATCGATAAATTGAAACTCGAAGTGAAGCATAAGCATTGAACTGGTCGGTGTAGCGTGGGTCAAGCCAGTTTGGTGCCTCCTTTTAAGCCGACCATTACCAAAGAAAAAGATAATATACCTATCAGAATTATGTCACCATCAAACATTGTTTAATATATATGTATATATATATATATATATATATATATATATATATATATATATATATATATATACACACGTTTAGTAAGGTTCTTGAGGTTCAGTCATTAAATAAAAACAACTATTTTGGCGACGTTTCGAGACTGTATTGTTCTCATAATCGCCCTACAGTGAAAAAACAGGTTACGATAAAATTACACGTATATGTATGTTTAGTAAGGTTCTTGAGGTTCAGTCATTAAATAAAAACAACTATTTTGGCGACGTTTCGAGACTGTATTGTCCTCATAATCGCCCTACAGTGAAAAAACAGATTACGATAAAATTACACAAGTATATTACAACATGTGTTAGAATAATAAAAATATATATAATTACTGAATATAGAGGAGAATGAAATTACTTTCAATGTTACTGGTGGATATGGTATCAACTAATTAAACTCTTAACAATTCTAGTACACAACTGACCTGGGAAAAAAAAAAATTAATCACAATAAAAATAACCATTATAATACTAATAATCAAGAGTAAAAATACAGGTATACAAAGCTACCAGGGAATTCCTGAAAACAAACACTAATATAATAATAACAAAAACGTATAAGACTAACCAAACAGTGGCAATTACAAAATATGAGTGTATTAATAAAACAAACGCTCTATTCAAAGATAGGAAGACATATAAAAATGTCAGTACAAACCCAACACATTAACTAATGAATGATACAAACACAACATTAGCTAAATTTAAACAACCAAAACTCATAGATGTCAAAACATACCTTAAACTTATAACAAATTCCCCAACATCCCCTAAACTGTATTCATTAATTAAAAATCCTATAGACCTATAGTTTCATTTATTAACTCTCCCCCGTATGAATTATGAAATACCTAACCATTATATTAAAACACTTGTCCACAGATAAATATAATGTCAAAGATTCATTTGAGTTACATAATAAAATAACTAATATCTGGATTCCACAAGGCTATAAAATAGTTTCACGATACACATCCTCGTTATTTACTAATATCTGTACCACTAAAACATGTAAAAACAATAATCAGAAAACATTGGCATCAACTTCAAACACACACACACCAATTCATAAAGACCATTTGTTCAAATTATTAGCTCTGTGTACCCTAGGGGTTACTTCCACTTTAATGAAAAATATTACATTCAAATGCATGGGTGCCCTATGGGATCTCCAATCACTCCAATTTTAGTAGACATTTACTTAGAGGATCTCCTAGATTCAGTTATCCCCAAAATCCCCTTTAACATTCCATTTCTATTCAAATATGTAGATGATATTCTTAGTGCTATACCTACACAAGGCAATAAACAAGAGATAATTAAATACTGTTTCTAGAATTACTTTTAATTCAAAACCCTAATGGAACACTAGATACAGAAAGGTGGAAAAAACCTATACAGTCCGGAAGATATTTACATTATACTAGTCAATACCCCAAATGCTATGAAATCAACACTGTAAAAAATTTAATAAATCATGCAATAAAGTTATCCACAGAAAAATATAAACAAACCGCAGAAAATAAAGTAGTAGACCTTTTTTTTAGCTAATGGATATCCACATAGACTCATTTGTAACCTACTAAAACAAACAAATTCTCAACAAAAAAAAGATATTACACCATTCCATATATACAAACACTATCAGAAAAACCCCCACAAATAACCATAAAACTGACTACACTGTCACATTGAAAAATACCTCCACCATTGATAAATTATTCACCAAAACCAAAGATATAGATAAGTTAGAATTACAGTCTAATATTGTTTATGAAATACTGTGTGAAGATATTTGTGGAAAGTCCTATTTTGGTACATCGGAACAACATCTTAAACGACGTGTGTATCAACATAAATAAAGTTGCACGTATATAAATAAAAACCGGAATAAACCTGACCAAACAGCTCTCGCCACACATTACAGGCAAACAAAACATTCTTTTAAATTTGATTCCCCCAAAATTATTCACCATGAACAAAATAATTTTAAAAGAAAATTTAATAACCGTGCAATAAACAAAAAATCAGTCGTTATTTTTATTATTCTAACACTTGTTGTTATATACTTGTATTGTAGCTAACTTTATGTTTTGAAATTATTTGTATAATTTTATTGTAACCTGTTTTTTCACTGTAGGACATGATCATGAGAACAATATAGTCTCGAAACGTCGCCAAGATGGTTGTTTTTATTTATCGACTGAACCTCAAGAACCTTACTAAATATATATATATATATATATATATATATATATATATATATATATATATATATATATATAGACACCAGCGTTTTCACTCAGGGCTCTAAGTCACTGTATTCTTTTATCTTTATACTCATGACTCCAAATATTCCGTATGTTTTCACTTTCAGATCGACGTTTTTGTAAGTTTTCATCTAGTTTTGTTGTACAGACAGCTTTGATATGATCTATCATATATTTCAAACGCATAGACCTTTGTTCTTCGGCTTTGAGAGCAGTATATTTTGCTCGTATTCAGGGGCTTTCTGAAGACGCACAGCTCAATTCAAGGAAACGTGTGATTTGAGCGTTCTCTCTCATTTTCTGAACACACGCGGCTCATTCGTCCTCAGATTCCAGAGCTGGGGCCTCTGAGGTTGAGTTTCCGCAGAATGAGTTGTCTCTCTCTTTGATTATAGAGTCTCTTTGTCCTTGTTGCTACTCCTACCCTCTGTCTCACGATTCTTCCTTTTTTTTAGCAGAATCTCTCGATAAGGATCTCCTATATAATATTCAAACATAATCACTTAGATATTACCTATCTACCTATATTAATAAATAATAACTACCCATTTATTATCTATCTTAGCTTAGTACACTAAAAACTAAGAAATAAAAGTAATTAAAAAAAAATTAAACCAATTCAAATTGGAATTATAGGAATTACGAAAAAGGAAAACAATGTTGGTGACAGCCACCACATTGCAAACACAAATTAAAAAAAATGTTAAAAAAAAGAAAAGAAAATCTACGGCATGTGTCATCTCTGTTAGGGCAGGCTGACAACCCAGCTCCTGCTCCAGGCACCAACCTCAAAAAAATTGTTGCGTGTGTACTGAATTAAGTATATCTTAGACAAATCCGCTTTTGAATTTTGTTTTCCTTTTCTGTATTTCCTATAAAATATTATTTTTTTTTCCTTTTGAGTTCATTGGTTGTTTCTAATTTTGTAAACCTATCTACCAATTTGAAGCCAGTTTAATTTTTTTTTAATTAATTTTTTGATTTTTTTTTTCTAATTTAAAATTAATATTTTTAATTGTTTAATTTATTATAGATGATAATGATGTGTGGACTACCTGGCTGTGGGAAGACTTACTGGGCAAACAAACACTGTGCAGCCAATCCTAATAAACTGTATAATGTTCTTGGAACCAATGCTCTTATTGATAAGATGAAGGTAATGTACACTTAATAAACATTATCCTGTTATTTATTTTGCAATTAATTATAATTGTATAAGGTATTGCATTTAGATATTAAGAGGAGTCCTTTAAGTACCTATTACATCCAAATTCGGAATCCAATTATTTTGATTTTAATTAAGCTGTTGTATTGTGTTCTTGATGAAATAACCAAGAATTAGAATCTCTTTTAAAAAATATATAACAAAAAAAAATTGTGGCAATAAATTACAACAGGACAAGCTAGGAATGCTGTGGGGTGGAGCTAACGCTGAATAGGATTTTAACGCTTAAAGTTCTAGATAGATCACACTTCCCTAGATGTGATATTATGAATGCTTTACCTTCCCAGCAGTTATAAAGCAACAAAACTCAATTGGGATAGGTAAAAAGTAATTAATTACCAGCAATAAGTTAAGAGTCAATTGCCCCCTACAAAGCAGCTGGAGCTGATGCCATCTTCCTTGCATTATTGCAAAAGGGCCTCACAGCAACAACAGAACACCTAGAAATACTAAGAAAATAGTCCAAAACTTAGCTATATACCTATAGGATGGAGAGTGGCAAAGGTTATATATATATATATATATATACCAAAACCTGGAAAAGATTATTATGATAATCCCAGAGCATTTAGACCAACATGCCTGACTTTCTAATTAATGCACTGGAATAGATTGTGGAAAGACATATAATAGACCTGGAACTCACCACATAAAAAATTTCATTGGAAAGACATGAATTTGTTTTCTAACCCATTTTATAGTATCATCCACCTTGAAATGACATATCATGGTCTGGCAGTATGTATCAGTCGGAACACATGGCAAACGCTTGATATCGCCCGAAATAACAAAAAAATAATTGGAAAGGTATGTTCTTGAGTTTAGTCTCATTTTTTTAGTGTAATGTTTTCTAAACATGAATCAAGTGGTCTGGAAGCTGAAAGCCGTCGGAAACATGCTGCCAGACCGGTTTTTATATCGCAGAAAACTGACCCAAAAGGACGGAGGGGAAGAAAAAAAAATTATCCACCATTTTTTAATATGTTGTTAGAACTCATAGGAGTAGTTAAAATCCAAGTTTGCAACCCTCAAAACCAAAAGTGGTTCTTGTAGTATTCGAAAAACTGCAAAAATTTTGCGCTGCTTTTATTTTTTCGCTTATATCTCATAAAATATGAAAATTGCTGGACATAGAATATTTGCAATATTAAAGAGCTCTAAATTTGTGTCCATTTAAGCCTAATTGTATCTCTCTAAATTAATTTATTGCGGAGATAAGAGCTCTCCAAAAATGGTGAGTTCACAAAATTTGGAATTGTTTTGTGTGATGAGTCAAGTTCTCGGTCGGATGCTGATGAAAGTACTGGGTTTTACAAAAACACCTTTAGGTAATAATTCAAAGAAAATTTAATTAGCTTTAATTTGAGCCCTAAAAGATGTCCCCAGATATAACAGTTTTCTGAGAAAGAGGAAAAGATTGGAATAAAGGAAAATCAGGTTCGGAGAGAAAATCATATATACTGGTTTGATAAGTAAATTAAAGCTAGTTAAATTTTCTTTAAATTATTTCCTAAGGGTGTTTTTGTATAACCCAGTACTTTCCTCAGTATCCGGCCGAAAACTTTACTCTCAACAGAAAGATATCAAATTTTATATTATATATTTTATGAGGTATAAGCGAAAAAATGAAAATAGTGCAAAAATTCGCGGTTTTTCGAGTACTACAAGACTAGCTTTTGGTTTTGAGGGTTGCAAACTTGAATTTGAACTACTCTCATGTGTAATAACAACATATTAAAAAATGGTGAATAAATTTTTTTTTTCACTTTTCTGGTCAGTTTTCCACAGCATAAAAATCGGTCTGGCGGCATGTTTCCGACAGCTTTTGGCTGCCAGACCACTTGATTCATGTTTAGAAAAGGATACACTAAAAAATGAGACCAAACTCAAGAACATACCTTTCCAATTATTTTTGGCGATTTTAAGCGTTCATCACACCGCGTTCCGATGGATACAGGCTGATAGACCACAATATATCATTTCAAGACGGATGGTACTATAAAATGGGTTAGGGAACAAATTCATCTCTTTCCAATTAAATTTGCATGTGGCGGGGCTTGGACTATAAGGGAAAATACTTTACCATAAGACCATCTAAGTCTAGATTAGTTGAAATATGAAATATTAGTTTTGATATATGTTCAGTTTCCACTGGGATTGGATATGAAAAAATATCAACGTATACATATCTGACTGAACATTTTTTGGATGTACTTGAATTCATGAGTGATGAAAAAGTTCTTGAATGGATTGGATTAATGAATGAATGTCTAGAGAAATGCATAAGATTTCAATACATGATCACTTCTGTAAATAATTCTTGAGATTTAGGTATGAGGACTTGTGTCATAATGTCTGATCAACTGTTATTTATGAAAGTATCCGAAATGATAGCTCCTACCATATTTTTATCTGATGAGCTTTTCTTGTATGATTGGGTTCTTTCCACATTCTTAGGTCATAGATAAGGTCTATTGGTTATATCATGGGTGGTAATAGAATTGAAGTTCTTCTTACTATTTACTCTGAAAATTCAATTGATCATATAACATCGGGGCTATCACGACGATGCTATATTACAAAATTGCCAATTGACTTTTGTGAATTTTATGGAGAATAATTTACTATAAACCACTTTTTCTCCTTTTTATCTTTTTGTAGAATTAGAATAAACTTTTGTAAAGATAAACAAGGAAATATATTAAGCAACAGAAGAGATATCACTGAAAGTACGGAAGCGTGACAGAACATGTTATGAAGAAGAAATTAATATGGTACGGACATGTACATCGAATGCCTCCTGGAAGATTACCTGAAATGGTTAGAAAATGGAACCCTCCGAGAAATAGAAGGAGAGGACAACCAGCAAGGAGATGGGAGGATGAGATAGCGGAGGAAATGACAGGAAGAGGTCTGGGGGATGGTGATTGGTGGGACAGAGAACTGTGGAAGGATAGTTTGATCTTACGGAAACCCAACAAAGGGAAACACCGTAACAAAGAAAAGAAGAAGTATGCTTTTTTAAATAAAAATACTTCCGTTATGCTCAAAACCAACCCAAAAACTAATAATTTGAAAAAAAAAAAAAAAAAATTCTATGGTCAACTGTAACTATTAATATCTCAATAAGGTAAAATCCTGCCAACACCGTATTTGAGCAAAACTATAAAGTTTTACAGCTTCTAGAAGCTCTTAAAATTTGGTTTCAATCGGTGGCGAAATAGCGCAAATTATTTACATTGTCTAACAAATTAAGAGCCTCTTGCTTCCTACAAAGTTGGCAGGATTTCTCCTTATTTAGATATCTCAAGTTATAGTTGACCTCAGAATTTTTTTTCAAATTAGTTTTTGTCCACTGAAATCTAAAGTAAACCCAATGTTATGTACATAAATAGAAAGCAGAATGCACGCTGATTCAAGTGATGCCATTACTATTTTAATCGATGCAACACAGCAAATGTTATGGTCGTTAAAAGTTGTTGATAAAACCTTAACTTCAAAAATGGTTAACGTCCTTGAAAGGGGTAAAAAAAATATATAATTTTTGATTTTGATAAAATTTTACTTATAAGGGTTTTTTTGTGCATTTAATTGAGATTTGAGTTGTAAATTTCAATGGACGTTGTTGCTTGTGGTAATGCTACAAATTCATCGATTTCATAATATATTGAATTTCTTCTTGATGGACTTTTTTTCTTGTCGGAATAGAAAATGTTTTTTCAAAATAGTCTGCAAAGGCTTCAGCTTTCTCCACATCACTAGTGATAAAACCACCATTCTCTAATAGGCTTGGAATTTTTTCTTGCTTGTTTAATAGATGTCTCGTAGCCTTCCCATAGGGATTGATCATTTGGGTTCAAGTGTGTGAAATTATTTTTATATTGTGCTAATGTGAATTTTTCTAATTCTGTTTTGATAGTTCGTCTTAAGTTATTCCATGTTTTTTTAAATTTTGGATTTTTTGTTCTCATCCACTGTCTTCTAGCAGAATTTTTTTCCTTTATTTTTGATAGAATTGAAGTTGGTAAGTTGTTTCAAAACTGTTTCTGTTTTCGTGGAATGGTTTTACTGTGGAGTCATTAATGGATGGTTTTCTGTAAACAATTTTATAGCTTCATCAATTTCATTTATGTGATGGAATTTTTTTTTAAACAAATATTTTGCTCCATCAATTGTTCGTACATGTTCCAGTTTATTAATCCTTTAATCATGGAACTTCGAGTGATAATTTCAGAAGTTTCAGTTGAGAAATAAATTAATATTGGGATGTGTGGGATAACAGTGGTAACTGGGGGTAGAGTTTAGACAAATGGATATGAACTCGATATTAAATATGTCAAGAATAATATTTTCAGAGAAACTGATATTTTTTTTTATGATAAGAGCTATTCCATTAGAAGCTATAGAACTTTTCCTGTCTTTTCTCAAAATTACATAGCCTGGTATATTAAATTTAATATTACTTGATAAATGTGTTTCAGATATACAGGCTATATCGATGGAGTTTGATTCAAGAAATATTTTAAATTCACTTTTTTGTGAATAAATACCATAAGCATTCCAGTTTAAAAGAGTTAATTTTTTTATTTCATCGGTCATAGTAAAATAAATATAGTATCATTAAGAATGTAGCAAGAACAATGAAAACAAACATATTTTTATATTTATGCGTTATATTTATTATAATGGGTCAAAAAGGAATTAGTAACAGTCAATAACAGCCCATTTGTAATGAAGGCGGTTACTAATGAACTTAAATGTTTCATTATCTGCAATAAATGTGGTTTTATAGCATTGATTATTATTTTTGTAATAGTGGTCAATATTTTTTCACTGTTGTCTTCAGTGTTATTTTTTTCTTGAGGTTGTTGTTCAAGTGATAAGGCAGAAGAATACGAAAAATGTGGTGTGACTTTACGAAATGTTTTAAGATTTGTAGGAGTTTCTTCATTTTTATTTTCAATATTGTTTGGAACGACAGGTGAGTTAGTTTTGTTTTTAATTGTTTTGTAATAAGGACAACCCCAATAGCTATAATGACTGCATGTGCTTGATTACAGTTGACAGAATTCAGTTTATCAGTAAATTTCAGGTGGCATTTTGAAAAATGATCTTTTTCTTTGCATTTGACACATCTTGGTTCTAATCGATAGTAATTTTTTGTGTGACCGAATCTTTGACAGTTAGTACACATGGGGATGTCATTGTTTTTATTTTTTGGTTCCTTTGAAATTATAGCAAGAAATAAATTTTCAAGTTTAAATTTATTTATTTATTTAATATTCTTGTAATGTATAAAACATTGAAATCTTAAGAAATTAGTTCGGATTTTAGCTCTTCATCCATAATAGATTATGGTACCTTTCTGATCACAACATTGAGAGTTTTATTTTTATCTAAAGAAAAAGTGTGATATTCTATCTTTTCTTCATCGTAACAACGAGTAATTATTCTATAATCGTCAATGGACGAGAGTATTATTCTGGTGTCATTTCTGGCTAATTTTTTTTGAATAGTGATTCATACATAATGAATTTAGGTCATTTAACAGGAGTTGGAAATTATTTGCATTGTGTAGAAATATCAGGGGATTTTAGTTGTAACCTGTTTATTCTCTTGAGCAGCTGTTTGTTTAAAAGAGCAAGGTTTATTGGTTGTAATATCAGTTTCAGATAATATTTGGAATCTATTGCTAATTTTTATAGGTGAAATTTCTTGATTTACCTTCTTTTTTTTTACCGGTGATTGATTTAGTGGAGAACCTGTGAGATTTCTTTTCTTCGAATTTGTGTCTTCTATAACTTCGTGGCCATTTGATTTAGAAGAAAGTTGGCAATTTTGGGATATTAATGGAGTAACTACCTCATCTTCCAATTTCATTAAGTTAACATGAGATAATGAATCATCATATAATATCATAAATTATCAATAATAAAAATAAATTCGGATAACTTAAAAACCGTTAAAACAGCATCCTTAAGGACAAAAAAACTAATAAAATTCCGCCATCTTAAAACAGCATCCTTAAGGTCGAAAAAGCTAATTCTAATTGTGGATGGAGAGAGTGGCCAAGGATGTCCTTCGGCCTCAAAAAATCGTCAGATCCTGGCAGATCTGTAAAACAGTGTCCTTTTAGAACTACCACTTCAGTGACTGTTTTTGTTGCTTGGTATCTACATAATCTAATCTAATTATTATAATAACATAAATCAATCATTCAAATGACACTATAAACACATTCATAAAAAAAGAAAAATATTTTTGATTTATAAGAAAAATGCAAGGATGAAATGCCCAATAGGATGTAGATTATTCTACACGAATAGTGAGATACTCCTAGCAGTGGTGAAATGAATAAATGGACAAGAGATAAATTTTATGATAAAAAAGAAACATGGAGATGTAGCTAGAGGGAATGCAGTGCTATACAGAGGGAATCTCTTCACAAGAATCATTACATAAATTCAGAAATAATGTCCTCCAGAAAGTTCATCTATCTTAGCAATTAATTTGTTGTAAATATTGATAAAAATGCATCTTTTAGAAAATTCAATAACATATTTTTCTAATCAAATATCTGTTTTTTATTTATCACCATGTAACAATTATGGTATAAAATCAATAATAAATGATATTTATCACTGATAATATTTTTATTAAATAATAAAATTTTATTAAAATTAATAATGATAAAATTAACAGTCAAGAGATCACTTCGATCACTTGAAACACGCCTGTACTCTATGAAAGTTAGAGGCCAACTGAGAAATCATTTTACTCCTTGAAATTAAAAAAAAAAAAAATAGAGAAAAAGTCACTGAATTATTAAGTTTTGCATTACCAAAAAAATTATTATCTACAGGTTGAACTATGAAAATTGCTAGAAAGGTTATCTTCAACAGTAGAGCACTCTAGTATGTTAGGTTTGGAGGGTATGAAGTTCTGTCTACATACGACAGATGGCAGTTGATGTAACAAAATGACAATAGAAATTATGGCGGACTAATGTACTTAGCCCATGAACGCACTTCACCTTATTTGATCCCAATTTACATGAAAATGTTATCTCCAAAATGATTTCATTGATTTATCATGAAGTATGTATTCTGTAGACAGTATAGTTTTCATATTTTGCAAAGAAAATTTATTATCATTGTTCTTGTTAATGTAATCATGTATTTATTCCATAGCAATACCTACTACCAAATGGGTTAATTACCTAGACCGATAACAATCTATATGCTATTTGATAACAAGAAATTGAAGATCTATTCAGACTACTTAGAATTTATCTCCAAAAATCAGCCTTTTGTAACTTTTCTACTAAACTGAGTACAGTGCCATTAAAACTCACGCTATTTATGTATGCTACTTTTGAACGCATATTTTTTATTGATTTTTTTTCTTTTTCGTTACCTTATTTGCTCCCATAATATAAATTAAACAATTATTTTCCCTGCCAAAAGTTTGTTAAAAGATTACATTGCACCAACTTTTTCATTGTGTTCTGTGTAAAAATTTCTCTACAATGTTTATCACTAATGATTTTTATAGATGGAATGGTAAAAGTGTAAACAACTTATTAAAAATATGATAATAAAAGTTAATATATAAATTAATGATGCAGGGATATTCAGACAATATTTATTGTTAAATGTTGACTAACATTTTGCTAAGTAATTTTGATTTGTAAATACTTACTGATATTACTATTAAACAATAATAAACTTTAAAAACATCAAAGAATAATTATTAATTATTATATTTAAGAGCTTAATCCTGGATTCTCTGTCTAGAAAATAAGTCTGGTTTATAACTTGCATAAACCAGTTATGTACCTACTGCTTTCTCAATTATTGCATCTCCAATCACACCTCAAAATGCATCATTTTATTCTCCAATGTTGTTCTCTTGGTATGACTTCAACATTTCTATATTGTTTCTTAAATATCTTTTAATATATATACATATATATATATATATATATATATATATATATATATATATATATATATATATATATATATATATATATATATATACATACATACTTTTTAACATATAAAATTTATGGGGTGCTATTTTAATGTTTTAAGTTAAAAGAGCAAAAATGACAGGTTGATGGGTTTTCAATTAAAAACCTGATGAGGAAGGATAAGGGATTTCGATAAAGACCCTGAAAGCTTGAAGAAAACATTTAAATAATTTTGTGAGTTCTATCTATCTTCAAGAATTACTTTTGGATTGTAATATGTAATATATGTACAAGAATTATTTAATTAATATTAATATTTGTATTATATTTATATTTTTAAAAGTTTGAAAACATCATTCACACCATTTTTAACATTTTGTTACCGTAAAATGGGGTCACATTAGTACGATGGGGTGAAATTCGTATACATTGTTTCTGTGGTGATTTCCTTCTGGCAGGTTGTTGTGTCGACTTTTACCAAATGAGAGCCCACGAAACGACCCATTCATGCGTCCTCATTTGGTAAGTCGACATAACAACCTGCCAGAAGGAAATCACCACAGAAATAATTGTGTACCAATTTTACCCTCTCTCTCTCTCTCTCTCTCTCTCTCTCTCTCTCTCTCTCTCTCTCTCCCTCTCTCCCTCTCCCCCTCCCCCTCCCCCTTTTTACATTATTCTGCTTCTGAATCAATTAAAAACTTAATTTCAGGTTATGGGTTTGCCTAGGAAGGCTAACTATCATGGTCGGTGGGATATCCTAATAGAAAAATGTACTAAATGTTTGCAGCGGTTAATGGATATTGGCTGCCGTCGTCACAGAAACTATATCCTGGATCAGGTAAACATTAGAAATGTTCACTTATTTCTGCCTTGTATAATGCTCAATGGCTTTAGTATTTATTTAATTTTAAGTTTTATAAATTAGCTTTTTCATTTAGGTTTAAGTTATTTGTTTGTTTAAACTATTATTAGTTTTATATGGATAAGCATTATAAATATAAGTTTCTTATACACCAATATGAAGCTATTCATTTAAATCTTACCTTTTATTCAAATGAATTTTTACTTCTATACCTTTTGATATAAATAGATTATCTTGTATGATGATCTAATACTTTTTGTTAATGATTTTAATATTTTGTTTTGATGAATGCTTTAATGGCAATGGGAAAATAAATTATATTTCTTTAAAATAAATTGTACTTCCTTAATTAAAGTTATTAAATGAGGACAAAATTCTGAGTTGATTAGAGCGATAAGTTAATATTTAATTTTTCCTGCTGTCTGAATAGCTGTTTTTAGTTGGCATATATCTCTCTAAGAATATTATTAAGCTTCACAGAATATGAAAAAGAAAAACTTATGATAATCTTTTGTATACCATTGTTCTATACTTAGATTATATAAGAGAAAATTTTATTTCATTCCAATATGATTCTATCACTATAATTTTTTTTTTTTTTTAATAAAAGTTATACAATATGTATTTTCACTTGAAAATGTTGATCTTATGCTGCTATCCATTCAAGCATATATTGTTACTGATTTACCTTAAAAATGAAAATAAGAAAATCTAAACAAGAAGTATCATGTCGACAAATTAGCAATAATAAATAACATGAACATTGTATATTTCCTTTAAAAGAAAAAAATGGTATTGGTTCATGAAAATATTAATTAAATATCTTGATATTTATTATCTAATATCTATTTTTCATGAAGTTGTTACCAGTCATCTATGAGTTACTAAGCTAATATTTGCATCTGCTTTTTTCTAATAATACTAGTGGTCCACTTACTCTATACTATAGTACATTAATGATTTTCTGCAATCAATATGTTAACAATCATTGATGTTGGAAGTAGTGTAAGTTATAATATTGAAAAAATAACTTAATTTTAGTATTATTTTTTTTTTTTTTAATTTTTTTTTTTTTAATATGTTGAGCATTATAAAAGGCATACCTTAGTATTTTACTCTTACAAACCAATATAATGATTTCTTTTGTCTCAACTTGTCTCTTTAATCAAATATTTGTTTTTGGCTATTGACTGAATTTATGCTGTTAAAATTTAGTATTCACAATAGTGAAAAATATAAAAGATTACTTATTATATTGGTTTATTATTATTTTAAAATATTGGGTTATCTCGTGGAACCTTGGCTTGTTACTATTGGGTAAGTACTAAGTTTTACAGGGGCTTGGCCTGGCTTGATGTAAGTATTAAGCTAAACAATAGATTTACAGAATGTTTCCTCTTTTTCTGTTCCTGAAATGACTCAGGTTATTGATTAATAATAATCCATCTACCTTGCCTCATTGGTTCATTCCTTTTCCTGCCACATCAAGAAGTTTTACTTAGCTATCTGATACTAGAATGTAAAGGTTATTTTGTTAATGTGCAACTTCCTTTAAGATTATTTTGTGATCACCAATTCAGGTATGAATAGTTTCTAAGTAATCTTTAGGCTTCAATATGAAAACATATAGTATTTTACGTATTTATGCACTTGGAAAGTTATATTTTCAAAACTATTTGGTGGTTTTTAAGTTGAATTAATTTTTTCTATCATTAAATTGAAATAAGGAATGCTTATCTTATGGTTTAAAATTGTATTCATTGTCTTATCATTTAATTGTTCTTACTCAAAAGTGCTGCCTGCAACAAATGAGATGGATGCTACTCTTACCATGATTAAATGGCATTGATTCATCAGAAATAAATGTATTAGATATTAAAATATTGTTATGTTAGATAATGAACAACATATCATGAACAAATGTGATGCCCAATAACCTTAACTGAGAAATTAAAAATAACACATCCGACAAATAATTTCAAAAATTTCATTTGTGAAATTGCTATTAGAGTTTGTGAAGCAGCAGTAAAAATAACAATTTTAATGATTATCATTAATAGTAAATTTGATTGGGGCCAAGTTTAATTATACATAGTTATTTTTTTTAATTGCTAAACTCATTAATGTAATAATAATTATTTTAATTTAATTTTTACTTAAGTTATATTTTATCTTTGTGAAGGCACTGTTTCACGTAAGTATTTACTTTTAAGTTCAAAACTATATCTACCGCCTAATTTGTCTTTGAGAAAAAACACAAAATATTGAAAAGCTATTTGACGTAATATCTTACGTACACAGACTAATGTATATCCGGCTGCCCAAAGGCGCAAAATGCGCAATTTTGAGGGTTTCACCAGGAAGGCGGTTGTAATTGTCCCTACTGATGAGGAATTCAAGAGAAGGGTCAATGAGAGAGAGCTACTAGAAGGCAAAGATGTTCCAGACTCAGCAGTTATGGAAATGAAAGGTAACTCCCAAAAAAAAAAAAAAATAAAATAAAGGGCCTACTTTCTGTTTTATTTTCCTCTTTATACTTCTGTTCTTAGGTCCTGTCATACAAAATATTCTTCCTATGATTTAATTTTGCATGCCTTTTATCTCAGTATAAAGTTATCCTTATTTTTTTTTTCTAAATTTAATTAATTGAATTTTTTATTAGTAGTTTAATATAAAAGTTCAATAATCTTGGTAGCTAATTCACTGGTCTGTGGCTTAAGTGAATTCTAATTATCTTAATTTATTAACTGTCATTTTTAAAAAGCAAAATTCCTTTGTTCAGTGTCAGAATGAACTGTTTTTTAAATTTTGTTTCCAGCCAATTTCACATTACCTGATAAAAGCCTCTTTAGTGAAGTAATATATACAGAACTTGATGAAAATGAATCTAGAAAATTAGTTAGAAAGTACAATGATGAGGCAATTAGTGCTGGCTATCAGAAGAAAGGTCCTCAAGGGCCACCTGCCAAGAGGTTTAGAGGTGGAGACTTCCAACATGGACAGCCACAGGGTGGTAGGCATGACGGGTTCAGAGGCAGATCCAATCCACCTGTTGGACACCAATTCAGAAGTATGTACATATGTAATAGGTTTGCGGTTTTTTTATCTTAATGAATTATGTGTTGAAATGTTATATAATTTTATTTTTAGGAGGAGGAGGAGGTAATCGTGGTGGATGGCATCAAAGACAGGGTGCTGGAGACAGGTGGAGAGATAGCAGGTGAGAGAATAAATAAAAGTTTAAGAAATAATGATCTAAAATATGATTAAGACTGCTGGTTATTTATTTAGGTGCTTACCATTTAATCTCATAAGATTGTAGGTCAGCTTTTACAAGTTCATGTTGCTGTCCCTATTTTAATTATTTTAATAATGTTAACCTCAATAACGCTGGACTCTGTTAAAATATAAATATATCAATACATTACATTGAACATTGTAAAGATTTGGTTTAGCTTTTATTTTAAACTTCTTTTTCTTTTCTTTCTTGGGCTGTTATGATTGGTCTCTTCTTTTTGAATTTTCTATCAATGTGGTTCATTGTACACTTCCTGTCTTCCAGGTGATGAAATAAGAAAATTGTGATTAATCCCTCTGTAGAAAAAAATCCAAAAGTAAAAACAAAAACTACAACTTTTCTATTATCAAACAGCTAATAAGCCATATCCTGCAACATATTTCATTGTTCTCTCCTAGAGGATACCAATGTCTGTTGCTCATTAAGGGTTAAAGTTAAAATATGTTATATTGCAATATGTTATATAACACAGTATTCCTTCATACTGTGTTACTATGTAAGAGATTAACCTTAAGTTATTTTTTGATAAAGAATGTATCCTGATTTAATAGTTGCAAATAAAACTAAATATTAAGCAAATATTGGTTTTTAATTCTAGAGGTGGTGGTGTTATGATGAGAAACCATGGAGGAGGTGGTTATAACAGGCAAGGTGGTGAAAGGCAACAGCAACAGGGTGGATGGAGAGGAGGCAATAGTGGGGGTGGACGTGGTCCCCGGGACAATTATGGAGGTGACAGGAACAGAATAGGTAGTGGATATGACAGAAATCAGGGAGCAGGTAACAGACCACCTGGTGGTAGAGGTGGAGGAGCTGGAGGAAGTTATAGCAGAGACAGTAGGAAAGATAATAGGCAAAATCAAATCAAGGTAATATTTTCTTTTAATGATTAAAAAACCAAGTTTGTTTTTGTATAATGTCTAATATAAATGGTTGGTAACAGAGAGGTGGAAGTGGAGGTGCGAGTGGAGGCACTATAGCCAGCTCAGGAGGACAATGGGGAGGCCAGTACCAGGGTGGTGGTGGCGGCCAACAAGGTGGTCAATCCTGGGGAGGACAGCAACAAAGCTGGCAACAGCAACAGCCTCAACAACATCAATGGGGAAACTATCAACAGCCTCAACAGCAACAATGGAAAGGTAAATAAGACTATAAATCTTTAATGATGGCTGCATTAAGCACAATTAGACATTTGTTAAGTGATGTTGGTCTACAGACATGGTTTTCGAATTTCTATTTACATGTCTATAGACCAAACTCTATCTATGAGTCCGCTGCAAGACATATGAAACATCATTTTAACAGTGTGGATGTCACTCAGCGTCTTTAGACGAGACACTAGTATATCTCCAACTTCCAAGATTTTGGGTTCAGGGTGTTTACTTTTATTTTTTAAAGTTTTAAAATTAAAAGGACTGCGAAGTTCACATAATAGTGTGGACACTAGACAAGGCAAAGATCGTCTTCCATAGACCAGACTTAGGCCGGTTTTTAATTTTGATTTAATTATTATTCTGAGTTTTGAGAAAATACTTGAAGGGCCGACAAAAATTTAGACTTATTTTTAATAATTTTATATACTAAGAACCTCTAGTCTTCTGTATTGTATTATCTATTAATACAAATGCACTTGTCTAATCTTTTACTGCACTGTTCAATTTTTTTTTTTTTTTCCTTGGAGAATAAAACAAAAATCTCAGGGATCCATTCAGGTTAGGTGAAAATGGGAGGGGGCACAGAGGTCATTTTTAGTACATTTATCATATATTACTTTTTAAAAAGATCTTGTCAGTCTGAAACCTAATTTTTTTAGGGACAAATTAGAAGGACGACCTTAGCTTAGTGAGGTAGATTAGTAACTGATATTTTCCCTTCTTTTTTTTTAATGTGAAAACCTCTCTAACACCTATGTTCTTTCTATAAAATTGTCCTCGGCATTCTGTATCATTTAAAACTTTTTTTTGCCATTTTCCCTAAAATTTGATGGCCCCTTGTTCATGGATTAATGATCACCTTCTTAGCAGCAATGTATAGCAGAATGTCAGCTTTATATGCATCTAGTAAGAGAATGCACTACTACAGTCACTCCCCTCACCATTCATAAAGTCTGTTTGTTTTTGTATCATCATATCAATTGTACCTAAAATATAAAATATTAAAAAAAAAATTAATTTTTAGGCTCAAAATATGTATACAAACTAACTGCAAGACAGTTGAGTTGATCAATTGTAGATGTTACTCATCTATTATTTTGATTCAATATTCTTCCGAATTTGGCCAATGTTTCTTAAACAACTGTAACAGGAAGTCCAGTCATATTAAGTACTGAAATGAGAGGTGTAGAGTGCATGAAATATGTGATTATTTTTTACCTCAGTGCTTCGTTAGGAGTGAATAGTTAGAAGATAAACATACTAAACGTCCCTGCCCCTGGAGTCGAGCTATATGTGGGGGTGGGTGATTGTCCCATTTTTGGGTTTTTTAATTATAGCTCAAAAACAGTGTACTCTAGGAACATATGCTACAGATCAAAATTAAAGCTAATTTTACTTCCTATGGAATGTTTACACACATATTAGTAGAACTTTCAACAGTTTCTGATATATACATTTTTAAAATAATTTAAAAAAAAAAAAAATATTGTTTACCTCACTTTTTGTCCAACATTTGCCTATAGTGCCTTCCAGGATCGTTTATCAGAAAAAATGTTAGAATCAAAGTTGTAGAGCATTAAATTTACTTTGGATTTCATTTTTTGTTTATTTCGTTTAACGTTACTTTATGCTGTTATGGCTAATCGGACGATTTGAATTTCATTTATACATCATTAAAAACAATTTGGTTTCTTTGAGGAAGGAAGTATGTTTAATATATATTATCAATTGATTATTGAGCTAAGCCTCTATACCTCTATATTATGAGAAATCTAGAACATCATGCTTGATATTTCAGAGCTATGCTTGCAAAAATATCATTAAATGATTTAAGAATGAAAATGTCTTTAGATCACTTTATTCTGTTTTTTTTTAAATATCTTAATGTATAGGTGCTTACAACCAGGGTGGTAGTGGAGGCTACAGCCAGCAACAAGGAAGTGGAGGTGGACAGAGCGGTTACAGTCAGCAAGGAAGTGCCCAAGGTGGTAGTGGCTTTAGCCAACAGTATGGTGGTAATTGGCAACAATATGGAGGATATGGTGGATATGGCCAACAAAACTGGGGACAGGTATGAGATACACACCAGTTTTTGGTGTGTATTTGTCAAATTTTGTATTATTAATGACTGGAGGTGTGCCAATGTCGGGAAAGATGTTTAAGAATGGTATTGTTTTTCCAGTTCTGAGGAGGACCCCATTAAATAAGGGTTAGTGGCATTAAATATGTGGTTAGTGGCATTCTGCAACAGAGTTTGCAGTGGTAAAATTGTTAAACCCAACCAAATTTTAACTACAAAATCTTTGTAGTTCTAGGAAGATTTTAAATAGTATAGTTTACTATAATAATAATTTAAATTCATAGTGTTATGTGGCAGAAGTTTGTGTCTCTGTCATTAACGTTTATAGTTAGATAAAAATTAAAATCCAACCAAATAAAATCAATAAAATTATTTTTGCCGGTTTAAACATTATTTCTTTATCAAAATAGTGATTTCTCATTTTTTGATATTGTGTGTAAAAAATGTGCGACCTAACCTTTGTTTTTGATGTTTCAGGTTTATTTAATAAATCGTACTATTGGTTGTGTTAAAGAGCAGTAATTTTACTCACAAATACTATAGCAGAGAATTTTTAACATTATTGTTGAAAAAGTAAATTGTGACATAGAGTATATCTCTTTTGATAGGGTTGTAAGCACTGATAATGCAGTCCATTATCCGCCAGAGTTTCTTCCTAAAAAGTCTCTGTCCATCTAAATTACCAACTCATAGATTAGAATTAATGATTAAATATCCAATAATGCTTTAAAGTAAATTTCAAATAACTAGTCATTGCAATAATACCGGGTTTTAAAAATTACAGCTTTGATTGAAAATATATAGAAATATTGTGAGAAAATAATTCTCAACTGCATGACAAGATTTTTATTGTTAAAAAATAAAACTGCTATTATTAGTTGAACCTATTTAAGTTCTTTACTTATAAGAGCGGGCGAAGCCACGACTGGGGATGCAAGTATGAAATAAAGGTAACATTTAAGAATTACGTCTGTGAAGAGTTTATTGATGTTATGAGGGGAGGGAGCTTTTCTGTCCTGTCACTTTGAATTTATTACTTTCTAAGATAATTTAATTAAAAAATATATTCTGTTTATTTAATAGATGTTTTGTTTGATTAATATGTTATTTAATTATAGTTATATTAAATATAATGATATGGTGATAGTTACTGAAGTTATTTCTTATAGGATTGTGATAATTAGGTACTAAGTCCTAATTGTATAAAAAGGGACTGAAGGGACCCTGCACCAAGCTCATGATCCTAAAATTTGTGAACACCAATTTTAATATTTAAATTCAACTCAATTTTCATATTTAAAAATTGATTCACTTGATTGCAATATTAGTTTTCTTTCTTTCCCTTGGGTAAGCAATTATGATTTTGTGTTAAACAATTATACATTTGATCCTGTCAGAATTCCTAAATTAATTTTCCTTATTGGTGCTGTTCAGGATTTGTTTCATTTACTTTATATACCAGCCACCTTTTTTTTAGTCATGATGCCACAATGATAGTTCCTGGGAATGACAATGATAGTACTGGGAATAAATATTCTACCGATGCTATTTGAGTAAGAATGGGAAAAGAACACTAAATGATAGCTAAATTAATTTTACTGTCTCAATACACTACAAATGGAAACAGTGTCCTCACTAGTATGTAAAATCAATCCCTGCAATATATGCTTTGAAAACTGGTAGAGAATCAGTTGAAAAAGGAAAAGACGAGCTTCTGACTAGGAAGGCTAACATAGGATCATTATGTCATCCTAAGAAAAATATATAAGGAAAAGTTGTGAAGGAGAGGTAAGAACCTTGCATTCTTATACCTGCAATCGGCTTTTGATTCCATTTCTAGAAAGTATATTTAGAAATCCCTTCATTTAAAGAAAGTCGTCTCTAGGAGCCTAATGGATCCAATAAAATCAACATACTAAGACCCCAAAAGATGTTCATATAATAAATGGACAAGCAATCGAGCCATTAATTAATTCCATATGAAAAGAGGAATGAAGTATTATCAGAACCTCACTAATTAGTAGACTTTGATCTTGATGACTATTCAGTGAGATCTATGTAACGTAGTACTAATTTGTTGGGGGGGGGGGGGGGGAATTGTATGTTTTAGGAGACGAATGTTTAGCATTCAAAACTAGTTTTCTAATAAAATGATCTCAATAGAAGTGGCAATTAATTCATCAATCCTAATTATATTGATCCTTCTATACCAGGGGTGCTCAAACGGTCGATCGCGATCGACTAGTCGATCGCGAGTGCTTTTTGGGTAGATCTCGAGAAGAAAAAAAATTTTAATAAGTAGGTAGGTAACTAAACTACAAAAATGTATTACGTAATAAAATAACACTGCTTGCGGCAAAAGGTGGCTTTATCAAAGGAACGCGCGGCACTTGTCAAAGAAAAGCCGTGTTGTTTAGACGAGAGACAGTACAGTCTAGTTTCGGGCGGCGCGTTTGACGGGAACATTCGAGACTTTCGTTCACGCCGATATAAATGTTGCGCCTGCAGGAATTGGAGTCATTCTGAATTGTAACTTGATGGCGATCCTACGTCGATACAAAGTTTATTATTAAATAGTGGAAAATGAGTGCAGTGAAGAAATCTAAAACGTATCATTTTAATAAGGATTGGGAGGAAGAATTTTTCTTTTGTATGGTGAAGGGTAAGTGCATTTGTGTTATTTGTCGTGCGTCAGTTGCAATACCTAAGCGTGGTAACTTAGAGAGGCATCATAAAACGGTTCATAAAAACTATGAAAAGGATTTTCCGCTACCGAGTGAATTAAGAAAACGAAAAGTAAGTGATTTGATATCTTGTTTGAAAAAAGAACAATCCATGTTCACAAGACCAGCCAAACAATCAAAAGCTGCTACGATCGCGTCATTTAAAATATCTCATATTTTGGCGAAACACAAGAAACCATTTGAAGATGGATCGGTGGTGAAGGAAGCATTTATTGAAGCGGGTGAGACTTTATTTGGAGATTTTAAAAATAAAACAGAAATCATGTCTGCTATTAGAGAACTTCAGTTATCTCGTCCGACTGTCACAAGGCGTATTGAAGTCATGAGTCAGGACATCGCAGATAAACTAAAACATGATATCATGGAATGTACATACTTTTCTTTACAGTTCGACGAATCCATCGATATGACAGACACTGCCCAGCTGTGTATTTTTATTCGGATGGTATTCAATGACATGTTGGCTAAGGAAGAATTTTTGACAATCATTCCTCTGAAGGGGAAGGCCCGTGGCGAAGATATATATGACGTTTTCTTCAATTTTGTAAAAAACTACGAGCTACCAATATATAAATTAGTGTGCATTACAACCGATGGAGCACCAGCAATGACTGGAAACAAAAACGGTTTTGTGGCATTGTGTCGAGCTAATGAAGAATTCCCTTCATTTTTTTCATTCCATTGCATTATACATCAACAAGTTTTGTGTTCAAAAGTTTTAAACACGGAGGAAATTATGGGCATTGCAACAAAAATTGTGAATTCCATCCGTGCACGTAGCTTGCAACGGCGGCTCTTTCAGTTGCAGTTGGAAGATAGGGAGTCAGCTGAACACACTGATTTAGTTCTTCACACGGACGTCAGGTGGTTGAGTCGCGGAAAATTCCTAGAAAGGTTTCAAGAATTATTGCCCGAAATAACAGCTTTTCTAGACGAAAGAGGTGATGACACTCAGATTTTGAAAAACGAAAAATGGCTAAATGATTTGGCATTTTTGACTGACATCACAATGCACTTAAACACCGTTAACTTGGAGCTTCAAGGTAAAGGAAAAACTATTATTGAGATGATTAGCGCAGTAAACGCATTCAAAAGTAAATTGCAACTTATGATAGATCAACTGAAAAGAAAGGATCTGAAACATTTTCCGTCTTTGAAAGCAAGGATTCCTCAGTTGAATTATGATACGTATGAGGCTGAATTATCAAATATTTTGGGACAATTCGAAATGCGTTTTTATGATTGCAGTAAATTGGAAAATATAGCATCATTTATGAGTTATCCTTTTTCATGTAAAAACATTGAGGAATTAGCTACTGAAATAGCAAGTCAGTTTAATATGAACTCATGTTCTGTTGAAAATGAGTTGGTGCAGATTATATCAGATATACATCTCAAAGCTACAGCATCTGATACAAATTTCTGGTGTTTTATATCTGAAGATAAATATCCGAATGTAAGGCAAATCGCCCTTCAACTGACGGCATTTTTCGGGTCAACTTACTTGTGCGAGTCTGCATTTTCTGAAATGAAGATAATTAAGTCAAAATATCGCAATCGACTAACTGACGATCATATGTCATCATGCTTGAGATTAGCACTCAGTGGTTACGTACCATCTTATGAAAAGTATGCTGAGGACATGCAGTGCCACGCTTCAACAGTTTAACACCATATGTAACTCTTTTGTTTTGTAACAACAAATAAACTCGCAATTTTGAATAACTATGAGTTTTTTCATTGATATTGTAGAGAAGAACCTAACTAAACCTAACCCAAACCTTGACTAAAATAATGTACCTATATTGTGCAGAAAGCTAATATCTATATATGCTACGGTACACCCTACCTAGGTAGGTAGGGTGTATCGTGTATGTACGACAACCCTGCATCACACACACTTGCAGTCTCAGAGTCGATCGTAAGTAGTCTAAAAATATTGAGGTAGATCGCCAGCAGTTCAAGTTTGAGCACCCCTGTTCTATACCATCATGCGTACCTCAAGTGAAGTTATTCAGTGAGCTCCTATTGTGTTTAAATAGGTCTCAGTGGCATTGGTTGCCACTTCCATTTTCATTTTTATTTCATATCTTATTTAATTTCTCCTCTCATATTTTTAGTTTATTAGAATGAGAATTGCTTGACTTGACTTGACAATCACAAACCTGTTAGAACTGATACGGTTTGGTTTTGATTTATCACCTGACTACTTGTGTGTTTAACTGAATGCCAGTTTCTTGTTAACTTTAAACATTTAGCATGCCAAGGCATCATGGTAGTTATGAATTTGCTTTAAATTTTAGGTACTTATTTTATGTTTGTAAATTGTTGACAGTGGATTACATCAAGATAATTGTTAAGGCAAACACGATTTGTAAATATCATGCCCCTAACCACTGCGAAACTGTATTAATTATTTTCGCAAACTGAAACCTTTAACTAAATTCTGAAGAGGGCGAAATGGGGTCTGGTTCATCCTCTTTAAAAAGGGTATTCCATTGGAAATCTTAGCTCATTCTGTTTAGAAGCTATGACATAAAGAAGAGTGATACAGAGGGGGAAAAAATGAATTTTCTAAAAGTTATCTGTTATAAACACTCGCCCACGACTTGTATTTTTTGAAATACGACTGTTTTAAAACTTACAGGAATTAATGCTTAATTGAATGACATGTCAACCTTTAAAGTCTGATTACTATTTTGTCGTATGACTACGGACACTGAATTTATTTTTTTAACAATTTTTATTTTATTACATTTAATATTTTTCAAATCAATTATTTGTGGCAGCAACCTGTTTTTACTAAGGGAAAATTGTCACTATTGAATTAAAATAGGATTGTTACATAGAGGCATCTGCAATACTTACTTTTCAGATAAATACCTACCTATTTTATCAAAAAATAAAATTCACTTAAATGAAATATTCATTTAAAAAAATTATTTTATCTTATTCTCTTCCTCCCCTCCTTTTATCTTTGGATTTATTTGGGAATGTTGAATTTATTTGAAAAAGTTTATACTTCCAGGGTGTGGCCTCTGAGCACACCCACCCACTTCTTTTATTTTTTTATTTTAGTATTTTTACAAATCATTTAAATTTTAATTATGAGAACTTTAATTTATGATTATTACAATTTCTAACAGGGCTGGCAGCAATGGTATGGCCAAGGAGGAGGTGGGAATCAAGGCAGTGCTGCAGTACAACCACCCCCTACAAAATGAATATCACATTCCTAAGAAGTTATTGGCAAGATTAACTTTTAATGCGGAAATACTTGGTTTTGTTTCCAAGTTGTACCACTGTATAAAATTAATAACTATATGAGAATTTTAATAAGTTTTAACAATTTTGATGCAGTTTTTGTCTGTTTCATACATAAATTATATGTATGTATGTGTGTGCGTATGTATGTGTATGCATATATATATAAAATGCATGTGTATATATTTTCATTTGCAGTGTTAATTAGGTTGACTAATTGATTACCGATTGTGTTATTTTAAGTTATTTTAAAATGTATTACTGAGTTATTAAAAAAAGAAATAGAAACACATTTTACAAACATTTATTTTATTTATACCATAATATATGATACTAACATCTGATTAGCTTCCCTGAAATCTTCTGGGATGTTCTGTGACATATTTCTTAAATGAATCAATCCTTCAGTCATCATCTGCTTGGATATCTGAATCCTTGAGGTGTTCATATCATTTTCCCATGTTTTTAAGATATTGGATTTTTTCATTTCATGTAAATAAAGAACTTTAAAAACTTTTTGTTCTTCCAGTTGCACTTCAGCTGAACTAGCAGTATTCTTATTGATCAACAATGATAAGCTCTTTTCTATAACCCAAACAAGGAGATAATGTGTTTCATTATTTGTTAGCCTGGCATATAAAATAATCTTGCCTATGGCTATATCTTTTATGATCAAATGTTTAATTACTGAAACAAAATCAGATAGACCGCTACTGACCTTGTCTTGGTTGTTGTCATTGAACTTCACTGATGAATTCCAAAAAATAATTACATTTTTTTCTCTTATACCAAGCCAGGCCTGACAATGGCAGCAGAAAACAACTTTATCCGAAGAGTCAACTTGAGAATGATCATTTATTTGCACAAAAAACAAACCATACAAGCAATCTTCTGGTTTTAATTTAATTCCATTGTTTAAGGGATTATTATGGCAAAAGAAATCACTTGTATCAAAACTAGTTGGAAGGGGAAGAATTCTTTCGAATTTGAAAGTTTTGTTAAACGCAGTAAAACACCCTCTGCAAAAGATAATAACTTCCTCATTTGCCTTAAAATCTGGTTGATACTGATCATGTTGAGTACTCTGGGTAATACTGTATTTTTCTTTAAATAACATCTCATTTTTAAAACAACCATATATTTTACTAGGTTCAACTCTAACTCGAAACTGAATTGAATGATCTGAAACTCGAAGCCCAGAAAAACTATTACTAGCAATAGTTACGTTATCAATAATTATAGTTGCTACATTTTCATCCTGGCTCCCTTTGAAGAGTATCCTATTAGATATAGCAACCATTTTTGTGATACCTACATACTTACATTTATCCATTCTAATGAAAAATTGACAAGAGCCAATCATAGGACGGAATTCAGCAACCACAATCCAATCCATTTTAGTTTTTTTCTTCAGCAGGTATAACTATGCCTAAAATAAAATAAAGTAAAATACATTATTTCAACTAATAAAAATCATTGTCTGTTAAGAAAATACGACAAAAATTATATCTTGCTTTACTGAGGACTTAACAAGTACACCACTGACCTAACATATTCCCATAATTTTAAATAATGAACAACTTAATGTTCTTTTATTTTTGTTGGTAA
The DNA here is from genome assembly GCA_003667255.2 of Euschistus heros. NCBI lineage: Eukaryota > Metazoa > Arthropoda > Insecta > Hemiptera > Pentatomidae > Euschistus > Euschistus heros. Next base: position 677,583 of record RCWM02000523.1, on the reverse strand, counting down.
CCTAACCTATTAATCCATTATTTATTATCCCCTCCAATTTGTGGAATTTTTACCAAAGAGATTGGTGTGGAAATCTCCTGTACTTGCTTTGTGGAGTTACTGGGATACATGGCTCTATCCCTCTTACCCAGAGCCCCTAAGCATCCTTAATCCATCTAGGCTTACCACTAGCTAGCCTGGGACACATTTGCTTTTTCATCATATTGATTTCAACAATAAAAACAATTTAGAAGCTCTGTAACAGGGAATATAAGAGATAGTAGAACTACCACCCAATCAAAGATACAAAACATTGTTATAAAGAAAAGATTAATAAAGAAGTTGGTGCTGAAGACTCAATTGATACATTTTTAAGGTTTATATGAAATGTTTATAATTTCATGAAGTGAAAGTATTAATATTTAAGCCACCCTGTCATAGACAAGCAATTCCATTTCAAGAATTCCCGACTATAAGAGCAAATTTAATTTAATGTCAAAAGCTGGAATCATTCAGAACCCAGTTAACCCTTTGACTGTGGGCTTTAAAATATGTAAATATTGCCGGTGGCGGAAAATATTTTTTACTTTAATTTAATTTAAAAACTTGTACCTTGCTTTGAAACATGGTAATAAAGGCTTTAAAACTAAATTACTAATGAAAAAATGTGTAAAATGTTAATACTACCCTATGTAGTAGTCTGCCACACCGAATACAATGGGGAATGCAACCCGTAATACAAGTTTATTACAAACTACGCACTTTTTATAAAATGCTCTTCATATAATTTCATCCTCCTTAAAATACTTTTTAAAAATTAAGATAAATTATTTTTTATGAAAAAAGAATAGTTTTAAACATTTATTTTTAAATATTTTCTTTTGTAAGTCAAGTTCAAAATATCTCTTTTATATATATATATATATATATATATATATATATATATATATATATATATATATATATATATATATATATATATATATTGTCTTATGTATATAATAAATCAATGGTATTACTCTATATATACTAATATACTAATAATATTACTCAGTCAGTTAATAGTATAGTGATTGCTCCTGCTAATACAGGTAATGATAAAAGTAATAATAGTGCTGTAATTCCTACAGATCATACAAATAAGGGGATTTGTTCAGGGATTATACCTTATGGTCGTATATTGATGATGGTTGAGATAAAATTTACGACCCCTGGAGTGTTTTGCTTATTTCTTCTATAGTTATTCTTATATGGGCTTAGACTTGTTTAAGGTTCGGTTTTTATTTATTGTTTTATTATTTGTTTTATCTATGATGTTTCTTATTATAAGCCCTAATATGATTAGTATTCTTCTTGGTTAAGATGGTCTTGGGTTAGTTTCTTATTGTTTGGTTATTTATTACCAGAATTATATTATATAGAAACATATTTTTATATAAACATATAATTAATGAAAATAAATTTAAATAATATAGAAAAGAAAAGAATTAGTAAACATTTTAAAAATATATTTTATAAATTGTATTCAAATTATTGCCCTCTATTAGCAACGTTATTACACTGAAAATATAAAACTTGACCTACTGTACATTCTTAAAAAGTACATAAATAACACTATTGTTGATATTAAAAAAATATATACAACTTAATTTGTTGTATTAACTTCACTGAATAGTCAAATTGCAATAAAAAAAATAAAAAAATAAAAAATGAACAGCAATTTTTAAATAAATCACTGAACACTTGCAAATAGCAGAGTAGAGTATCAATGTGAACACTGGAAAGCGAGAGACCTGCCAAGGCTATAAGTAAAATCAGTTAGGGTACTACATAGCGTAGTAGCCTGCCCCACCAGATACCTCCCCACTACTATGTAACGTAGTACTCCGCAGTCAAAGTATTAAGCAGCAGTTTGAAATAGCGCAATGAAACTTTAAAAGTTCCAATATGAAATAAAATTTTACATATTTAGTTACTAATATTATTGTCCTTCAAAATTTATTTCAACAACAAAAAACAACACAATCTATTTGTTAAAAATCGCATGTACCATTTCAAAAACGGAAATGCTTTAAAAATGTATAATAAATCTATAATATACCTTTCTTAATATATTCTAAGCAGAGGTTTTGTCCTTCACTTGTTACAAATGGTAATGTTGACTGCTCATAATAGTCACTGCGTAGTTCAAGATTGTTGATGACAGTGGTCAATATATGAGATTTTTCTGCAAAAATTCCTAAAACAAATGATTCTCAAAACTATTTGTATTTATAGTAAACATTAGTTTATTCATATAATTGATCATGTAATGCATGACAGACATCAAATACTGGTACCATATTTTTTTTATAATCACAATGCTTATTTATTTAAATTGTTAAATTATTGAATCTTAATTAATATTTTTCACTGCAAGATGATATGAACCGGGTAAGTGTATGGGTATATGATATGAAGGGGCCATGATGGGGTAAGGGCATCAGATCGTCAGGCTTAGAAAGTTATTTCATGGCAGTCCTATAAAATGAACCTAGGCACTCCTACATAAGAACCGGGTGGCAACTTCTTGATAGCCATAGCAATTAGGCAAAAAGGACCGCCAATGAGGCCCACTTGCAGAGCTAGTTCTCTCATTAATACCAGTACCAGAGTGGGTGATATGAACTGTATATTTGTCTCAATGAAATTGCTGAAATGATGGGTGTAGAGGGCATGAAATATGCGACTATTTTTTACCTCTGGGCTTCATTAGGAGTAGTACCCAGAGGGGGGCTTTTAGTTGGAACTAACAGAGGGGAAAGGGAAGAAGGTTACACATTTTTGGGTTTTTCGATTATACCTCGAAAATGTTGGACTCTAGAAAAATATGTTTCAAATAAAAATTAAAGCTAATTAAATTTCCTATAAATTTTTTATATAGATATTTGTTTAACTCCCAACCGTTTTCGAGGTATACATTATTAAAAATTGATAATTGATAACAATGTTTCAAATACAAATTAAAGCTAATTATATTTCCTATAAAATTGTTTATATAGATATTTGTGGAACTTCCCACCGTTTTTGAGATATTCGTTATTAAAAATTGATAATTTTCGCAGAAAAATAATTTTTACCTCACTTATTGGCAAAAATTTGTTTCTAGTGCCTTCCAAAATCATTTCTCAGAAAAAAAGAATCTAAGTTGTAGAGCATTAAATTTACTTTGATTTCATATATACGTTTCTGGCACTTGAAGCAAATGTTGGACAAAAAGTGAGGTAAACATTTTTTTTTTTCATATGTTATGTGGGGTATGTTATCTTGTAACTACTTTTAAGGAAGCCCTGAGGTAAAAAATAATCGCATATTTCATGCACTCTACAATATGTTTATGGACTGGATTAATATTGCAAATCGAAGCAGCATAATATTTAATTTCTACTTTTTTGGTAAGAGGATACAGCTGTACACACATAATAAAAATAAAATATACATAATATTTTGATATTATGTTGACAAAAAATATCAAATAACCTTAAAAAGGTAACTATATTGCTATACTATACTTAAAAAGGACTAGTATTGCAAATCAAAACCAACAAACAGATGTGGTAGAGTTGCAGCATAATATTCAATTTCTACTTTTTTGGTAAGAGGAACAGCTGTGCACACATATAGAAATAAAGTATACACAATATTACAATAATGGTAACAAAAAATATCAACTAACCTTAAAAAGGAAACTAAAACAATGTTTGTTTTCAGTTCAGACAAAATACCAGTATTCATTTTAAAATCAAAATTCATTTGGTAGTGCCCTCTTGATATTCTCTGATTAACAATTGACTAGGACATGTACAAACATTTAATAGACCAATATAATATGATTTAATCAACTTATCCTTTCAATGTTGAAACAGGTTTCTTTTATACTTGTTCCAGTTTTTTTATTTTAAAACAAGTCTCAACACTGGCACACATGATGTTCCTGGTTATAAGGCCATACGATATGAAATGAAATAGCCTTTTTATTATGAAAAAAATATTAGTACATGGTTCAAAACAGACAAATATTCATTATATAAATAGAATATAAAAAGTAATGAAAATGATTTTTACACCAAAAATTATTTTTATTTTTTACTTTTTAGTGGTGGGTGTATTTTTGTTTATACAGTCAATTCTCGATCTTCAAGCTACCCTGAAAAATGTTCGACTTACTGAACAAAGAATTATCGAGGTTATCATTCCACTTATCTTCATATAATGGGAAAATTGAACAAAAAATTGTAGTTGAAATCATTACGTTTATTTTTCATTAATGTGTATGTTGTTTGTACATACATATAAAATAATTGATACAGAAAATTAAAATACCATTTATCAATAACTTTCAACTGAACTGCGCTTTTTCTGAGGGTGCTTAAACGTAGATTTACCGCCTTCCACCAGTGGCGATCTTTTCTTTATTCTTTAGGATGGTTGAAAGAGAACTATGCGGAATTCGGTATTCATTAGCAAACAAACTCCCAACTTCTTTTTCATTTCTCCACTTTGCAAATAAATTTTAACTTTTCGTTATTTGAAGGAATTTTTAATAGCCACTGTAAAACCACTCGACTGAATAACTAATAATAAGTGACTGGTGTAACTATGAACTGGAAAGATAAAAAATGACGGGAAACCGGAATACAAATTACACATGAAATTCTTTTAATTTGAGTTCGAGTTATAGAGGCGATGACTTCTAATAGTTCATTTCATAGAGGTGGTCCTAGAAGTTCTCTCTTTTGAACCCTATTTTCAGTTCGACTTATTTACACAACTTTTAACGTTTTCTATCTGAAATGGTCTCTTTAAGGTGAAATTTAAGTGTAATGTACTTCTGACAGTAGATTTTGTTCGACTTATTTAAGAATTAAGCTTATCAAAGTACGACACATCAAGAGTTGACTGTATATGTAAATTATTTTTTTTTAATAATTTAAATTTAGTTACCATGGAGATTTTAGATTATCACAATTATAAATATGTTTAAAATGGAAGGTTATATAACACTGATTTTTATTAACTGTTTTTTTGATTTTTCTTAAAAAGTGCTGAGTTGATTTCAAAATATTTTTTATGGGACCACCTCTGAAGTATGCCCTACCGATGTAAAAAAGAATCATCAAAATTGATTAAGAATTGACCGAGTAATCGCGTAACATGTACAAAAAAAAAAAAATGATGATGGTTTTATTGTTGACTGTGAGTTTTTACTTAGGAGATGAATTTGTCAGGGGTGCAGTCAAGGTTGAATAAACACAGCCATTTTTTAAATGAAAAACTTATATTTTGGTGTGCCAACGTTTCGACCTGCCTTGCAGGTCTTCATCAGGGCTAAAATAACAAAAATTGGATGTGACTACGATGATACAAACATTAAAAAAATAAATAAATAATAAAAATAATTTTAAAATGAAAAAAAAAACAAGAAAAAAATCTGCAGCTAATTAGATAATTGAATACAAAATAGTAGTAAAGTCTAGTCGAAGATACAGTTGTAATAGAGTAATTAAATAATTTAAATTGAATAATATAAATTTAAAATTTTGTAAACTAATACAATACAAACTAATAGTAATTAGGCATGCATTGTTTATTAGACATGCAGAACGAATGAGGAAGTTTTGGGAAATGAAGAGGAATCCCAAATCATGATATTCGCGTGGTCTAAAAGGCCTTTCGCGCCCCCCAAAAAAAAAATACAAACTAATGTAACAATTTTATTAACAGATGTTTTTTATTAGGAATTAAAAAAGGTATAAGGGATCTATATGAAAAGGAAAATGGTAAGATAGAAAGGTAAGCAAAATAATAAAGTTGGCATAACAATAAACGAAGGAAGAGGTTGGGAAAATATGAGAAATTAAAATAAATGGACTTACTGAAGTAGTCTAGATGAAGGCTTGACTAACAATGACTGTTAAAAAATAAAATCAGGGGAAAAGGGGGGGGGATAATGACTTGCAGAAAGTAATTAAGGGTGGCAGGCAGTGGCTAATATAACATATGAAAGGGGGCGCATGGTGGATAAAAACCGAACTACATTTTTTTAATTTTTATTTAAAAGGCGTGGAAGATGTTAAATATGAATTTAAACATTTCGCTATCACCGTCAGCAAAAAATAAAATTAGGACGAAGAAGGGTATTGGTTTTGTGGATTTTTGGAAGAACATAAAAACGAGGAGCTATGGAATTATAGGAGATAAGGTTTCTGTAAGTAGGATAGTTTAGCTGTTTTAGATTCTAAAAGGGATTTAATGTGTTGGTTGAATTTAGTGATTAGGGAAGGAGTAGGATCACGTTTGGTGGGGAGATAGGTAGTGGGGTCAGAGAGGAGTTCTAACATTTTTTCGTTGTAATCAGTTCGGTTCATGATCACAGTTTTGTTACCTTTATCAGCTCTTGTGACAATAATCTGATCGTTAGATTTTAAAAAGGATCGGGTAAGAGATAGATCTTCGAAGAACTGAGGAGAAAGGGTGGAAGGTTGAGAGGGCGGGTGTTGCAGGTGATTAGAAATAATCCTACTTACAGAAATCTTATCTCCTATAATTCCATAGCTCCTCGCTTTTATGGTCTTCCAAAAATCCACAAAACCAATACCCCTCTTCGTCCTATTACTTCCAATATCAATTCACCCTCCCTTAAGCTTAGCAAATTCCTCCTTCCATCTCTTCAAATCCTTAGCCATGATAACCCATACGATATCCACAGCTCCTTCCACCTACGAGAACTACTACTATCCTTTACCATTCCCGACGATTTCATTCTAGTAGCCTTTGACATTGAAAGTTTATTTACCAATATTCCCATTGACAATGCTCTCCTTATTATAAACAATAATTGGACATCCATACAACCTCACACCCCACTTAACCGTTCCTCATACCTAAAATCCCTAGAACTCTTTTGCAAATCAGGTTACCTTTCCTTTCATAATAAGTTTTATCACCAAATCTCCGGGCTTGCCATGTGCAATCCACTTGCACTTGCACCAGACCTATCCAACATCGTCCTTAATGATCTACTGAACTCCATTCTACTATCATTTCCTAAAGACATTCTTTTTATTAAAAAGTATGTCGATGACCTTTTTCTTGTCCTTAATCCCGAAAATATTCCTTCTATCCTTTCAGCCTTTAACTCTTACCACCCTCGACTCCGTTTTACTGTCGAACGTGAAGTTAATAATTCCCTTCCTTTCCTTGATCTCCTAATCACTAGAAATCCTGACCACACTGTATCCACTGATTGGTACACAAAACCTACCTACTCTGGCAGACTGTTAAATTTTCATTCTCAACACCCTTATCATCAAAAATCAATGTCGCCAAGAACCTCATCCATCGCTGCCTCTCCCTATCTGATCCCCAATACCACACGACTAACATATTACGTATTAAACAAATTCTCCAATCTAACAGTTTCCCACTTAACACCATCGATAAACTACTTTCAAATTACCTCAATCATCCTACCCCCAACCCTTCTTCTTCTAATTTTCCCGCACCTCCACCCTCTGTATTCTTATACAGATCCCTACCTTATATCCCCTTCCTCTCTGATAATATTCAAAAGTCTCTTCGCTCAACCTTCCCTAACCTACGTCTAGGCCTTAAATCACAGAATAAACTTCAAAACATCTACACCAACCTAAAAGATCCTATTCCTCTCCAACTCAAATCAAATGTTGTTTACTGTATCCCATGTTCCTTCCCTAATTGCCATTCATCATATATTGGTGAAACCAAAAATCACCTTAAAGCCCGCATCTCCCAACACAAACTTTCCATCTCTTCCAAAAATCCCTCCGCCTCCAAACTTTCAGAACATTCCTTATCATTAAATCATACCTTTGATTTCGAAAAAGCATCAATCCTTGCCACTATCCCCAACCATAGTAAACGTTTATTGTCAGAATCCATTTACATCCATTTAGAACCTAATCCTGTAAACCATAAAATTGAAAAACAATACATTTCCCTCACTTATTCCCAAGTATTAAATCTTATTAAAAAACTATGACCTTTCCATCACTATTAATTATTTTTTATTTAATTTATTTATTTATTTATTTTATTTTTAATTATTTATTTCATTTTTTAATTTTTTAAAAAAATTTTATTTTTATTTATTTATTTTTTAATTTAATTTTATTTATTTTTTAAATTATTTTTTATTTATTTATTTTTTGCTGACGGTGATAGCGAAATGTTTAAATTCATATTTAACATCTTCCACACCTTTTAAATAAAAATTAAAAAAATGTAGTTCGGTTTTTATCCACCATGCGCCCCCTCCCTTTCTTATGTTATATTAGCCACTGCCACCCTTAATTACTTTCTGCAAGTCATTATCCCCCCCTTTTTCCCTGATTTTATTTTTTAACAGTCATTGTTAGTCAAGCCTTCATCTAGACTTTAATTTCTCATATTTTCCCAACCTCTTCCTTCGTTTATTGTTATGCCAACTTTATTATTTTGCTTACCTTTCTATCTTACCATTTTCCTTTTCCTATAGATCCCTTATACCTTTTTTAATTCCTAATAAAAACATCTGTTAATAAAATTGTTACATTAGTTTGTATTGTTGTATTAGTTTACAAAATTTTAAATTTATATTATTCAATTTAAATTATTTAATTACTCTATTACAACTGTATCTTCGACTAGACTTTACTACTATTTTGTATTCAATTATCTAATTAACTGCAGATTTTTTTCTTGTTTCTTTTTCATTTTTAAATTATTTTTATTATTTATTTATTTTTTTAATGTTAGTATCATCTTGGTCACATCCAATTTTTGTTATTTTATCCCTGATGAAGACCTGCAAGGCAGGTCGAAACGTTGGCACACTAAAATATAAGTTTTTCATTTAAAAACTGGCTGTGTTTATTCAACCTTGACTGCACCCCTGACAAATTCATCTCCTTAGAAAAAAAAAAAATATGTACAGATGAGTTGAGAACCTCCTCTTTTTTGAAGTCGGTTGAAAATAAGGAATTGTTTATAAACTTTTGCTCAATAAGTATATATATTCTTATAAATCTATATTACTATACAGGGTGTCCCGAATTTAAATGGCAAAACTTAAGGAACTTATGGGGGACCGAAAAACTAAGACAAAAAGTCCTTTAGAGATTTGCTCATTTTTGCTTAGTTTTAGAGAAAATCACAAAAAAAAGAAACAAAACAAAAATGTTACAGGTAGCGATTATCACCTTTCAAAGTTCGTCAGGCTAGGCAGTGAGATATGTAAACACTTGATGTTATCCTTTACATTCTTTTATTTGTTTACATTTTGGCTTCCTTCTAGGATTATAATTCCTAAATCAGTCTTCAGCCAGTTACTCAGATATTTTTGTGTGAATAGCACCAGCCACAATGCCGCATACATATTCTAATGTTGAATACGCTGATATGATTTTTGTGTATGGTTTCTGTAACGGTAATGCTTTAGAAGCGGTGCGGGAGTATGCGCACCGATTTCCAAATAGAACAGTGCCTAATCGACGAGTATTTTTGTTTTTAACTTTTAATAGACTACGAGAGACTGGGTCATTCTTAATACATACTGAAGGCAACCAATTCCAGGCAGCAATAAGAGCAGATTATCGAAGAAGAAATTGTGTCCAAATCTAATTATTTAGATGACATTCCCTTACAGCGGATTGAAATGTGGTTCCAACTCGATGGATGCCCAGCTCATTACAGTAGAGTTGCTCGAGCTTGACTGGATATAAATTATCCACAACGATGGATTGGACGTGGAGGAGTAGTACCTTGGCCACCCAGATCACCTGATATGACACCCATGGATTTCTTCGTATGGGGAACCTTGAAGCAGAAAGTTTATTCGGTGTCAATCAACTCAAGAGAGCAATTAAGAGACCGAATCATATATGCAGTGCACCAAATATCATCAGAACAATGTTTAGCTGCAATTTATTTGCTAGATGTAATGCTTGCATTGGTGCAAGAGGAAAACATTTTGAGCAATTTTTAATATTAAAAAGAACATAACATAAATATAAATGTAAATAAATAAGTATAAAAATGAAAACTTGTTTTGTTTCTTTTTTTTGCGATTTTCTCTAAAACTAAGCAAAAACGAGCAAATCTCTAAAGGACTTTTTGTCTTAGTTTTTCGGTCCCCTATAAGTTCCTAAAGTTTTGCCATTTAAATTCAGGAAACCCTGTATAAAAGGAAAAGCCATTTTTCATTTGTGATCACTAACCACGAAAACTACTGAACCAAATTTTAACTTCATTTCCATAGAACAAGGGGGAGGTATAGTAAAAATCAAATCTACATATTTAATTTAATTGTTAAAAAGTGATAAATATATGGATAACCGTGAAGTTTGAAAATAGACCGATAGGTGGCGAGCGCCATTCTTATGAGAGGTTACAAAGATATGGTTTTATATAGAGCTTGAAATCGATAATAAAACATACATATCTTCAATTAAATTGTTATTAAAAAAGCTACAAAATGCAGTGCAACATCTGGAACCCAGTGAAGTTTGAAAATCGACTGGTATTTAGCTAAAAATATAGAAAATATTATCTATCTCCATCTGAATTACCACCTCTTACATTAAAATTAAAAACTGGATGTCCATTTACGTTGTTACATTAAAATTACAGCTATGCATGAAAATATCATAGAGGCTATGGTTCCAACTAGACAAGCGACTGAAAAAAATCGTATATATTCCTAGAATCCTAATTATTCCCACTGATTGACCATTCAATTCAAACTATTAAAATTTCCAATTAAAGTTTATTTTGCCATCAACAATCAGTAAATCGCAAGGTTAGAGTTACAAAAATGTTATAGTGGATCTTTGGACTGACAGTTTTTCTCATGGTCAATTATATTAAGGACACTCCAGAACTGAAATCCTAATAATCAAATCATTCTTATATCAGGAGATAAAACTTGATATGTAATTTATTTGGATGTCTTAGGAATTATTTTTTTCCGTTATGCATGTTATCTACAATTGAAGATCTTTATCGATAAATAAATAATTTTTTAATGATTAGTAAAAATTATTTAAATTCTTTACTTAGCGGTGAAGAGCGGGTGAAGCCATGACAGTGATGCTAGCTATTATATAGTTCCTTTCTTTTCAATATTATTTCATGCATAGGCCTTCCCTTTCGGGAGTAATAGTCAGCACTTCCCGGAGTGACTGGCCCTATTGGAAGGTGAGTTTGGTCCACTTGTTCTTCCAACCCTCTCTGTCTCTTGCAGCTCTCCACCAGAGTGGTTCTAACAGAATCTTGAACATATCGCTCCACCTTTCCTTCTTTTTAGGTCATATAGAGTCCATTTGGCAACAATTTTTGACCATCTATTTCCTTCACACCGCAGAAGATGCCAAGCCCATTTCCACTTAGTTTTATATGCCTGAGTGGATCTGTGAATCCTGTTTCTTTTTTGATCTTGGCAGTTCTCACTAGTTCACTTTTCTTCACCTTCATAACACATCTTTCAATGTTATTCTGCCACACCTGGATCTTCCTCTCTAAAGCTTTTGTAAGTCACCATGCTTGGCATCCACAGGTAACTGCTGGGCCTAAGCAACTATCGAAGACCAGTCTTTTAAGCTCCATATATAAATTACTTTTCATAATTTGCTTGAGAGACCAAAACTTGTTCCAACCTAGTGCCATTCTCCGTTAAACTTCCTTCGTCTTCTACATATTCCAAATTGTGATTGTTCAGTTGGCATTCTTCTTTTCCCCTTTTTGTCATTAGTTTTGTTTTTTTGGTAGTAAGTGAGAAGACCAATTTCTTCGCACAATTTTATAAGATGCTTGAGCATTTCTCGCGTTTAAAACCAACCAGGATTTTTGTTTAAATGACCAGATAAACATTTCCAATAGCCCCATTTTAAATTTGTTTCCCATAAGGACGGAAAAATCTAATGTCATAAGGGAAATCCCATGGAAAATCACAAAAATTTAACCTACCTGCCCCCTTCCACTTCTCACGATGGGTATATTTCAGTTATCTCTTAGACCTCCTGAGGTCAGTACTGATGTTTGATTTCTTGTCTTACATTTTTGAAAACTTTACGTGTATATAATCCATATAACATAGTACTGATGTGTTGAAAATTTTGTGTGTTTTAGAACTGAAGATGAATGTTTAGCATTTGAAACTAGTTTTCTAATAAAATAATACCAATAGAAGTGGCAATTAATTCATAAATCCTAATTGTATGGATCCTTCTATTCCATCATGTGTACCTCAAGTCATATTGAGAGAAGTTGTATTCATTAGTTTTCTCGATAATCTTGTTTGTTTGTTTATTTCGTTTAAAGTCACTTTATGCTGCTATGGCTAATCGGACGATGCTACGGTGGGAGTCCTAAATTTTGCCTATCCAGGTATAATTAGGATAGGGATCTTTAACAAGTACCTGACATCGCACAGGCTCGGGACCCCATTTTACATCCCTTCCGAAGGAGGGCATAGCTAAGGATTTTTTACTCCCTTTAAAAAATCCTAAGGTCATCTGCTGGGCTGCGAACCCGCGATCTTGGGTTTTACCTCAATAATCTGATTTACAGTCTGGATGTGGTCTACTGTTGAAAAACCTTTTCTAAATCCTGCTTGTTCTCTGTCATTCACATTCAACAATTCTTTTGGTGAGTCAATGTTTGATAAAACTGGTGAAAATTTTTTTAAACTAAAAGGTGGTCAAATTTACTATTTAATTCTATATATGAAGTTTTAATCGGTTCCCTTGAAGTAAACATGCCAGAACGCTAAAGATCCCGTACTTTTATGAAATCCACGTTTTTTTGGCGCATTTTTCGCTATAACTCCGAAACTATTTGTTCAATTCAAAATTTCATTTTTTCATCTCAAAACTGGTTAAATTTTCATTTATACCACATATACGTAATTTATATTAAATTCCATAAAACACCCACGTTAGCCCACTGAACATCCTGATCCTGGCAGCTAATAGATGCTACTTTGACCTCAGGAAGTAGCTGACCAGTAGGCTAGTGTCCAGGAAAACCAAGTTCATTCTATATAGCCCCTTGATCAGGCCTGTCCTTACATATGGCTCTGAGACATGGACGACAACAAGGTCTGATGATATGACATTAAGGATTTTTGAAAGGAAAGTTCTTTGTCGAATCCTTGGAGCGGTATGTGTCGGGAATAAATGGAGACGACGCACAAGTGCAGAGGTGAACGGACTCCATGGTGATCTTGATGTGGTCTCAGTCATTAAGGTCGGAAGACTCCGGTGGACTGACTGCGTGGCTGACGATGCAGGATCCCTCAAGGTCGTAGCACGGGATAGGGACGCATGGTGCTTGTTTTTGGAGGAAATCAGGACTCGTGTGCGGGTTGTAGAATGCGGTTAAAAAAAAAAAAAATCGGTTCCCTTGAAGTACACTTGCCAGAATGCTCAAGATCCCGTACTTTTATGAAATGAAATGAAAACGTTTTTTTGGCGCATTTTTCGCTATAACTCCGAAACTATATGTTCAATTAAAAATTTCATTTTTTCATCTCAAAGCTGGTTAAATTTTCTTTTATACCATATATATGTAATTTATATTAAATTCCGTAAAACGCCCACGTTAGCCCATTTAATCATCTTTAAGATGATAAAAAGTAATTTTTAATCGGACAAATAGATTCGGAGTTATTGACAAAAAAGTACGACAAATATATTTTTGCGGAGAAGTGGGACTGGCCCCCAGTTGGACATATTCCTTTTTGGATACCTCACGTCTGATAAAAAAAAACATAGAGACATAAATTGTAGGTCATTTTCTCCTCTTTATTTTTATATAGAAGAGTATTTTGCTTAAAATGATTACTTTGCAAGTTAGGAGTAAAATAATGAAAAAAATTAAAGATTTTTATTTTTTTTCTAATTTTTCTCATATTTGCCGATGGAAATTTTGTTGGAAAACTTCAGATTCGTGTTCAACGCACCAAAAAATATAAATTAAGCCATAAAAAAAATTACCAATAAACTTTCCACTTCAAGCCTTATTTTAAAACCAATTTGACTGGAATAAGTCCCCACCAGCAATTAAGCACTGCCCAAAGGATTGTAGAGTGTTATGGGAAAGACTATTTCCTGGAGGACAATATACAGCTGAAAGAGTAAGGTTAAATAGGAAGGTGGATAGGATTAGTGGGGTAGACTGAATGGTGTCAGTTGGAGAGGAAGGAATCAGAGTGTGAGTTAGCGATCTATGGATAAGGATACAAATACCACTGTGGGCTGTTTTATCGGGGTGGTCAGTTCTGTAAGTGATGTAGTCTTTGATCTGAAAATAATAGGTAGGCGTCAAGTGAGTCTCGGTAATTAGGGCAACGTGAATGTTATTGTCGTGTAAGAATATGTCTAGTTTGTTTCTGTGATTGAGCAAACCATTTGCGTTCCATAAAAGAACTGCCAAGGAGTTTTGGATCATCGAGGAACAATAGGCGTGATATCTGACAGGGCTCTTGTGAGGAGGGTAATTAAGGGTCTGATAGTTTCTTGGAGTTCACGGAGGAAGGAGGAAAGAACTGATGAGATATCACTATAACCTTGGGAGGAAATAAGATACGGTTCTGAAATTGGAGACGGGTGGTTAAACTGTCTTGAAGGCAGTACCTGGATTGGGATTTGGCTTGGATTTTGTTGAAGTATGGTTTGCTCATAATTTATTAGTGGAGTCTTGGTCTGTTGCGTTACTTGTTGTGGGATGTGTTGGGTAGTTGACAGAGAAGGATTGATTATTTTGGGAGGTCGGGATGGAAGAGATGTTTGAGGCGCCTGATTTTTCTGCCGTTGATTTCTTCGTAGAACTGTCTTGAATTCGATGCTTGAAAGAAGAAGCTGAGATGATTCTGCTGCTGAGGTTGATGGCAGGGGTTCAAGTTGAACGGCTGAATTGATGGGTTGTTGAGTCTGAGGTTGTAGAGCTTTTGATGTTGATGGCAGTGGAGGAAAGTGTTTAGGAAAACTATTGTTGGCTGGATTGTTCTGTTGATTCTGAAATGATGTGAATATTGTTTCGGATGTTTGAGGAACAGAATTTTTATTTGTAGCAGAGTTGATGGCTCTTTGTTTCTGTCTATGTAAACCTGGCAACCCTTATAGTTGGCAGGATGGCTCTCACCACAGAGGACACACAACGCGGGTGTATCTCGTGTTTTTAAGCAAGTTGCTGTTAAATGTGGTCCTGCACATTTAACACACCTTGCTTGTCGATTGCAATAAGTTTTTGTGTGGCCACGGAGTACACCAGTCTTTTAATATTTAAAACTTCTACATTGTTCTCTGCCAGCTCCAGATTCACAAAGAACAATGGGAGTGGGTGTTTTTCAGAGTGGTGGAGTACGTTGGAGACATGCCTGATGCTATGGCCTAACTGCTCCAGATCTCTTTTGATGGCATTGGGAGGGATAGATTGGTGAAGTCCCCGTAGTACTACCTTGTAGGCCTTCTCCTCTTTTAATTGATAACAATGAAACTGGATGTTTTTAAGGTTTTAGGTGGGCTACCAGTGATTTATAATGTTCTCTTGTCTCAGTGTTGATTTTTATGTCATGGTATCTGAAGTAGCATTGGAAATTGGTATGACTAATTAATTTAATAAATGTAGTAAATTAGTTTATCAGAGTGACCATACATTTTTTTTAAATAGATTTTAGATAAAACCCTATTACCATTAATTTAGTTTTAATTCTAATAATTACCTATTTTAATAAATAAGGTAAAATTTATCCATTGAACAGCTATTTAACTAAAAACTGTACCTGGTGCTTCAAATTTCAAGAAAGTAAAATGGACATGAAGATGGTAAAATGTCGGTTGATAATGGATGAAAATTCGAAGCTGATTTCTTGATATGTTGTACTTTTCAAATATGGCTTGCTGAAAAAGATAGAAAAGATAAAACATGTAAAATTTACACAACTCACAATTAGTTTAGTCATCTATCATAAATGATAACAGATTGATATCAAATCAGATATTATTTAATTTTTAATTTAATAAATTGTTGTAATTTCTTATTGAACAGCTATAAAGAAAATGTCATAAAATATTAAAAATATACAGTTATGTGCAGAACTGTCCGATCTGAAATTTCTTTTTTCAACTGAAATCTGGTTAAATTTACTATCAGGCCCTTCATATTAAATTTTGTTTCAGTCCTGTAATACAACCAAGCTAGAACGCTATATATGCATGTTTTGGCAAAATATCATGATTTTACATTTTCAGTGGGCTAGCTTGGGTGTATAACAGCACTAAATTAAAATTGCATATGAAGGGCCTGATAGTATATTCGATTATATCTTGAAAACAGTGGACTATAGAAAAATATGCTACACGTCAAAATTAAATCTACTTAAATTTCCAATAAAATGTATACATATTTGTCTAAATTTCAATGTTTTTGATATATACATTATTTAAAATCGATAATTTTCAAAATCAAAATAATTTTTTATCCCACTTATAGTCAAACATTTTCTTGCCAAAAACGCCAAATGTATGGTGCCAAAAACGCATATATGAAATCAAAGTATATGTAATGCTCTAAAACTTTGATTCTGACATTTTTATTTGAGAAATGATCATGGAAGGCACTAGAAACAAATGTTTGACAAAAATTAGGTAAAATTCTTTTTTCTTTTTCTTCTTCTTTTTTTAATTACCAATTTTTAATATTACGTATATATCTTGAAAATCATTAAAAGATCGACAAATATTTATGGTAACAATTTTATAGGAAATTTAATAGGCTTTAATTTGGATTTGTAGCATATTTTTCTAGAGTTCACTGTTTTCAAGATATAATTCAAAAACCCAAAAATGTAACCTTCTTCCCTTTCCCCTCTGTTAGTTCACCCCTCGGGTGTAGTGACTTTTAGTATGTTTACCTTCTAACTACTCCTAACAAAGTTATGAAGTCAAAAATTTTGGCCTATTTCAATACACATGTTTATTGACTGGACTATAGATACTGAGATTATGCTTACTAACTGTGACCAAAGCAACAATAGCACACTACTTTGGGGTGAGCATATTAGTTTACAGAAGGTTATGGGTTTGAACCCCACCAAGGGGGTTGAAATTTCTTTTATGTCAGGCCCACATAATGAATCTTGACCTTCCAACTGTTGTTAAAACAGCTTGGTCACCTGTAAACTAACCCATCCTTCATGTCCTAGTTAGAGTACATGAAGGCCCAAAAAATAACCAGTAAGGATCAGAAATTCAGATTTCTTATGATTTTATAATACAATTTTAAGTGAAATGTAAGTTCATAAACTCATGGGAGAGATAAATTAAGTTTTTTAGTGCCTCCTAATTCCAAATTAACTGTTTTCTAAAATCCAAATATGTTAATACTTGCACTTCATTGGTTTACTCATAATATAATCACAATAAGGATAATGACAGATAATGCAATAGTTATAATTAATGTTCCTCTTTTTAATTATCACCATTTATTTAATATTTAAAATAACTGGAATTTCAGTATTGAAGATTGGTGCTAAAAAAATAAGTTCCAACATTGTGATAAGGTATTTTGCATGAGATCAACTAATATAAAGAGATGCCAATGACTAAATGAAAATAAGGCGAAGATATTATTTATATAATTAAACAAAACAAAATTCTTAGGGCATTACAAACAATTGTTAACAACTTGTGACTTACTGTTCCTTTGGAGAGTATGTTCTTCAGAAGAGGCAAGTGTTCTCCTCTTAGGTCCCGCAATGATTTAATTCCTCGTCTTTTAACAATTGCTAATAAATATAAATCTTCAACTTGTTTCCCATTCCATTTCAAATCAGGGATCAAGAGAAAACCTGTTGATAAATCACTATCTTCGAATACTATTCGTTCAGTCTCCTTTTTGTGATCAAGAACATTATACACCCACTGGAACAATGGGATTAATCAAACATAAATAATATGTCCATAATAACAACAAAATTTTTACATAAAAACTATTGAAAACAAAGCATACAGTTAAATCAAACTGCTCTTGTTTTATGTGTGGTAAAGTTATGGTTTCATAAAGTTCTTTGCTTTCCTCGATTAAGTAAATAGGTTTTTCTTCAAATTTGCGTATGTGTTGATCTGTAGCTGGATATATTATTGTGGCCTTTAATGCTACAAACAAATACAAATATTAAAACTAAAACTGAGACAGAGGTTAAAATAATATATTAATAAACCAACCATTCAAATCAGGATCAACTTGGCAAACATAACTACCATAAACATCATTCACGAATTCCTTCTTCAATATACTTTTACTAGTAGACAACTGTTTTACTAGTTCTTCACTAAAAGGAGTTTTTTCCAACCAAATGACAGCCTTTCCTTCTCGGTCAGTAAAAAAGCCTTCTACACAAATAGTTTTTCTTTGTCCAAAATCACATAAAACTCTTTTGAATTGAAAATTTGAAAGGTCATATATATTTTTTTGATTATCTCTGATTTCGCAATCGCTATTATTTTCCTTAACAAACCCAGACATAACCCTTCGCACTATTCTTAAACAGTTCCACTTTAAATAGTCACCAGGTAATTTACGGAAATAAGCAATTTGGTAAAAAATCCCTTTATTCAAATAACCCATTATCGTTAGAAAGTGTTGCCAAGTTAAAAAACTGACTTAAGAAAATGAAATGTAATTGAAACTTCATTTTTCTATCCTTCTTTCAAAATGTTAGTAAAATCAAGTAGGTATTAAAAAAATTAATTCAAAGAATCACAAATGGCTCGGTTCAACTATAATTAAGTATATCATAAATTCCCAGTAGGGATTGGACATCGAAAGACAACATCGATGTTCATATCGAAAATGGAACATGTATATCACTCGATACATCGACTAATAGACATCGATGTTATCATATACAAGGTGAGTACCTCTTAGTGAAAAAAAAAAAAAAATAAAAAATTGGGTAAAAATATATAAAAATGAAGAAAAATGCCGCAGATCTTACCTTTCTATTACAATCCGTTGCAGATAATTCAATGACTTTTTTGAGGAAACCACGTGTTTTGCTATAGAAGCTGTAATATCACCGCTTTGTTTAAACATTTTTCAAATTTTGGCACTTTTCGAATTTAACATTAAATTTCCTATAAGAGCCGAGTACATGTAACCTTGAATTTTACAAAGTTGGGACCAGAAGAACAGCTTTCATATAGTATGACCAAATTAATTAATTATATCTATCGATTTCATGGAGAAATTTACTTTTAAAACTGGAAAACATGGTGTTTTAATTTGGCATTCAAATCAGTTACTTGTGGAAATACGATATTATGATAATCGCTCATTGAAAATATGCATTTTAAACATAATAAACTCTTCATTGGAATGAAAGGCAAAGAAAAAAATTATTGCTAAATAGAAAATAAAGGAAAACTATCAATAATGTGGCACCAGATAAAAGGTTTTATGTTATTACATTTATTTATTTATTATTATTATTATTTAGGATTTATTTTATAGTGAGATCATTAGGATTTATTTTATAATGAGATCATTAGAGAAAGAATGGAATAAAGAGAAATATTCTGGAGGAAATGGAGGGAAGGAGACTGAGATGGTTTGGCCATATTAAAAGAATGGAGAATAGAAGAATCCCCAAAATTGCTTATGAATGGGAAGCAGAGGGGAGGAGAAGGAGAGGTAGGCCTCGCATCAGGTGGAGAGATGTTGTGGCTGAAAGTATGGCTGGCCGAGGATTAACGGAAGAAGAAGCAATGGAAATAGAGGAATGGAAGAACCGGCTGAGGGAAGTGTTTGGTTGAAGGAAACTTCGATAGCGAAGAAAAACCCTTTCAAAGAAGAAGAAGGATTTTTTTTTATTAGATTTTTAATGTAAGGTTTAAAACTCAATGAAAATAAACAGACCTCAATTTTGCTGTTGGGATTTGAATAAAGGTGATATTGAAGAATACCACTTTTTGAGGTGAATTTTATGGACAAGTGAGTGATTTTAAAGGGGAAAGCATTTCTACCTACCCATGTTGGGTATCGTTGGTTTATTTTTTTTTTTTTTTTTGTACTGCTGTCGAATAGTATTGGAAAATCATTGTTTGCCCAACAGATTAAATGGTGAGAATTACTAGGATTTGTTACAAAATATCCTACCTTAACTTCACCACGAAATTCCACCTCAAGTTGGGACAAGACAACAACTTATTCAAAAAATCAATGCCGCATTTACCATAATGAAGGAAGAATTTGTTTTAAGAACAACCACCACAGAAATAAGAAAAAGATATCGTGCTTGTATTAGAAATAGTGGAGATCATTATGAGCAATACCTGTGATACTCTACAAATTAAATTTATAAATAATTTAAAATGGTTTAATTTTGTTCCCTGATTATTGTTTACAAAAATGTAGATAAAGTTTACTCTGATAAAATCGAAATTCCGAGAAAGAAAGGGAAAATATGCAGTTTAACCTATGCTATAAAGAAACACAACTATTTGTTACTTTTTGCATGAAAAATATGATTCGATTGATTGTTATTGTCAGTGTGCGCTGGTGGCACCCTTTTGTTACTTTATAAAAAATGAAAAAAAACTAGATGTGCTGCGTGCCTGCAAATGGTATTTTTTTAAAGAGTATTAAATAGAGAAGTTTTTAAAACAAACACGCGGGTCAAGCCAGTTTGCTGCCTCCTCTTAACCCGACCGTTACCCAATTTGGATTTGGCTGCTGCGCTTACCTTTTTTTTTTATTGAACCTAAACTTGAAGCTCATAATTTTTATTTTTGCCTTTGACAAGATTTAACGATCTCCCGCTTTTTTGGTATTTGTTTTTTTGCACCATATCTTTTTTATTTTACATGGACAATGTATTAGTAATTATAGGGGGAAAAAAATAGCGTTGATATATCAGTAAACAACGGAGTTATAAGGCATAAATGTTTGGATTTGGCCATTTACACAAAAAAATTTATTTAAAAAAACCGTAAGACTTTGTATATAGGTAAGTGACCTTAAATAGGTTCAAAATGAACCTCCCTTCCCGAGATAATTTTTTGGCCAACGATCTTCCGAACACCCTGTATATTGTATAGTTAGTTTGTGTTGTTACAAAAGTGTAGAGTTTTGACATTTCGAGATTTATAGTGTGTAATTTTTCAAAGGATATGTTAAAATCTTGATGGTTAAAAACTAAACTATTAATGGTAAGTGCTTTAGTTTCCTTAAAAGTAGGAATAATGTGCATATCAACAATGGATTCGTTATTATTAAGTTTAATTAAACTGCTATTGGTTACAAATATTTCTTCCTTATTTCTATTCTTTATTATCTCTACTTTATTATGCTTAAATACTAAGTATTGATCAATAAAAGAAATATATTTAATAAAAGATTTACTGCAAGTTGTTATAGTTTGACAGTCAAAAAGGTTAGTATTGTTTATAATTTGTTGGATAAATTTGTTATATTTCTGCAAAATAGTGAGTCTTTATATTCGTCGCCTGAAGCAGTGAGTAATTCTTTTTTTTCTTTTCAAAATTAAAGGTGGATGCTCGTAGATGGTTATCACTTTATTATTTTTTTGGACCGGATATGAGAGGAGAAAGTAAGTTTCCAGTGGTGGGGTACGTAAGGGAATTTTTACAAAATAATGTATATTATTGCCCTTTAAAGAACAGTGTAGTTTACTGATTTGCCAAAGGATTTCAATGTTTTTAGAAATAAAAGTTACATTTTAAATATATTGTAAGGTTCTTAAGTCTTTAAAAGATAATATACTAGAGTGAATAGTTTGAAGTTTACAGAATTCAAGAGATAGTTCAATATCATTGTTTGTTTGTTTGTTTATTTCGTTTAACGTCACTTTTATGCTGCTATGGCTAATCGGACGATGCTACGGTGGGAGTCCTAAATTTTGCCTATCCAGGTATAATTAGGATAGGGATCTTTAACGAGTACCTGACATCGTACAGGCTCGGGACCCCCATTTTACGTCCCTTCCGAAGGACGGCATAGCTAAGGATTTTTTACTCCCTTTAAAAAATCCTAAGGTCATCTGCCGGGCTGCGAACCCGCGATCTTGGGTTTAGTAGGTTGCTATGCTAACCACTACACCACAGGTGACCCCATCATTGTTTGTTACTAAGTAGTACAAAATTTAAAAAATATTATATTGTAATTATGATTCATTTCTATCTGATTAAGTTTTGAGTTGGTAAGGGCTTGCTTTATTTTTTGGTTATTAATTTGAATAATTTTAATAGCGTGGTTAAATTCTTTAATTATTTTTTGATTGATGGCCAGTTGGTTCTTTGTAGTGTCCGTAAGTTGTAGGGAATTTCTTCCTTTGAGTGAATGGCTTTATCATAGTATTCTTTGTCTGTTGCGTCTATGTTCCCAGTTAACCATGAGATGGCTGTGCCTAGTCCATTAATAAGTCCTCTTTTGATACGAGTTTGTTTGTTGAGTATTAAATGGTTCAATTTGTTTCTTAGAAATGAGTAATATTTGTAAAGGGAATCATAATGGTTAGTTTGATTGTTTTTATGAGAAGTGTTAATGATGCTATGTATGTCTTCTAATTCAGTGTCAATTAATTCGGTGTTAATTATGTAGATGAATGTGTAGTGTTTGTCTAGGATATACGCATTAGGGAGTCTGATAGGAATTATCCAGGGTCCCTGAGTCAGGTCCGTCGTAGTCAGTGCTTTGTTCATTGATGCTTCATACTTGAGCAAGTGAAGGAAGTAAACAGGCGTCAGCAGTCTGATTATGGGAAGTGCGAGGATCATCTGAAACAGTGATAGGAGGAGTAGTAGTTGCGTATTTTCTTGGCCTTTTAATAAGGTTGGGATGAATTTTGAAAGAATTTTTATTTATTGTAGCTAATTTAGTTTGTTGTGAAAAGTTTCCGCGTTTAAATTTGGGTTTAGATCTACCGAATTGCTCGTCCTTTATAAAAATTTCTCCTTCACGGTTTACATTTAATTTGTTAGTTCGATTTTACTTTTCTTTTTCAATTAGATCTTTTATCGTTTTCAAAATTATTTGTTTATCGTCATGATATTCCTTTACTTTTTGCTCTAAAATTAAATCTTGGGCTGGTGTCTCTGGTTGTATACCAAATGTTATTTCGTTTGGTGTCATCTTTAAATTAGAAACTATTGAATTATTATACGCGATCAGGCCTAATCTTAATAATTTGTATGGGGAATATTCTTTATTATTTTTAATAATATTCATTAATTCAACTAATATGGAGTGTGCTCTGTTTATAAGGCCGTTGGAGTCTGAATGATTGGGAGTTATGAAATGTGTTTTATTATTATGATATTTTAGGAAGTTTTAAATAAGACCATTTTTAAATTCTGTTCCATTATCGAATTGTATAATTGTGGGACAGGAGAATGTACTATAATAAATTTCTAATGAGTTTAAAATTTCATTTGCATCTACATTTCATCTATTTCTATATAACATCTATTTCTTATAATGTTACAATATATTTTTTTTCGAAAAACAGTCTATTAGGGTAAATATTAATTTTCCGTGTAAAATATCTCCTTGTAATTCTTCGAAAGGTTTGGAGGGTATGGGGGTTATTTCATTAACTTGCCTAATGGGATTTCGTTCATATTTCACTTCTTTACAGAGGGAACAGTTATTAATTATTTTAGTTATAGTTTCTAATATTCTTCGCCAATAGTATATTTTTCTTAAATTTTGATAAGTTTCATGGATTCCACGATGTGCTGTTTTTCCGATATGTTTATTTAATATAATTTCTTCAAGTTCAGATTGATTGGTGACATCTAACTTTTTAGTATAATATCTTTTAAGTTTAACGGTGGGATAATTATTTTTTATTAACTCCGCTAAATGGTTAAATATTTAATTATAAATTTCGTCATCAATAGAATTTTCAATTTGGGGAGAACATAAAAAACCATAAGTGTGATTCGGCTGCAAATATCCGAGACAATTTTCTTCAATATCTTTCGAGAAGGAATTTCGAGTATACCAATAAAATCTTGATTTGCCAAAGGGTTTTTCTACGGGTTTTTTGAATTTCGGGATTTCCTCGAGTTATGACAATTTGAAATTTTTCCACGTTAATGCATTTTGACTTATCATCTACTATTAATATTTGGTCATTTGATGATTCCTGTGAATGTTGTGTTTGTAAACTTTCTAAATCTTCTTCTAGGGGAATTTGTAAAGTTCTTGCGAGTTCTTCAATATTATCATTACTATATTCCGGAGTTGGTGCCGATAAGAATTCTAATACTTCATCAGGATCTGGGTCTGAATTTTCAATTGCATTAAGATCATTTGTTTTAGGGGGATTTCTAGATAAGGCGTCTGCTACGAAATTTGTTTTTCCTTGTACATATTTTATATCAAAATCAAAGTCCGCTAATTGCAATTTTCACCGGATTAATTTAGAGTTGGGTTCTTTTAGATTATGCAGCCACTGTAAAGGCTTGTGGTCAGTTGTATGGTAAATTTTCTCTCGTAAAGGTAAGGTCTAAAATGTTTGCACGCCCAAATAATGGCGAGGAGCTCTTTTTTTCAATAGTTGAATAATTTTCTTCCTGTTTATTTAATGTTCTATTGGCAAAGGAGATAGGTAGGTCTTTATTATCAAAATTTTGGGATAGTACCGCGTCTATTGCGAAATTGGAGGCATCTGTAAAGGGTTTCTCAAAATTTGGAAGTTGTAAAATGAGGCTATTTTGTAAAAGGGATTAAAGGGTTTCAAAAGCTTGTATGTATTCGTCAGTGATTTTAAGTTCTTTGTCTTTTCTCAAATCTTGAGTTAGGGGTCTCATGATTTAAGCATAATTTTTAATCTATTTCCTATAATATCCTGTAAGTCCGAGAAATTGTTTAATTTGCTTTTGAGTTTTAGGAATTGGGAATTTAGAAATTGCTTCGAGTTTAAAGGGGTTTGGTTGTATACCTCTTTCTGATATTATGTGTCCTAAAAATTAAAGTTCCCGTTTGAAAAATTCTGTTTTGTCTAATTGAATTTTTAAATTGTGTTGTTTTAATTTTTCAAAAACCGTTTTAAAACGTTTAATATGTGCTTCAAGGCTATCAGAGAAAACAATAATGTCGTCCATATAAACTAGTACATTCGGAATTTTGGAAAATATTATATTCATAGCGCGTTGAAATGTAGGTGGAGCATTTTTTAATCTAAACGGCATTAAAAACTCATAATGTCCGTATTCCGTCGAAAATGCCGTTTTGGGAATGGATTCGGGTTCCATTTCAATTTGGTGAAAGCCGGAGGCCAAATCTATTGCCGAAAAATATTTTGCTCTTCCAATTTTTCCTAATAAGTCTTCAATGTTTGGGAGTGGGAATTTATCTTCAATAGTTTTATTATTTAGTTTCCCATAGTCTATTACCATGCGAATTTTTCTTTTACCGGGGGCGTCTGGTTTTTTGAGAACGACCCATACGGGGCTGTTATAGGGGGAATTCAAATGTTGGATAATTTTATTTTCTAGTAACTTATCAATTTCCGATTGAATATCTTTACGAAAAACTTCTGGGTATCCATAGTTTCTTGTATATATTTGGTCTTCGTCCGTTGTTTTTATTTTATGTTTTAGTAGATTGGTACTCGTTAGTTTGTCATTTTTTCTTTTAACTACTTCGGGAAATCCTTTTAATAAATTTATTATTTTAAAATTTTCTTCAATATTCATATGATTTGTTCTTATTAATTTCATCGCTCATCCTTCTTCTTTTCTTATTTCATCGTTCATCCTAGCTAGTTCGGGACAATTGGCCACGACTAAACCAGGTATGGTTTCACTAATTTCTTCTGGTTCATAAACTTCCATAGGTTCGGGGCAAATGGCCATTACTTCTGTGGAGTCAATATGGCAAAGAATTTTATAATTTTTAATGTCATATAGACCTTCTTTTATAGTAACATTATTATTTAGTTTTATATCTTTGCTTATTATTCCGTAATTAATATTTTTATTTTTTATGGGCGATTTTATAACATTCATTCCTTTCTCTAACCTAATTTTATCTAACTCTATTAATTCATTACTTAATAATAAAGGAATTATTATATTATATGGGATGAGTAAGATTATCATTATGAAGATGTACACATAACTTTAATTCTTTCATACTATTATAACCTAGTAATAAGTCATATTTTTCTGAAAAAGGAAAGAGATAAAATTTAATTTCTTTTTCGGGTTGAAAAATATCCGATCCAAAAATATCCCAAAAAATGATCAAATTTTTCTGCCATTTTCATGAACATGTTTTCTGTCTATTCTGTCCATTCTTTCATCACGCGGTTTTTCAACGTTATCATTTTCTTCTGAAACCGAATTAGTGCAATGTGTCAGTTCGTATGGAGAGATAAATTTTTGTGGTTTTTGCTTTTGTAAGTTACTGACTGTTCTAATGGAAACAGTATTTTGTGATCCATTATTATTACGGAGTTGGTTCTGAAAATTGTTATATCTGTTCTGGTTATATTGGTTGAAAGGATGATTAGGATTGTTAGGATGATTGGGATTTTGGAAATGTTGATTTTGAGCTCTTGGGTATTGCTGCTGATGCTGTGGTCTGTTATGGCTAAAGTTCTGGTTACGAGAAAAGTGGTTATTTCTTTGGTGAGTGTTAGTTTGTGAATGATTTTGTTGTTGTTGATTGAATTTTTTTGTATTTATATTAGCTATTACAAAAGAGCACTTATTATAAATAAAGTTCTTACTTCGTCTAAGTTAGGAGGATTGAAAATCATTATGTGGTTAGTTAGTTGTGAAGGGAAGTACTTATAAATATGATAAATGATTTCTTTATCAGTTCTGTTCATTATTTCTGTTAATGTAACTATATTTAGGCCATCTAACTTTAATCTAATGGAAACTACATTTCTCAACTCCTGAATTCTGTTTGCAAACTCTATTGGGCTTTCTTTATAATTTAATTTTGTTTGGAAAATTTAATCATTTAATATTTCATAAGATCTAGAATCTGCAAAATTTTCTTTTAACAATTTTAATAAGGTTGCTATATGATCTACTTGATGGGACAAAATATATTTCTTGCAGGACCCCCTAGTCTGCTTTTTACTTTTATTAACAATACATCATGATTATAATTTTTGTCAACAATATTATCAGCACAGACTAGTGAGTATGCTGCTTCTACAATATCACAAAAAAAACTTAATTCTGACTGGGTCATTCTTAATACGTAATGCAGGCGACCAATTCCAGGCAGCAATAAGTGCAGATTATCAGAGAAGAAATTGTGTCCAAGGCCACTTCGATAACAACCCTGAGACTAGCATCCGAACAGCATCAGCTGCATTAGCAATATAATGAGCTGGACATCCATTGAGTTGTAACCACATTTCAATCCGCTGCTGTAAGGGAATGTCATCTAAATAATATGGCACAGGCCATATTGCTGGCCGCGATATTGCTAATGCAGCAGATGCTCTTCGGATGCTAATCTCAGGATTGTTATCGAAGTGGCGTTGGACACAATTTCTTCTCCGATAATCTGCTCTTATTGCTGCCTGGAATTGGTCGCCTTCATTACGTATTAAGAATTACCCAGTCTCTCTTAGTCTATTAAAATTTAACGAAAATACTCGTCGATTAGGCACTGTTCTATTTGGAAATCGGCGCGTATACTCCCGCACCGCTTCTAAAGCATTACCGTTACAGAAACCATACACAAAAATCATATCAGCGTATTCAACATTAGCATATGTATGCGGCATTGTGGCTGATGCTATTCACACAAAAATATCTGAGTAACTGACTGAAGACTGATTTAGGAATTATAATCCTAGAAGGAAGCCGAAATGTAAACAAATAAAAGAATGTAAAGGATAACATTAAGTGTTTAAACATCTCACTGCCTAGCCTGACGAACTTTGGAAGGTGATAATCGCTACATGTAACATTTTTGTTTTTGTTTCTTTTTTTTGTGATTTTCTCTAAAACGAGCAAATCTCTAAAGGACTTTTTGTCTTAGTTTTTTGGTCCGCTATAAGTTCATGAAGTTTTGCCATTTAAATTCGGGACACCCTGTATAATGATTAAAGCTAAACAGCTTTTTAAAAAGAATTTATTTGAAAATAAACAAAAGTATAAAATACTGATTACAAATAATTAATAAAATAGATGTAAACTTAATGAAGGCAAGACACTGAATGTGTGGCTGACTGGAAGGGGTGTTTATATAGAGACCTGATTCTGCTGGAGTCAGCTTCTGCCATTACTTTAGTTTTCTTAGCCGTAAGTTGGATATTCACGATCAAAAATGGAAACACGAGAATAATGAAGTGGATATGGAAACTGCAAGAATTTGAGTTCGATATAAAACACGTACAGGGAAAGACAAATCATGTAGCAGACGCGCTTTCAAGAAATAGTCAAATAACAGAATTAAATCTTTCCGAAGAAATGGATCCTAATCAGGAATTCACCAGAATACGAATCACTAAAGCCGCGTTCTCAAGGGGCAAAAATACGAAACCGTGTCACGCCTTCGTTTTCTCGTTCGTGGTGCTTGCCTGGAGTGGAGGAGAAGAACTAGCCGAGAGCCGTGGACAGTTCACACGACCACGATTCAGTTTACCCCTTGAAACCTACCTTGGAGGAGCTTCTCGTGGAAAGTTGTGCAGTTAGGAGTTCAGTTTTTAGAGATATGTTGGCATAAAGATTGAGAGAGTCACGTGGACATATAAAAAAATGGAAGAAAACGCGTTTCTGGGTCAGGAACTGGATACTCGCAAAAAAAAAAAAAAAAATCATCGAATATTAATGAAACAGTATCCTTAAGGACAACAATGGCGGAATATCCTTCCACCATATTAAAATCGCTAAATATTTTAAAATAGTATCCTTAAAGGACAACAATGGTTGGATATCGTCTCATCTTATAATGAGAGCGACGGGCGATGTGTACTTAATCAAGAACATATATCATGAATGATATATTATATACATTACAATTAAATCCAATTTCATAATTTATTACATAAATTAATCTTATAACAAAAAAAAAATTAAATGTAACCCATTTCAAACCTCAATATAGCTGCACCTTGACCTGACATATAATTTTTAAGAAATAAAAGAAAATATTCTAATAAAACATTCTATAAAGACAGAGATATACAAACAAAAGAAACACAAATTAAAACAAAAATTAATGTAAGTAAATAAACTAAAATAAACAATAATATCTGTAATAAACATTACATAAATAAATTCTAAATTGACCGCACTAATCTGCCAAAATAGTAAAATTAATCAAAGATAAATAAAATATTTAATGTAAATGATCCTTTCTTACTAAAATACATAATTAATAAAAACTGAGAGTTGTTGACCATATATCCTCAGCACTTGAAAGCAAGCAATATTGCTCCGGCGCATTTCTGGACATAGCGCAAGCTTTTGACCGGGTATGGCATGACGGTTTGCTCTTCAAGCTTAAAGCCCAGTTACCGCAATCCCTATTCCTTGTTCTCCGATCCTACCTCTCTAACCGTTCCTTTCGAGTTCGCTGCGGAATGGAATACTCTAACTGCTACCCAATAGGGGCAGGTGTTCCACAAGGTAGCGTTCTTGGCCCAGTCCTGTATATCCTCTATGCTGCAGATATCCCTACCACTCCTGATACTTTCCTTGCAACATTTGCTGATGACACTGCTATCCTTTCGTCCCATTCAGATCCTTTAATAGCTTCCTATTATCTCCAAAACCACCTATCCTTGATTGAAGACTGGTGCGATAATTGGCGGATCAAAGTAAATGAAACTAAATGCACCAACGTAACCTTTACCCTCCGCCGAAAATCCTGTCCTCCTATCGATTTCAATGGTATTCCACTACCTAAAGCTGACACAGTTCGGTATCTTGGTTTCTACCTAGACAAAAGACTTACATGGAACCCTCATACTCGACTCAAAAGGCAAGAACTCAACAGACGCTTCAGTCAACTGTATAGACTATTAAACAGGACATCTCATCTTTCCATTGAAAACAAACTTCACATATACAAAACCATTATTAAACCTATTTGGACTTATGGACTTGAACTGTGGGGCACAGCTAAAAAGTCGAATATTAAACGCATTCAATCCTTCCAATCCAAAGTCCTCCGAACTATAGTTAATGCTCCTTACTATGTATCCAATAAAACCCTCCACAATGATCTCAACATACCATACGTCCTCGACCTCATACCTCTTAAATTTTTAAAATTCCATCACAACCTTTCTTTCCATCCTAACCCTTTGGCTCAATCACTATCCACTTCAACACACCCTGATAACCCCCCTCGCAGATTAAAAAGTCAGTGGCCCCGAGATCTATTGTAAAAATATATTTATGTTGGAGTTCTGGCACTGGCCAGCTTCTCCACTCATGCCCTGAATGACTGTACACTGCGCTCTCACTCAGCCTCCACTGGGTTTTCTTTAACACCAGTGACGCAGCTGAGAGAGAAGAGCTGGGACCTCTCTTGGCCGGGCCTGTCCTTCCATGAGTGGAGGGACAGGGTTGGTTGGGAGATCCCTAGGATGAATGTGTATTGTAAATAAGTATGAATGTAGTTTTAACTTTTAATTTAATTTATATTTCATTTTATTTATATGTATATTGCTTATGTATAGGATATTCTTTCTGTTTTCTTTTAATTTATTTTATGTATATAAATTGTTTTTTTTTTTTTTTTTTTCTTTTTCTCTTTCTTTGTACATAATGTGTGAATGTAATCATATGCCATCTATATTACTTATTGCCCATATTTGTGGCAGATTGTAATAATTACTCAATAAAAGTTTAAAAAAAAAAAAAAATTAATAAAAAAGATAGAAACCGACCTGGCTCACGCCGGTCTGAACTCAGATCATGTAAAAAATTAAAGGTCGAACAGACCTAGAAATTAAGCTTCTGCACTTAAATCTTATTTTAATCCAACATCGAGGTCGCAAACTCCACTATCTCTATGAGACTCCCCTCTCTCTAGATGACGTCAGAGGCAAACTCACG
Organism: Euschistus heros; assembly: GCA_003667255.2. Lineage (NCBI taxonomy): Eukaryota > Metazoa > Arthropoda > Insecta > Hemiptera > Pentatomidae > Euschistus > Euschistus heros. Next base: position 646,480 of record RCWM02000523.1, on the reverse strand, counting down.
CAACCTCGTTCAGATGGAGGAAGTTCCACGAATGCGTGCCACGCCCCGTGAGAACGTAGCTTAATTCTTGTATTAAGCTACGTTCTCACGGGGCGGGGCACGCTAGCGTGATCCACGCATCCGTGGAATTTCTTCTAGTCCAAGAGCCGAGGCCAAATTTCATGACTTATTTGAAGAAAACTTTTAGACATACAGCCATTGAATGTCCACCCTCAGCAATCAATTTGCACTTGTCTGCCAACTCAAAGCGGGGGCGTTTCAAAATGGCGACCTCCGAAAGGGGGTAGCAAATATCAAAATATGGTATTATTTGAAGATGATTTATTTAAAGCAAACAAAAAACTGCAGACCCCCTAGGTGTCAAAAAACGTTGTCTGCCAAAATTTGGAGGGGGCTTCGCACCGGCAGACTAAATTCAAAATCCGCGTTTTTTTTCAGTCCAAAAGTGGACCATTTGAAGACGATTTATTTTAAGCACACAAGAAACTGCATGCTTACTAGATGACAAAAAACGTTGTCTGCCAAAATTTGGAGGGGGCTAAGCACCGGCAGACAAAATTCAAAATTCCCGTTTTTTTCAGTTTAAAAGTGGTGAATTTGAAGACGATTTATTTGAAGCACACAAGAAACTGCATACTCCCTAGATAACAAAAAACGTTGTCTGCCAAAATTTGGAGGGGGCTAAGCACCGGCAGACAAAATTCAAAATCCTCGTGAAGGCGTCACACCGGCTGACATTGTTCAAAACTCACATCCTTTTCGTTCAACATTGAACTTTTTGAACATGATTTCCTTTTTTATTTGATTTATAAGTAGTTTTTCTCTAGAATAATTTGAGGAAATTGTATTATATTGCTTCCTACGCATGGTACAATATAATTATTTTAATATAAAATAATCTTGTTTTAAAATTTTAATGTTAAAAATACCAATTAATATATATGTACAGTAATAATATAGATACCGGCCACATAATTAAAAAAGAATAATATTTTAACTTGTAAAGTTATGAAATATGTACTATCCTGGAACAAAATTCCTATAAAACTTGTATAATTTTAGTATATTTTGTTTTCTATTATAAGTTATTCAAGCAAATCAACTTTGTAACAAATTTGGTAATAGTCATTTTGTTCTCAAATCAATAGAGCGGTTTGGCCACCAAAGATTGATTAACTTCACCTAAGTCGCACTTCTTCGTGAAAACAAGCAGTTGGTACTTTTCTGTTGTCGCTTATAACTCTAATCCAAATTTTATTTTTTTTTAACTGATAGCTGACTAAATTTCCTTTAAGACATCATATATAAAATTTATTTATAGAATATAATATAATTTAACTATATAATGTATATAAAATTATGTAAAATGGAAGCGTGTATATATATGTATATATGTATGTATATATATGTACATATATATGTATATAAAAGACTATTGAAGCGTGATATATGGCGGGCTCTCGACGATTCTTGAAGACAGATTAAAACGCATCATGAATTGCTTCATCAGGTTTGTCTTCGGAACATCGAGACGTTCCCATGTTTCGCATCTCTACACCGATTTAAATTGGCTTTTCCCCTCCTTCCGCAGAAAGTACTTCCTAGGCTCCTACCTATTCCAAGTTATCAACACCCGTCACCCTCCCTTTATTTACAGTAACCTGAAATTCAAGTCTGCTATCAAATCACTGCATACAAGATCTCGTCTTTCCGATCTCTATACTCCATCCCACAGAAGTACTGCATTCCAACGTTCCTTCCTTGTCCGATCCTCTACGCTTTGGAATTCCCTCCCCCCCTGTATCCGCAATGCTTCTTCCCTTGGAACATTCAAAACACTACTCTTTCACCATCTTCTTTCCCTCCAACCCGACGCTCTCTAATTATAAGGACGTATGTACTATGTATGTAATCGTCTAATTTATTTACTAAGACCGTCAGACATAAAACATTAGCCAAAATTATAGTTTGACTATGATAATGTTTTGATTTCTTGTAATGCTAATTTTTGAGTTTCTATCTTTTTTTTATTTCTTTAAGTTTCTGTTTGTTTTTTTTTTTTCTCTTCTGCAATTTTGTTTACAGTATTAACCTCTTTATTTGTACATTTATTTTTTCACTCTCTTTTTATTAATAGTTTTTTCTTTTTCTAGTTTTTCTCTGTATTTTTTTCATACATATTTGTATTTAATTTTACCTATGTTGTTTTATTTTTAACAGCCTCTCGGCCAATTATGATCTTACTTTGTATTATTTAATGTTATTGTTAAGGGACTTTGTCCCAGAATAAAGTTTTCTTTCTATTCTATTCTATTCTATTCTAAAATACCCATGCCAGCATTCTAAAAACCCGTACTATTGTAAAGTTAAAGTTTTTTGGCACACCAAAACTATTCGTCCGATCCAAAATTTATTTATTTTTTCAATTGATAGCAGACTAAATTTCCTATCAGACCTCATATATTAATTTGACATAAAGTCATGTAAAATGCCCAAGTCAGCATTTTCTGGTACATTTTTCGTTAAAACCTTAAAACTATTCGTTCGATTCAAAACTGTTTTTTTCAACTGATAGCTGACTAAATTTGCAATCAGATCCCATATATTAAATTGATATAAAGTCATATAAAATACCAATGCCAGCACACTAAAACCCTGTAATGTTGTGAAATCTATGTTTCTTGGTACATTTTTCATTATAACCCCAAAACTACTCGTCCAATCCAAAATTTATTTTTCTCAACTGACAGCTGACTAAATTTAAAATCAGACCCCATATATAAAATTTTGGTCAAGCTCTGTAAAATACCCATGCCAGCACGCTAAAAACAAGTACTGTTGTTAAATCCAAATTATTTAGATTATTTTTGGATATTAGTCCAAAACAATTTGTCTAAACCAAAATTTAATTTTTTCAACTGTACAGCTTACTAAATTTGATATCACATTTTATACATGAATATTTAATTGAAATCCATGCCAGCACGCTAAATGAGTATGTTTTGGTACATAACAATAACAATTTTACATGTTACAGTGGGCTGGCGTGGGTATTTTGCGGGATTCATTCATCATTATATAATTTGATATGATTGTAAATTTAGTAAGCTTTCAATGGAAGAAAATAAATTTCGGATAAAACAAACAGTTTTAGGGTTATAACGAAAAAAGTGCCAAAAAACTTGGATTTCACAACAGTACGAGGTTTTAGTGTGCTGGCATTAGTATTTTACATGACTTTATATCAATTTAATATATGGATCTGATTGAAAATTTAGTCAGCTATAAGTTCATAAAAATAAATTTTGGATCGGGAGAATAGTTTGGGGTTATGCCGAAAAATGTACCAAAAAACTTGGATTTCACAACAGTACGAGGATTTAATGTGCTGACATTTGTATTTTACATGACTTTATACCAATTTAATATATGGGTCTGATTGAAAATTTAGTGAGTTATCACTTGAGAAAGATAAATTTTAGATTGGACGAACAGTTTTAAAGTTTTAACGAAAAATGTACCAGAAAATGCTGGCTTGGGCATTTTACATGACTTTATATCAGTTTAATGTATGGGGTCTGGTAGGAAATTTAGCCAGCTATCAGTTGAAAAAAATACATTTTGAATTGGACAACTAGTTTTTGGCGTTATAGCGAAAAATGTGGCAAAAAAAACGTCGATAAATTTCATATATGTAGTATGGGAGGAAATTTAGCCAGTTACTTACCAAAAGTTAGCCAATCATTGGTGGCCAAACCCTTTGAAAACTATAGATGAGAGCAAAATTAATGAATAGTGCCAAATTTCTTGCAAATTTGATTTGCTTCAATAATGTACAGAGCTCAAAATAAAGTAATAGTAACGATTTCCGAGTTATTCGATCAAACTACTAAGAACATTGGATTTTCCAAGAACATACGTTTACAAAGAACTGCATGTTTTCCGCGTATTTTGTTCCAGGTTAGTACATATTTCATAACTTTATAAGCTGAAATATTATTCATTTTTTAATTATATCGCCGGTATTTATATTATTACTGTTCATATATATTTATTGGTATTTTTAATATTAAAATTTTAAAACAAGATTATTTTATATAAAAATAATTATATTGTACCATACGTAGGAAGCAATATAATATAATTTCCTCAAATTTTTCTAGAGAAAAACTACTTATAAATCAAATAAAAAAGGAAATCATGTTCAAAAAGTTCAATGTTGAACGAAAAGGATGTGAGTTTTGAACAATGTCAGCCGGTGTGACGCCTTCACGAGGATTTTGAATTTTGTCTGCCGGTGCTTAGCCCCCTCCAAATTTTGGCAGACAACGTTTTTTGTCATCCAGGGTGTATGAAGTTTCTTGTGTGCTTGAAATAAATCGTCTTCAAATGGTCCACTTTTAGACCGAAAAAACGCGAATTTTGAACTTTGTCTGCCGGTGCGACGCTCCCTCCAAATGTTGGCAGACAACGTTTTTTGTCATCTAGTGAGCATGCAGTTTCTTGTGTGTTTCAAATAAATCGTCTTCAAATGGTCCACTTTTGAACTGAAAAAACGCGGATTTTGAATTTTGTCTGCCGGTGCGACGCACCCTCCAAATTTTGGCAGACAACATTTTTTGGCACCTATGGGGTTTGCAGTTTCTTGTTTGCTTTAAATAAATCATCTTCAAATAATACCATATTTTGATATTTGCTACCCCCTTTCGGTGGTCGCCATTTTGAAACGCCCCCGCTTTGAGTTGGCAGACAAGTGCAAAATGATTGCTGAGGGTGGACATTTTATGGCTGTATGTCTAAAAGTTTTCTTCAAATAAGTCACGAAATTTGGCCTCGGCTCTTAGACTATTCCGTCTGAACGAGGTGGCGTGAGTTTGCCGCTGACGTCATCAAGAGAGAGGGGAGTCCATGACCGCTCACGCTCGGTATCAAACCTTGTCCTGTCAAACAAGGAATTAAAGAACATTTAGAAGAAATACTACAACCCGGAACGACATATGGAGTATACTGCTCTTCAAATCAAACGGTACTAGAAGATATTCTAAACGAATACTTTGAAGAATTGAGGAGAATCATAGAATCAGAATACCCCACAGTCACAATCAAAAGATATAACTTAATGAACACAGACGTAGAAATTGAAGAAGAGCAAGAAAATATTATCTTCAATTACCACCTTGGAAAAACCCACCATAGAGGAATAGGAGAAACATGAAAAACTCAAAAGGGATTATTATTTTCCTCGGATGAAAGATAAGATAGGCGAATAAATAAATACGTGCACTACTTGCAAGAAAGTTAAATATGATTGGTTAAATATGATAAACCTATTAAAACAAAATATGAACACACACCAACAACGGACAAACCATTCCAAGAAATAATGATCGATATTTTAAAATACGAAGGAAAACTAATTTTTAAAACAGTAGATACATTTTCAAAAAGATTATTTGCACAAGTGATACCGAATCACAATGCGATTAATATTTACGAAGGTATAAAAAGCTATTTATTATTTTACCACACACCGCTACGAATTTCATTCTATCAAGGAACAGAAATGAAAAATAAATTAGTCAAACAATTCTGTGAAAGAATGACATTTTATTACATTACACATCAAGTAACCATTCCAACTCACTCGGTTTATTAAACAAAACACATGCAACATTTGGAGAAATTTTGAGGTCAACCTCGGACCAGCACAATTATAAATTTGGAGAAACATTAAGAATAGCAGTTACAGCTTTTAACAATATGCTTAATTCTATTCTTAAATTAACCCCTAATGAGATTGCATTCGGAACAATAAATAATCTAAAAAATAGAGAAATAGATTTAACAGAAGCCATGAAGACTTACAACTAATACATGACATAATTAAAAACAAAATTACTAAAGAGAAAGCTGATAGAACTGATAAATTAAATAGAGATCGGGTAAGAACCACCAATTCTAGGAGACGAAGAATATTTGAAAAATACACAAAATATTTGAAAAAAGCCGGAATAAATTCAGGAAAGTAAAAATTATAGTAAAAGGAATAAGGGAACAAACCACCCATATCGATAATATTAAAAGACCAACGAAAAATAAGAGTAAAAGTTATGTTACAGATGACGCTTCTATGCAAGCTCACAACTCTTATCATGGTTCTACCTCTGATGAAGAAGGTCCAAACGATCAAAGCACAAGATCTGACTAATTCGCCAGGAATACTGCATCATTATGTAAATAATATAAAAGTTATAAATTCTTATTATGAAACGTATCATTTCTTTAACATTAGTTATTTAGAGATTGAATTAGACAAAATATATAACCATTTAAAATTATTTAAAGGACATAATCTTTATTTTATACTAAAAGATTTAACCAATAATATTAATCATCAATTAGAACTATTACAATATAAGCATAAGACAAAAAGAGGATTAATTAACGGTTTAGGAGATATAATAAGTTGGCTAACTGGCAATATGGATGCCAATGATAAAGCACACTAAGATAAAATAATAGGAACGGTAGAAGAAAATAATTATAGAATTGAACATAATACAGAAACCTCAGATAATATTGACAAAAAATTAATATCCGATAATAAAAATAAAATTAAAACACTAAATAAAAATTTCGAGCTTATCACCAATAATACGATGACATAAAAAACAAATGAAGACGCTTATAATTTATAAATAGATATTTCTCAATTACTAAACCAAGTAAAATAAATAACTCTATCACTAGAATTTTGAAAATTAGGTATAATTCATGCCCTCCTCTTTAGGACAGGAACAGAAGTAGGCCTTGATTGCCAAGATTTTCGCGGTTAGTTCGACCCGTCTTATAGCTATTAGTCAGTCATTGTTAGACACAAGTGTTATATTTTTTGTATTTCAAATAAACCTTTTTAAAAAAAGTCTAAGTTAAGGAGTAAACTTATTTAACTATATATAGAATTTCTTTGAAAAACGCTTCGTTGTCGTGTTACTGGTAACCAACCGACAATAACCGCTATTTTGGGTATTTTTTTTTTGCGATTTAGGGTATGAAGCCAACGGCCACTGCCATAGAAAACTTCAAATTCGGATTTAACAGCCCCCAAAGAAAATTGAGATCCGTTGAGAAAAAGAGTTCCGCAGTATTTTTCCACACCAAATCCTTATTTTACTGGACTATATCCGCAACCTCCGTTAACCCATCTTGTCTTTTATTTTTGTTTTCATACTGTAAATCAGTGGAGTTGACATTGACATATCCTCGTCACTCCAATTCATGATAAAAGAAAACACAATTTAAATTAATAAAGTGAACAACACATTCGACACGTCCACACTGTCGTTGTCGATTCGACTTCCTTTGATCTTTACCGACTTGATTTGGATCACGGATCGGTTCGACCCGACATACTCGACAAAGTCGATAACACGAACACACTGGTTCGACATTGTCGATCGACAAAACCGTTCGACTCGGATCGACGTAGTGTCGATTAGACTGAGGTCGATCGTGTGGAACGACATTGTTGACCGTGTCGAACGACATAGTGTGGATAAGGCTTAACAGCAGTGAATTCGCAGTCGTTACTCAGCAAATTTAGTGCTTGCAGATAAACATCTATAGATTCGTTTGAAAGTTGTTTGCGGGTTGCAAGGCAGTGTCACGCGTATACAATATTTTTTGCTTTTATGTAAAGAGTTTTTCAGCTTCCTCCAATGTTTTACACCCATTGAAATACAGAAAAACTGAAGGAGAAACGAAATTTGTTAATAGTAGCAGTTTATTGGTGGAGTCTAGGGTATTGTCGTAACTGATAAAGTTAGTAACAGTAGCATACCAGTAAGTCCATTCTTGAGCAGCATTTTGTTATGATGGGTCAATATTAAGTCTTTCCGGTCTGAGAAATTTATCGATCTTTAGTTGAATATATTGTAATAAACTAGTCAACCTTTTACAAGAAATAGGCTTTATTCAACTAAATATAACACTGATAGAACATTATTAAATTTAACCTTTACATTATGAATCATGTCAATAATAACATACAACAATGGCGCTACGGTTCATGCAGAACCTTGGCCCTTTCCACGATTCCCTTCCATTTGTTCCTTTCACCAGCTGCTCTCCTCCAACGCCTCACACCAAGGGTCTTTAGGTCTGCCTCAACGTCTTCCCTCCAGCGAAATCTAGTCCTTCCTCTTTCTCTCTTCCCTCCTTCGGGAAGCCCTCCAAGAAAAGAAACCGTCTTTCGTCTGAGCGAGCAGCGAAACTGACATTTCTTTCTTTCAACTGAAAGCTCATGAATGGTTCACTTCTAAAAGAGAAGAAAGAAACAAGCAAGCAGAAGGCAAACTAAGAGGAAACAGGAGGACATGAAGAAGACAAAGAAATCCTTGAGATGATGAGATCGAGTCAAGTAACAATGATTTTTTCTATAAGGGAATGTAGAAGAAGAGAAGAATCAAGATCTAATGGACATTGAGAGCGACAGTGACTAGGTGACCTAAAAAAATTTTACTTTCTAGTTATCTTTTAAACATATGCTCTTTTAACATATAAGAGTGTTAGTGTTTTATTTCATCGCACAGTAAACATATGATATATAGCCCAGTTAATGAGTGCTGAAATGAGGGGTGTAGAGTGCATGGAATATGCGATAATTTTTGACTTGATAGCTTCGTTAGGAATAGTTGGAAGGTAAACATACTAAAAGTCCCCGCCCCTCGGGGGTGAGCTAACGGTGAGGGGGAGGGGAAAACTTTAATTTTTTTGGGCTTTCAATAATATTTTGAAAACGGTTGACTCTAGAAAAATATGTTTCAAATAACCATCAAAGCAAATTAAAATTACTATAAAATTTATTATATATAAATTTGTCGTAATTCTAACCGTTTACAAGATATACGTCATTGAAAATAGGTGATTTTCGGGAAAAAAAAATGTCACCTCACTTTTTGTCAAACTTTTGCTTCTGTTACGTTCCACAATCGTTTCTCAGAAAAAACGTCAGAATCAAAATTGTAGATCATTAAATTTACTGTAATTTCATACATACGTTTTTGGTATTTGCTTCAAATGTTTAACAAAAAGTGGGGTAAATCTTTTTTTTATTTCTAAAATTGTCGATTTTTAATAACGTATATCTCGAAAACCGTTGGAATTTCTACGAATACGTATATAATTAATTTTATAGTAAATTCAATGACCTTTAATTTTGATCTACTAAATATTTTTCTAGATTCCACTGTTTTCGAGTTATAATCGAAAAACAAAATTGGGACCTTCTCCCCTTCCCCCACCTTTAGTTCAACCCCTAAGGGCGGGGACTTTTAATATGTTTTCCCTTCTAACCACTCCTAACAAAGCTGTTAAGTCAAAAATTATCGCATATTCCATGCACTTTACACCCCTCATTTCGGCACTCTTTATCTGGGGTCGCACTTCTCTGAAAAAACGCGTATATTGATACTCATTCCGAAGCTAATTGTTTAGTAACTTACTAAAATTAGTAAGCGGTTTTTAACGTGCTGGTATGGGTATTTAATGGGACTTGATCAAAATTTCATATACAGGGTGTCCCGAATTTAAATGGCAAAACTTCATGAACTTAAAAGGGACCGAAAAACTAAGACAAAAAGTCCTTTAGAGATTTGCTCGTTTTAGAGAAAATCACAAAAAAAAGAAACAAAACAAAAATGTTACAGGTAGCGATTATCACCTTCCAAAGTTCGTCAGGCTAGGCAGTGAGATATGTAAACACTTAATGTTATCCTTTACATTCTTTTATTTGTTTACATTTTGGCTTCCTTCTAGGATTATAATTCCTAAATCAGTCTTCAGTCAGTTACTCAGATATTTTTGTGTGAATAGCATCAGCCACAATGCCGCATACATATTCTAATGTTGAATACGCTGATATGATTTTTGTGTATGGTTTCTGTAACGGTAATGCTTTAGAAGCGGTGCGGGATTATGCGCGCCGATTTCCAAATAGAACAGTGCCTAATCGACGAGTATTTTCGTTAACTTTTAATAGACTAAGAGAGACTGGGTAATTCTTAATACGTAATGAAGGCGACCAATTCCAGGCAGCAATAAGAGCAGATTATCGGAGAAGAAATTGTGTCCAACGCCACTTCGATAACAATTCTGAGATTAGCATCCGAAGAGCATCTGCTTCATTAGTAACTGTTTTCTTGATAAAATTCGCGTTATTCTTGATTATTAAAGTTATTATTATTTATTCTTGATAATTAAAAATTATATGGACCGATGAAGCTACCTTTACAAGAGGAGGAATTGCTAATCAAAGAAATTATCATGTATGGGCTCTTTAAAATCCCAGAGCTATTAGAGAGAATAGGTTTCAGCATGAATTTGCTATTAACGTTTGGCTTGGAATTTGGAACGGATTACTGGTGGGACCCTATTTTTGACCTGGAAGATTGAATGATATCACATTTACACATTTTTTGGAGAACGACTTTTCTAATTATTTAGATGACATTCCCTTACAGCAGCAGATTGAAATGTGGTTCCAACTCGATGGATGCACAGCTCATTATAGCAGAGTTGCTCGAGCTTGGCTGGATATAAATTATCCACAACGATGGATTGGACGTGGAGGAGCATTACCTTGGCCACCCAGGTCACCTGATATGACACCCATGGATTTCTTCGTATGGGGAACCTTGAAGCAGAAAGTTTGGTAACGGTTCGGATCGGCGACACCATCAAACTAGGTTGACCCGCGCTACACCGACCAGTTCGATCCTTACGCTTCACTTCATGTTTACATTTTTCGATAGTTCATTCCTATAACCTCACATGTAAACAATCACTTCTACAGTTTCAACTTGGATTGTGTTTTTTTTAGTTTGTTATATTGATATTTAGACTTCTTAAATGTAAATAAGTGAAACAGAAGTTAACAAAATGAGTTTCATAAAGGATTAAGTGTTTTATGAATTCATGTTTTCTTATTTTATCTAAGCTTATGTGTAAAAGTGTTATAAAACGTAACAAGATTTATTTGTACATGGATTTGGTGTTTTATATATTTGTATTTGTCGTTTCAATTTCAGTATACATATTTTGTGAATGGATTCTTTGTCATCCATATTACTTTTTGTGCTAAAGTGAGACAGATTGTATAATTAATTCAATAAAACATATCAGTTTATAAATAAATGTGAGAAAGTATATCACAGGTTTTTTATGTTTTCTTATTTCCACTTCCCATGAGAAAATATAGCAGAAATTAACATCATCACTTTCAACTAGGATTCTGTCTTATATTATATAATGGCTTATAACATGGAGAATTGACAATGTGAAAATAATCACAGATTAAGAGGTAAATGACACATTACTATATAAATGTAGAACTATAGGTATAATGTTATAGATTAATGTGTTTTTAAAAAAATTAGAAGCCTGATGATGGAACATTATCTCTGAAACATGTTGCTACAAATTTTAAATAAATAGGAGTTATGCCAAATAAATACTTAAGGATTCTGTCTTTTTTATATTTATAATTTGTTATTTTCACTTCTCTGACAGAAAGTTCATCAGGAATTAACTTTACTGGTAGTATATTAATTGTTGATTAAATTAATATTAATTCAAAATTGATTTAGTGTCTTATATTTTGATATTTCCTTATTTCCACTTTAATATTTCCTTATTTCTCATTTTAATATTAGAAGGTAAACAGAAGTTAATATTACTTTGAACAAGGATTTAGAGTTTCACAGTAAATGTAGGAGAATAACCTTTCCCTTCTAAAAGCAGCGACTAGAACATCGAAATAAATCGGTACAAGGTTAGAATCGATAAAAGGTATTCTGAGCGGGTTTAGGGGTTGGTGTCGCCGATCCGAACCGTTACCGAAAGTTTATTCGGTGTCAATCAACTCAAGAGAGCAATTAAGAGACCGAATCATAGGTGCAGTCCACCAAATATCATCAGAACAATGTTTAGCTGCATTTTATCTGCTAGATGCATTGGTGCAAGAGGACAACATTTTGAGCAATATTTCCATTTAAAAGAACATAACATAAATATAAATGTAAATAAGTATAAAAATGAAAACTTGTTTTGTTTCTTTTTTTGCGATTTTCTCTAAAACTATCATATACATCTGATATGTAATAGAACTGGGATGAATTACACACACCCTAACCATAACAGAACTTTTATTCTATATCATAAATAACCACACAGAAAAGGTAATCGCAGTATCGATTACCAATATATATTACTATAAGTCTAACGGTAATACACAACAGTGTCTCCCCCACTTATATGACAGGGGCTAAGATTATGGATTTTAAAAATTTGAATTTTTACAAAAATATGAATAACTGAAATATGAAACATGAAAATCTAACATACAAAACATATTGAACATGCAATACATACATAGATAATACATAGACATACATACTTATATAATACATACATAATCATATTGAACATACAAAACATATTGAAATATTAGTGCTCATAATCTTTAAGATATGATGGTGGTCTTCGGCATCGGATCGGACGACAATTTGGGTCTTCTTTTCCTGAAGAACTTGTTGAAGGTACAGTGGTTTCAGTAGATGGGGCCTCATTCGGGTTACTAGGTGTTCCTTCTGGCTGGCAGTGTTCTGACACTGGGTTTTGCTTGGGCAGGATTGGAGCATTAATAATCACTGACTTTTTTCCCAGATCTCTCTCATGGGTGTAGGTCATTGATTGAGCTGATGGCACCCTGGTGGAATTGAGCTGGTTTGTATGTCGTTTTAAGATACGCCCAGAATCCAATTTCACAAGATAGTGTCGTGATCCCAATTGACGTTTCACTATGCCAAATTGCCATATTTCAGAGTTGTTCTGGAACATTTTTGCTTGAATCCTCTCCCCCTGTTGAAGTGATCGAACCAGCTTGTCCCTGGGATGAGGCCTTTCCTTCTGTTTGGGGAAAATAGCATCCAATTGAAGTCTTATCTTGCGGCTCAAGTATGCTTCTGCTGGTGATACTCCATTCCCACGAGGGGAAGCACGGTAATGGAACAAAATTCTTCGCACACGTTCTGCCAGCGTTCCTTTTTCATGTACACATGCCTTCATTCGGTGTTTAAAGGTTTGCACAAAACGCTCAGCCTGGCCATTTGTGGCTGGGTGACCCGGTGCTATGAGCTTCTGACTTATCCCTCGGCTGGAACAGAATTTCTGAAACTCTTGCGATGTAAAGATTGTAGCATTATCTGATACAATGATTGATGGATACCCATGGCATGAGAATATATCTTCAAGCAGTGAGATAGTAGAAGAGGATGTTGGTGCTTCTCTGGAAATCCGAATCTCCGGCCATTTTGATTTAGCGTCAATACATATGAGGAAGTGGTGATTCTCAAAAGGTCCTGCGTAGTCAACGTGGATGCGTTCCCAATTGTTCGCAGGTTCATTCCATGGATGAGTGACGACTTTTGGAGGGTTTTTTCTGCAGTAGTGCACAATCCTGACAGGCTTTGACTAGATGTTCTATTTCTCTATCTACGCCTTCCCAATAGATGTAACGCCTTGCCAGTTGTTTCATTCGCATGATCCCAATGTGGGTGGCATGCAGCTGGCTCAGTATAGCGGGTCTGAGGCTTTTTGGGATGACTACCCGGTCTTGTCGAAACAATAAGCCATTTGAAATAGTGAAGGGCGAATCTTCACAACGAGACAATAGATGTTGAATTATAGCTTGAAGTTCTGGGTCTTTTCTGGTTTCTTGGGCTATGGTTTCAGCTGTGATTTCCACATTTGATATCTGAAGTAGTGCTTCAAATTGTATTAAATGAACCTCTTCATTAATCTTAACATCAAAAGATTGTAGATTGGATGAAATGGGTGCTCGAGACAAACAGTCAACATTTTCATTTTCAATTCCTTTCTTGAATTTGACTGAATAATCAAATCCTGCGAGAAATGAGGCATATCTCAGTAGGCGTGCAGATGTCATTTGAGGGAGTGATCGGTTGTGACCAAAGATTCTGGTCAGTGGTTCATTGCCAGTGACTAGGATAAAACGTCTTCCGTAAATGTAATTATAAAACTTTGTTACAGCAAAAACAATGGCAAGGGCCTCGCGATCAAGTTGGCTGTAATTTTTTTCTGATGAGGATAGAGATCTGGAGATGTAAGCAATGGGTCGCTCAATTCCTTCAACGATGTGGCTTAAAACAGCTGCTATGCCAACTGGACTAGCATCTGAAGTCAAAACAATTGGCAGGGTTGGGTCATAGGGCACCAGTACACGATCACTACACATTTCTGACTTCAGTTTGAGAAAAGCAGACTCACACTCGGAATTCCACTGGAAAATCTGGTTCTTGCAAAGGAGCCTACGAAGAGGATATGATAATGTCGAATAATCAGGAATGAAGCGCGCATAATAAGACAACATGCCCACAAAACGACGAACCTCATCCACATTTTGTGGACGTGGCATCTCCCTTACAGCTTGGATTTTCTCTGGCGATTTCCGAATTTTATTATGTTCAACAATATGGCCAAGATATTCGATGCTAGTTTGAAAAAATGCGCACTTCTTTTTGTTGACATGAAGATCATACTTTGACAATCTTTGCAAGCAGAGACGTAGATTTTGAGCGCATTCCTCCCATGTTGTGCCATGACAAATGATGTCGTCAAAATATTGCTCACATTTTGGTAAACCCTGAAGAATTTGAGACATTATTCTGTTGAAAGCACCTGGAGCAGTGCGAATTCCAAAACTGAGTCTATGCATACGATATGTTCCTCGATGTGTGGAGATAGTTTGGATGGCACTGCTGTTTTCATCTACTTGGACATGTAAATAGGCCTTATACAGATCAATTTTGCAGAAAAATTTAGAATTCCGTAAGCTGCTGAGAACATCGTCAATTCTCCGTATTGGAAAGTTGTCAGACACGAGTCTCTCGTTTACTCCCGCACTTGTAGTCGACACATAAACGAACTCCTGAGTCGGGTTTTGGAATAACGACCAAGGGAGAGCCCCAATCACTTGTGGCTACTGGTGTAATAATCCCCTCCTTTTCAAGTGCGTCCAGTTCCTTGTTGACTCGTTCTCTGAGAGCAAATGGGACTACTCTCTCTCGTGTAAAAATTGGTTTGACGTTGTCTCGCAGATTCAAGGATACCTTGAGGTTGGGTATACAGCCAATTCTTTCTTCAAAAATTGAGGGGAATTCCTGAATAATCTCATCGGTGGTGAGAGAGAGGATGTTTGTTTCTGGTTGGTCTGAAAGCTGAAGAGACATATCGATATCAATTTGTTCGAGTTCCAACCCCAGGCCTCTTATCCAATCACGGCCTATCAGGGCATCATGGCCGACTGGAACAATGTATAAATCACTGATAATAGATTTGTCTTTGTGTGTGATAGTTACTTTCGCTTTGCCAGCACATGTGACAATATTGTTTGAAAAAGTACGAAAACGTATGTTGGAAGAAAGTAAGTCAATTCCAAGGTTAAGAGCATCAAATCTGTCTTTTGGCATAATTGAAAAACGAGCACCGGAGTCAACCTCCATTATCTGAGGTCTACCATTGATTGAAATCGGAATAAGATATTTACCTGAACATGCATTTACTTCATATAGGTCAACAAGATTCACATTTGTGTGAAAATGAACAGGTTCAAGGTAACTAACTCCATAGATATGTTCAGAGTCAGAGTCAGAGCTAGATAATTCATCTACCTGCTTACTGTCAATGCTGTTCTTAGTTAGTGTTGTAATGCAGACTTTTTGAATGTGCCCTGTCTTTCTACAAGCTCTGCAATGGAGGGAGGACCTAGGTGTGCGGCATTCATGAGCGCGGTGAGATGACCGTCCACACTTGAAGCAAAGGTCATGAATGCCTAAGGCTCGAAAGTCAATGTTGGTCTTTGAACGGGGCTGTGAACGATTTTTGTACTGAAAGAATTTTGATGAAGGACTTTTGTTTCTCGAATGCCTACTGGGTTGATGATCATGACGAGGGTTTTGTAATTGTGACACTTTGTTAGTGGAGGCAGTCTGATAAGATGAGTTAGAACTGGATTGGTTCATCAAATCATGGCTTTGAATACGAGATGCTTCTAAAGCTACAGCCTTAGCTACAATGTCATCAAATTTCGTATTATCAGATTGTAAAAGTTTTTCCCTAATCCAATTGTCTTTTATACCCCTGATAAATTGTGCACGTAAAATATATCTGCAACAGAAACCTTCTTTTTGCATGAGCAACTCACAAAGAAGTCACAATCAGTGAGGTTACGTTGTAAAGTTGCAACATATTCTGGGATTGTTTGTGAGTCCTCCTGATATGATGAAAAAAAATAATGCTGAGAGACAACTACATTTTTTGATGGGGAAAGCATTTGTGTGAAAGCCTTCCTGAGATCGTCATGAGATAGGTCTTTTAGTGGCTTTTGGGGACCCAAAAAGGCGGATAAATTGTTGTAATGAGCAGACCCTACTGAAGCACACAATAACTGTGCTTTCTTTGCAGTATCATTCACGTTTTTTTCACCGTCAAATAATTGTCAAAGCGTTCTAGGTAATTAGTAAACTTCTCCTTTTTCGCATCAAAGCCCTCAAAAGGCGCGATGTCCGTTGATGTATTTGCTAAAATGTTCTTGACTAACTGATTTTGACTAGCTGAGAGAGCTGCTGTGAATGTAGTGAGGAATTGATTAAACTGTTTTTCATCCATTGTTAGTGACAATCGGCAAGAGAGATGGGCGAAAAATTAAGTTGTTTGTTTGTTTCGTTTTAACGTCACTTTATGCTGCTATGGCTAATCGGACGATGCTATGGTGGGAGTCCTAAATTTTGCCTATCCAGGTATAATTAGGATACGGATCTTTAACGAGTACCTGACATCGCACAGGCTCGGGACCCCCATTTTACGTCCCTTCCGAAGGACGGCATAGCTGAGGATTTTTTACTCCCTTTAAAAAATCCTAAGGTCATCTGCCGGGCTGCGAACCCGCGATCTTGGGTTTAGTAGGTTGCTATGCTAACCACTACACCACAGGTGACCCCTTCGAAAAATTAAGTGACAAGACAGTGGGAATATTGCTGATATAGGTTAGCTGAGTTCTTATGATGACTTACGTGACTGAGGCTTAGAAAACATTCTGTGACTCTTGAATGTCTGACGAAAATAGGTTTAAATCCTCGTCGCCAATTATCATATACATTTGATATGTAATAGAACTGGGATGAATTACACACACACTAACCGTAACAGAACTTTTATTCTATATCAAAGATAACCACACAGAAAAGGTAATCGCAGTATCGATTACCATTATATATTAAGTCTACTATACACAAGAGCAAATCTCTAACGGTATATCACACCACAAAAGAAAAGGTAATCGCAAAATTATATATTACTATAAGTCTAACGGTAATACACAACAAAAACTAAGCAAAAACGAGCAAATCTCTAACGGACTTTTTGTCTTGGTTTTTCGGTCCCCTATAAATTCCTGAAGTTTTGCCATTTAAATTCGGGACACCCTGTATAGGTTCTTATAGTAAATTTTAATAGCTTTCAGATAAAAAATAGAAATTTTGGATCGAACAATTAGTTTCGGAATGAGTATCAATAAACGTGTTTTTTCAGAGAGGTGTGACCACAGATAGAGTCCCGAAATGAGGGGTGTAGAGTGCATGAAATACGCGATAATTTTTGACTTAACAGCTTTGTTAGGAGTACAGTAGAAGTCGATAATCCGGCACGTTCGAGACCGGCTCGGTGCCGGACTACCGAAAATTCCGGTCTATCGGGCGGTGCCCCTTCCATTTAGTGTAGGCTTTGCCGTAAAACAAATGTATGTTGTACATACATAAATCGTAATTATAAGAACAATTAGGTTAATAATTAAACTACCAATACTGTATGCAAATACATACATACAAGTTTTTTTTACATTTCATATAATGTATGTATGCACATGTACTGTAAAACATATTTCAATTAGATTTAAAAAAGTCACGAATGTCATTTTTTTTTCTTGACTTTTGGCGTTTAGTATAAAATTCACTTCTAATGATATGGAAATCAATAATTTCTTAAGCACTGTAGCAAGTACTAGCCTCAGCAAAAGAGAGACTCAACTTATTTAGTGATTCTGCAGCTTCTGCCCAGCTGATATTTTCCTTTTCTTCCGTTTCGGTATCTGAGTCACTTTCGTTAAGATTTTGAGTAGGCTGTGGGTTTACTAAACTGTTCATAATGTCCTCATCGGTTAGATCTTGTTCAACAGGCTCATTCTCGAATAGCTCTCGAGCGTTTTTATTTGCTTTAAAGACACACTTTTTGAGAAAACCAAAATTTTTACAATTTTCCGGAGCGATACCGGACTAATGGACTTCTACTGTAGTTAAAAGGTAAACATATTAGAAGTCCCCGCCCATGGGGGTGAGCTAAAGGTGGGGGGAGGGGAGAAGGTCCCAATTTTGTTTTTCAATTATAACTCGAAAAAGGTGGAATCTAGAAAAAATTTAGCAGATCAAAATTAAAGCTCATTAAATTTCCTATAAAATTTATTATGTACGTATTCGTAGAAATTCCAACGGTTTTCGAGATATGCGTTATTAAAAATCGACAATTTTAGAAATAAAAAAAAGTTTATCTCACTTTTTGTTAGACATTGAAGCAAATACCAAAAACATAAGTATGAAATTACAGTAAATTTAATGCTCTACAATTTTGATTCTGACGTTTTTTTCTGAGAAACGATTGTGGAACGTAATAGAAGCAAAAGTTTGACAAAAAGTGAGGAGACCTTTGTTTTTTTTTTGTTTTTTTTTTTTTTCCGAAAACCACCTATTTTCAATAACACATTTCTTGTAAACGGTTAGAATTACGACAAATTTATATATAATAAATTTTATAGTAATTTTAATTTGCTTTGATGGTTATTTGAAACATATTTTTTCTAGAGTCAACCGTTTTCAAAATATTGAAAGCCCAAAAAAAAATTAAAGTTTTCCCCTCCCCCCACCATTAGCTCATCCCCCAGGGGAGGGGACTTTAAGTATGTCTACCTTCTAACTATTCCAAACCAAGCTATGAAGTAAAAAATTATCGCATATTCCATGCACTCTACTATATGTTTATTGACTGGACTAATATTTATTTGAGCGATTTCGATTTTAAAGTTATAAATTCCCAGAAATTTTATTTAATTATAATTTTATTTTAAAATATATTTCAGTAATTGAGTTTGATTTAACCATATAATTGCTGGTTTACCTCCTAATTTATAGTTTTTCTGAGCTATCTTGCTAATGAATCATAAATTTCTGGTAATTTATGAATCTTGGGAATATAACCAGCAACATTTTAAATTCCTGGGAATTTTACATCACTACCTGTAAGGAATCTCTTGTCTACAGTTGAGGCTTATCATAAGTTTTCATAACCATGAGTTTCTGGCCACCCTTTATTGTGATTGTTTGCAGAGGATATTATATGAGCTAATCGAATTCAGTATATGCTTGGTATTGCAGCTATCAATATGCTTCCTCACACCAGTCCTCAGCTTCGAGAAAGAATCCTCTCTCACTCCAAGAAAGGTTAATTCTCCTGAGACATTTCTCAAATTAAATTAGCAGTACATGACTTCCTATATAAAATTCGTGGCAGTCATGATCTAGAGGATCAATTAGGAAAGGAAGACCAAAGAAAACACTAAAGAATAGAGCTCTTGGTAAACTTTCGAAAACAAATCCTGAAAGGAGTGCTGATGACATCTCTGATAAATTAAGGCACCTCCATGTGTGTGGATTATACAGCCGAGCTGCTGTGAATAAACCATTCATCAGCAAGAATAATCAATGAGCCCGCCTTGACTTTGCTCATGAGTATTTTCATTGGACTTCTAATAAAATGGGGCCTTTTTGGACGAATAAAATTCAATTTGATTGGTTAGTGATATGAAACAGAATGTGAGACGACCTAGAGGTACAAGAAATAATGTTTAATAGCAAATTCCAACTGTTATACTTGTTGGTAGAAATTTAAAGGCATGTGATGTGTTTTCAGCAATGGTGTTGGAATCTTTGAGCTCATAAACGAACGTATAACATATAATATGTACAGGATATACTGCAAAACAATTGACTGCAATATGGGCAAAAACACTGTGTATTATACATGATAACCCGGTGGCTCGTCAAAAAAGGGAACGTTTTGAAGAAGCTAACTTTAAGTTTGGACCTGAAATCTCTAGAACATTTATGGCAAAAAAAGGAAAATTCCTAACTCATAATGAACTTTATCAAAAAGTCACTGAGCACCAGCAATCCATTCTACAAGACAGAATACCGGACTTAATAAATTTGATTTCCTGATGTGTTCATCTGCTATTGCTGCAAAAGGTATGGCAACTAAATATTAACAATAATTTACTGAAAAAAAATAAGGGATAATTCCCTAAAACTGTTAACCCTTTTCAGATCAAGCATACATTTTTAAAAACATTTAAATTCAATGTATTTTTAATTGGTCTTATTTATTTATTTTTTTTTTCACGTAACGGCCTTAGAGACCACGCGAATATCATTCACTTCTTACTACTTCTCTCTTCCCACCTTTTCTTCATTCTTTTCGATTGCTCCTTCCTTCTTTCTTCGGTCCACGCTATTCCTTTTCTCGCATCTTTCCTTCCCACAAGAACCTTGATTACATTTATTTTTTTTCCTGTATTCATCCCTATCAAAACAGTCCTGGTCTGTTATTCCCAGTTTGTCAGTTTCCTCTTTCATCTGTTTGACATATCCCCCAGAACTCTTGTATCCTCTGATTTTATAGAAGATTTCTCTATTTAATCTTTCTGGGCCCATCCTCACCATATGCCCATAGAACTTTAATCTCCTTATTCTTATGTCTGTTTCCAGATCATTTATATCCTTGTAAATTTCTTTATTAGGTCTCAACCTAAAGCCTTCTTCTGTCTTCTTTGGTCCGTGAATTCTCCTAAGTATCCTCCTTTCTATGGCTAACATTTTCCTTAGGCTGGGGAGGGAAGATGTTTCCATTCCATATAGTATGACCGGTTTGAAGACTGTATTATAGTGCCTTATCTTAGCGTTTATTGAAAGGCTTCTTTTATTATAAAGATTGCTTGTCGCGAAGCTTAGTCTTTCCAGTTTGCTAATTTTTTCTTTTACACTTTCCTTCTCAGACCCATTGCTACTTATAATTTTCCCAAGGTACTTGAATTTATTTGTGACTTTAATGCTCCTGTACTTTGTTTCTAATAGTTTCTTTTGAAAATTTCTGTCGGTAATCATGAATTCTGTTTTCTCAAACGATATTTGTAAGCCTGCCTTTTCAGCAATTTCCTATAAAGTGTTCAATTGGTCAATTGCTTCGCTTTCAGTCTCTGCCATTAAGGCAAGATCATCCGCATATGCTAGGCATCTTACTTTGATGTGCTTGTTTTTTGTTCCTATCTTTGCACCAGTGTCGTTTCTCTTCCACATTTCCTTCATGACTTTGTCCAAGACTATGTTAAACAGTACCGGAGAGAGGCTATCCACCCTGTCTGAGTCCTGTCCTTATTTGGAACGGTTTACTGATGGATCCCTGAAGCTTCACCCTTGATTCCGTGTCTGTCTATCAGTCTTCTTGTTTTCCCATCCACTCCATACTCCTCCAACACTGCGAGCAATGTTTTTCTGTCCACCGAGTCATATGCTTTTTAATTGGTCTTATATTGAATAAATCTGTAAAAAAAAATAATTTACTATTACTTATTACAATTTTTTTGTTTTTTAACCTCATTTAATGTTTTTAAATGATGGGGCCCCTCCAAAAAATCTATCGAATTATGGTGTTCTGCAGTACACTGTGCCTTGAAAAGGGTTAAAAGTTGAAAAATTTGTTTTCCATCATTGGCCTATTATTTGTTTTTCTTAATTTCCTTTAAATTGGTGAATTTCATTAGCACAAAACTGTTAAATTTGTAATAAAATTCTAAATTAAAATAAATAAAACCAAAATTAAAAAATGTATGTAACAGAACTTAAGATGAAATTTCGGGTGACAGGAAACTTTTGGATATCGCTGAAAGTGACCACCTAATATGATCTATTTGTTCTAATTGAATTGTTTGAATGACAAAGTGATTTTCCTGGCGTAGAGTGTATCTTATTTCAAAGCCAATTTCAATTATCAATGTCTTCGTAATTGGTGGTAATTTTAAGTGTTGGATTATTAGAGTGTGGTAAAAATGATTATATCTAATAATACATTTAATGAGATTGATGTTAACTCCAAATTGGATGAGTCTGGGAAAGGTGTTTTTTCTTTTATAGATAATGCAACCAGGATATCATCTATGTTAATGAAAATTAAGTTCAAATCTGAAAAAATAGAATCTACCCAAGGATGGAATGATTAGGAAGCATTTTTTTAGACCTAAGGCCAATTTATTATTTTAAAAAATAAATCAGTTATCAAATTTCTTTTTATTTTACATTAATATAAATATAATAATTGAATTATTTCAGATAATAATTTATCACAAAAACTGGTTAAACAGGCATATGATCAACTTGGCCAGCTGATTCATGACTCAATTGAATTAATAAATCAGAAAGTTTATATTTTAGAACTTCTACTCCTTTTAATACTATGTTTTCGGGGCGCAAAGATCCACAACTTTCAACATTGAAGAAAAATTTGTTAGGTTTGGCTTCCCAATTAAATGGAGCTTCATCTACAAAACAACATTAATTATATTATAATCAATTAGATGAATTTGTATTTGTAAAAGCTGTAAATAAACTGAAATAAAGACTCAATAAATAGGAAAGGAAGGAGGGAGGGGGCAGAGAGAGAGAGAGAGAGAGAGAGAGAGAGAGAGAGAGAGAGAGAGAGAGAGAGAGAGAGAGAGAGAGAGAGAGAGAGAGAGAGAGAGAGAGAGAGAGAGAGAGAGAGAGAGAGAGAGAGAGAGAGAGAGAGAGAGAGAGAGAGAGAGAGAGAGAGAGAGAGAGAGAGATTTTTGTTTTATTGTCTTAGGGTCTGTGGCAAAAATATATTTACAATAAAGAAAAATAAAGAAAAAAACAAACTTAGGAATTAAAAGAAACAAAAATAAAGAAAAAAAAAAATGCCATGATAATGACCTATTAACCACCATAACTAGCAACCTTAACTTCTCTGTTCCGAGGAATTATCTGGTCATTGACTTTCAAGAGTGGCAGGATACCAATCCTTTCTGCTTTTGCAAGGAGCTTCAGACTCCCCATCAACATCAAGCATGACTTTTTAGAATTGAGTAACAGTTTGTCAGATCAGGAGAGCATTGAGATCCTTATATAACCACTCCATGGCCAGGATAACGTCCTCCGGAAGGGCAGATGCCCAGATAACAATGTCATCAGCAAACACATGAACTTTGCAGTGCTTGAGGCATCTATCTAAATCAATAATATAAGCAAGGAACAACCGTGGTCTGAGTACAGAACCCTGAGGTACACCAGTACTAATCTCCAATGGTTCTTAATAGTCATTGCCACTACTTACTTACATAAAAAGCCGCTCTGTCATGAATATCCATACTGGAAGTACTGAGACCCTCACCCCAACAAACTCTCGGCTATCAAGTCTCCACAAGAAAAAAGATTTAAACTTAATAATATTAAATTATTGTAAGCCCCATAGAGTTTTATCTTAGCTAGAGACTTTTGAACAATCAAAACAGTATACTGTCCTAATTCCTTATTCCTATCTGTACATATTTTACAGTAATACAAATAAAATATAGTAATAAAACCAATCTTCTAAATAAAAATTCATTATCCTTAACAATCATTTAGAATTTGGCAATATATTTCAAGATGTGGTCACTAAAAAGCTTTAGAAATGTTAGACTTTAATCTGTTTGAGATAAATTTACAATTATATTTAAAGTTTTATAGCGTAATTATGGCGACAAATAGTTAGGAGTTGAAAATTTCTAGATAATCAAATAATCCAAATAGGAGGCTAATGGGTTCATAGTTCAATTATAACTAATTATTAAATGGTAATAATTTCCAAAATTAACTATGTAATTAGGAGGGTTGCATCTAAGACATCAATTTAGTTACAATAGAGGCATAGATTATCTGAACTAATGTAGTCAGGGGTGGCTCTGATAATCGAAATTCTTTATATTTTATTTTTATTACTGGTACAAATCGGAATAAGGCAGTATACTGTTCTGATTGTTCAAAAGTCTCTAGTTAAATAAAACTCTATGGGCAATACAACAATTTATGTTAGTAAGTTTTTTTTTTTTATTGTGGAGATTTGATAGATGAGAGTTTGCTGGGGTGTGGGTCTCAGTATTCCCAGTATGGATATTCATGAAAGAGTGGCTTGTACCTATAAATATAATAGATACTTAGATAAATATAATAGATATAATCTTTTTAACAGAATTTCAATTATTCGAGGAACCCCTGACTACATTAGTTCAGATAATCGATACTCTAATGTAACTAAATTGGTCTTAGACAACCCTCCAAAGTACATAGTTAATTATCAAAATAATCACCACTTGTACAAAGGTCTATAATTTTAATAAGGTCTTATATTAATAAATCTTTATATTGCATACCCACAATATATTATATCTGTATACCATATATAGTGGCTAAACGTCTTGCCCTACAATAAAATTCTACAAGACCGTTGTTTGAACTTTGAAATGAATGAAATGGAAACTCAATTTGTTGTTTCTGGAACCTCTAAAGATCAATTTGAATGGTAGAGATTTATAAATTTAGAGGACCTTGATTTGAGATTAGTTTTATTTTATTGATAAGAAATTGTAAACAATCCACAACATAATATACTACGTGCAAAAACATTTTTATATTACTTAGAGATGAAGGAGGTTGTTATGTACCATACAGTACGCAGAATAAGAAAAAAAATAGGAAGTCACTCATTAGTAAATAAAAAATATGCAGCTTAAGTATAAATACAATTTTTAGTTTTTATTGATATGGTTTATGTGTAAATAAATACAAGTAGATACAATAATACTATTTTTATTGGTTCTCTTATATTCATTGATCGAGTGTGCTTCGGATCAATGATTTCAGGGAGCACTTCTTTAAAAAAAAAAAAAATAAAACTAATTTTTGCAACATATTGTTTTGCCAGAAAGTTGTATCCCTGGTTATGATTTCTTATTTTATATCTTGAGGAGTCCTGACACAAAAAACCCACCCTGCCATAGCGTGCCGCACCATTTGCAGACAAAATCACAAATCCACTCTTAAAATCTCAAAAACCGAGTTATTTCATGCCTCTTAATTTTAACCCTTATCAAACTAGGTTTACTGCTAACAACGAAACCCACTCAGCCATGCATATAGCATGCCACGAGTTTTGCAGAAAAAATAAAAAACTACTTGTGTAAACTCAAAATTTTAAGTTATTTCATTTCTGTCCATTTTTACCCATACCAAACTAGGTTTAGTGCTGATATAAAAAAAGTCACTCTGCCTTGGATAACCCAATATTTACAATAGCGAACTAGAAATTTTATTTCGAAGTTTAAAAACAGCTCAGAAATATTTTTTTGGGGAGGGAGGAGGAGGGGTGCAAATTCATTGTTTTTTTAAATAACAGCTGATTTTCATTAAATTTGGTAATCAAGATTTTTAGACTTCTAATAGCAATTGTCAAAGGATCAATACTAATTAAATTTAATTTTTTTATTGGTAAGGGTTTAAATTTAAAATAAATTGTTTTAAATTGTGGGGGTAGGGAGGGAGGAGGCTAATGTTTCTTAATAATCATGTTTCTTATAAACCTATTAGCAATTCCTAAGCTTAAAAACAGTTCTGAAATATTTTATACATATATAAGAAATATATTATACTCTTTATTAACAAAATACTCCCCCTCCCATATAATCAAGCGCATGCGCCATCACCTTTTCTGTCACTATACATGACAATACAGACAATAAAGTATTACTGGACTCAATTAATAATTCTTACATCCATGACAATTTGACTGACCTAATCCGATGTAATTTAATAAATATCAAAGATATAGGGAAAATAGGTAAAGGCAAGCTTAGGGATTGAGGGTAACGGACAGACAGAACAGATTATTAAGCCAAAGAAGTGGCTAAATGTGATTTATTGCCTTCATACAACAAAGTTCCCTTATCATATATTAAGTGTAACATAATCTCTGACATAGTTGAAAGATGGGATAAATTCATCGCTGGACAAGAGTCAAGGACCGCCTAGCCTGTCATGCCCCTAAGGAATAAGAAGGAAGAATTATGAGAAACATAGTCAGAGACTGATGCCTGGCACTTATGGTTGGAAAGGCACCAGATAGAAGAAAACAAAAAAATTGTTTTTTCTATTGTCATTATAGGTTTATTTTTTTAGTACATTTTTTCCACTCCCAAAATTAGGTATAGTTATTAATATAAGTCCATATAAGGACAGTTTATTTAAACATTATCAGGTCCCATGCCTGAAAGATATACTTGCTATACGAATTATAACAAAGATTACAAAATTAAGCAGTATAAGTTTTTTAAAAATATGTTAGAATAATGATGAAGAAACAAAATAAACAAAGAAAAAAAGAAAGTTGTGGTTATTACTTGGTATATATTTGTAATTATTGTGTGTAATGTAGGTTATAAATCTATATCACCTCGGTGACTTTGATGAACTCACCCACAATTGATCCCATCTTTCACCTATATTAGAGATTATGTCTCGCTTAATCTGTAATGCCATATAAAAGGACGAGCCATTTTTTGTTAGTGATCACTATCCACAAAATTACTGAACTAATCTGTTCCAAATTTAACCACTTTTTCTTTATGGTTCCAAGGAAGGTTTAGCAATAATAAAATATACTGATTTTCAATCAATTTGTTATTATAAAAGCAATAATATTTGGGTAATAGTGAAGTTTGAAAATCGACTAGAGGTTTAAATTGATAATAAAATTTACTTATATTCAAATAAATGATTAAATTATGTCCAATTATACTTTTAAGTAGTATTCAATTACCTAATCTGTGCAATTTTAACCAGGTTAAAATTACTGCTATGTGTGAAAATGTCATTACAGAAATAATTCTCAATTGCATATTTCAATACAAGATTTTTTTCATTTACTCATCACCAGCCTAACAATTCAAATTCATTATTTTCCAAAAGAAAATAATCACCTCTTTCATTGCACAAAACAATTCATCCCTCAGAACTGAATCATATGCTGCCTGATTATAATAGTTGGGTCATTCCATATTAAATCAACACACTAAAATAAAAAAAAATTACTTGACCACCTCAGAATTAGCTTGAAGTGGTGACATTTTACTCAGTTTTCGGAAGAGACTATTTTTTCACTGATGAGTTTACACGATTTTCAACTTGATTTTTAGTTTCACTCTAGAGTCATCATCTAATTTATGGTTATTTTCATTTAAATGGATAGCAAAGTTGGAATTCTGGGTCATATTATTGTATGCTCTTACATGTTCTATTAATCTCTGATTTACTGATCATCCAGTTTATCCTGTATATTTGGCCTCACAGGCATTAAATATTTCATATATGCCGCTTTTATGGAAATGGTGATTATCAATACATTTGATTTTTTGTCATATATTTGATAATGACCTATATATAATTGATTGTTGGTACATTTTTAAAAACCTTAATATAATATATTATATTTTATATAATCAATATAATAAAGTGCTGATGTTTTGAATATTTATAAGCAAGTTTCTACATTATGTCATATTTGTTCATAATATATTTTTTTAATGTGCAATAATATTGCATAATTAATTTAAAAATTTTATTAGTAATAGGAATAGATAATACTTTTTTGTTTGTGAAATATTTTTTTTTTTAATCTTATTTTAAATAAATTAATATAAAAAGAATTTTTTATTTATTTATGCTTTTTTTTTATATATAAATGAAGAATCTTATAACTCTAGTAAGTAAAATCATCACTGAGCATTTTTGGGGAAGTAAAAGAGAACAAAATTATGCCATCCAAAATAAGGCTAAGCCCATGGTGCACCAAACAACATTGTGTCAGGTGGAAGGTAAGTGATTAGGGTCCCCCCACATTTGTGTTTTCAATTGCTTTAGCTAAATTTTATTTAAAAATTTCTTGAGGATAGGAAATTTAATGTTAGAATTGGCTCCAACTTATCATGAAGTTTAGAACTTTTTAATGGTGTTCCCCAAGGGTCAGTGTTAGGTCCTACTCTCTTTAACATAGCCATAAACAATATTATAGACTAGATAAAACCTCTGGTTTATACCTGTTTATTTGCTTATTGATATATATTTTATGTAATGATTTAAATTTTGTCAAGCAATCATGCAAAACACAGTTGATGAGCTTCAACATTAGGCTTTAAAGGCAGGTTTTATTTTAATGAAATAACACAAATACAAAATAAATAAAAAAATTCTTACACTGATCCTCATCTAATTCAGTATATTCACTTTTTGGCCACTCATCTGGTTTTGGAAACAGTGTATGCCTCATTGAGTTGTCAGGGTCATACTCAAAACAAACCCCAGCAGTAG
This sequence comes from Euschistus heros, assembly GCA_003667255.2. Classification (NCBI taxonomy): domain Eukaryota; kingdom Metazoa; phylum Arthropoda; class Insecta; order Hemiptera; family Pentatomidae; genus Euschistus; species Euschistus heros. The sequence goes on along the minus strand of RCWM02000523.1, from coordinate 617,831 downwards.
GATTCCACTTAGCATGTTCCTTACCAAAACCTTTCTTAGCAAAGGCCCTCAATTTAAGCTCTTGTCCTTTTCTTAATTTAACAATCAAAATATCTGAAAAATGAAAGAACTAAAAAACACAAGAAATAACACAAATAAAGTATCACACAAAAAAAAATTAGGCTTATATTACCATCTGATTCACCATATTCATTGGCATCAGCATCTCTATTTTTAGATGTAGCAGGAACTACACATGGATCAGCAGTCTTTAAATCTGCAGTTGTCACATGTCTAGTTTGATCATCTACACATTTGACATCTAAAGTAAACTCAACACTACAGGATGGGCAGAAATCAGTACAATTACAGTCCTGGAAAGTCGTATAAAAAAATTTCCTGAACAATCCAATCACAATAATAAAAACAACAGCAGAGACAAAAGAAGTTTTCTAATGAACAAATAAATAACTTAGGTCTTTAATCAGTGATTTACACCACATAAAGAATTATCACCACCTAAGACTTTCCGATTATTAATCAAACCAATTGAAATAAATGGTAATCCAAGAATTCAATATGTGTACATACTACACAAAGTATAGATTTATTTTGTCTCCCCAAACTACAGCATCCTTATCATCAGCACATCATGTATTGAAATGTTTTGAATCTACCTGTGGGCAAAATTAATTTTAATACTTTTTATAATGTTGCGATTATGCTTCCATATATTAATCGGATGCCCATAATCTAGGAAATTAATATATGTATGCAGAAGATGAGAAAAAGTTTAACAAACAAAGTCATACACTTTTAATTCTTTTCAGGGTAACCTTACAAAATTAAAAACATTAAAATTCAGTTTTTTTAATCTTATTCAATGTTTTTGAATGATTGTGATTGGACTCCAAACAATCTGACGAATTATGGTGTACTGTGGTACAGTGTGCCCTGAAAAAAGTTAAAGTTAGCAAAGTTAATTTTCATTAAAACCAATTTATACTAAACTCTGTTACCCTAGAATAGATTAATTTTTCGACTGCAGCATCAGAAGTTAAAGGAATAAGTCCGATTCTAGAAGCAATAAATTCATCACTTAAAACAGTAGAATTTGCAGACAATTGCACCCAATCAATAGCTAAAGTTGGGGTTTCAGCTATGAAGACTCTTCTGAGGCTGTTAGCGACACTGTAATTTATAAAATTTAATCATTATTGTTCAAAATAATTAAGTTAGAAAGCTCATCATATTAAGTACCTTAATTCTGTATCTTCTATTTGGAATTTAACATTGTCGTCGGTTAAATCTGAAACATGAACAGAAGGTTGATTGGCATAAGGCATTCTGTTAACTACATTCAACAATTAGGCCAACTCAATAACTTCATTACTAAAGATAACATGAATGTAACCTAAACAACCATGTATCGTTCGTGTAGTGAATCGATTATATACACGTAATTGTTAGTGATCGAGTTTCTGCAAGGTGAGTCAAAAGAAGTTGGGGTCACGCTCTAAAGGTACCTTTACACCAACCGAGCATTATTTGTGAACACTGTTCGCAAAGGTTCGAGAACAAGATGCGTAGTTGGTTTAAACACTCACCCGAGCCGAACAGAGTTTGCGAACCGTGCTCAAGGACGTTTAAGAGTGTTCCGCTATTTGTCGGTAAACTGGCGAATCATCAAATGGATTCATTGTTTCTTGCTCACCCAGTGTGAACGGCTGTCTATCATTTCAGAGAACAGAGCGGGTGTGTTTTAATTTAAACTTGTGTTCATTTATTTTAACTTTACTTTTCAAAGTTAACTAATTGAACCGACGCTCATAGGGGTATATTACGAATCTAGGCGGCCAAAGTTATTTAATCCCAGTTTACTGTCAAAAATAAATTTACTAATCATATTAAGCTTAGAAAAAGTGTTTTTCAGGATTTAAAAAAAAAATATGTTATTGTTTATTCAATATATTTAAACATTCCTCAATGGAAATTTTCGAGTAATATTTTGCCTATGTAGCTTGAAGTGTTTGTTGTCTGTCTCATCGAGTCCTTTGGAGAGCAACCCTTTTGACAACATTGCTTTTTCTATCAAAGTTGGACCGTACATAAGAATTTTATGCATCATAAGCGGATAATGACTTACATATAATTTTAATATTGATGTCAGTCTGTAACTGTTTGTAAATGAACCTTGTGTGCACTTGATTTTACTTCAACGATGACTTCTAATTGTTAAACCAAATTGAAATCAACAACGGTGACATCTGCTTCTAAAAAATCTTCTACAGCCATTACCATCGTCAGTGCTACCAAATCCACCTTTAGAGACATCCACAATAAATTCCGTTTTGTGTATGAATTTAAGCTAATGTTAGAGATGCAATATGCTTTCGAACAGACTAATCTAATCATGCAATGGAGATAAGCGAGAAGAAAAAAATAACGGCATCAACATAATTTTTATTCTCTTATCAAATCATTGAATTATTTAAAGGTTAGGCCACAAATGTAGGACCCCATGGTTGACGACATTACACACATTTACGTCAATCGTAGTAAGTGACAGATGATTATAGTTTCTGTAGTTCAGTAGTTTTTTAGTGGTATTCCATAAGGATTTATCGGTTGCATTAAGTTTTTCTGTGTAGTCATGTTATTTTTGAACTTTGTATTTCTTAATTTCTGTCTTAAGTTTGTTTGTACGTTTGCAGTAATTATTTTTATCTGATGGATATCTGGTCCTATTTGGAAAGTTAAGGAATCAATATATCACGGTACGTAATAATTCGAGGAGTGCAGGAAGGAACATGAAAGTCATAGGAAATCGATATTAAATCATGTGCAGAAAGAGGGGGTATAGGATGTTGGGAGTGGGACACCAAAATTGTGGGAGAGTCAATTATATGTAAATCAAGCCAAGTATCCGATTGGGAAAGGTGATGGGTAGCAGAGTAAGGAACAATGAAGAGGCCAAGGGAATGAAAGAGATTACTCAGGAAGATTTTATCGGGTTTGCCAGTTAAAAAAATTGGAATAGAAATCTCCGGCGATAATAATGTGATTATAGCATGGAATTATTGTGAAGAGGAAGGATTCAAAGCTGGGATCAAAGTGTACATGTGGGGGTCGGTATATTGCTGCGTAAAGGATAGTTCGGGTGTTGATGCTAATTTCACTAAAAAGGTATTCTATGTGAGGAGGATCTGAATTGATTGAGGAATGGAGGATACGAGATCGGAGTGTTTCATGGAGATAAGGGCGACACCACCGCCAACTCTGTTGACCCGATCATGACGGAGGAGGTTGTAGTGAGGTATTGAAACAGAAGAGGAAGGAATAAAAGGTTTTAGCCATGTTTCGGAAGCTGCTATTACATGGTAAAAGTTCTGCTGGAAGTGGAATAGGAATTCATCATAGTGGGCTGGGATAGATTGAGCATTAACATGGCAAGCAGTGAGTATACTACATATACAGGTTAAGGGAGGATAGAATTGATGAAGGAGTAGCGGTGGGGGTGATTATAAGATTAGGTTCACAAAAAGTAATAATAATTAAATACGAGACTTGATAGTAATATAGAGAATTACTACAATGGCTATAATACATTAAATTAATATAAAGACAACGGTGACGAAATTGAGGAATATATGAAATATAACAAATATAATAGAAAATTTCATGTGAAGAAATGATATCAGTAATAATTCTATAATAAATATGAATACTCTTGTAACGAAGATAACAGAAAAAAAATGATGAAACTAAACCATGAAAGATACCTAAATAAAATAAATTTTGCTAAATAAAACTTGAATGAAGTGTTTAGTAGGGGGATGCTAAGGTAACAGAGTTTCTCTCTCAGGAGGAAACATCTAGGTCCTCTTCTTGGTCTACCAGGACAACAGGATGTCCGTTGTCTCGACGACATCGAACTCTGCCTCCAGCGAACCAAACGAACTTCAACTTGCCGGCGGCCCTCTTCTGCCTCGCCAGCTAGTACAAGTGGCGATTGACTGGAGTCATTTCCTCTCCTAGATAAATCTTTTCGTCGTTCTCCCACCCTAAGTGTCTAGTGGAGAAATCTCTTTTAATTTTTCGGAGCCGGATAACTTCGTTCATCACTGTCAGGCGGACAAAACGTACTATGATAGGACCTGGTCTAGTGTCTTCTCCTTTCGATCTTTTTCTCTCTACGGAATCTAAATCTTCTGCCTTGAGTTTTATACCCAAGGCCGATCCAATAGAACAAACAATTCCCTCTGTTGTTTCTCTGGACTTCTGTGGCACACCTCTAATTTCCAATGAGTTACAGAGCTGCTTCTGTTCTATCCTGTTAATTTTCGTCTCCAGTTTTGCAACTTTGGTTTTCAAAGATTTATTCTCTGCTTACGATTCTTCTATGAAGAGGAGCGCTTAATGATAACAATCAGGTAAGTAAAAACTTTTTTTTTTTTTTCAAAGTTTCTTTATCTATTACAATATTTTTAACAAAATATTAATGAAATAGTTTTACAAATTTAATGGAATGATTAGCGAATAAAAGTCCCACAACGGTGCCCTAACAAAAATTTAACTTATTAATAACTCAACATTCATACTTGATAAGAGCTGAGAAAACGGGAGAGGTGATTATCGACGCTCTTATGGTTAGTCGCCGCTCTAATCGCATCTCTACTCTCAGCTCCAATATAAACACTAAAGTGACAAACAGGAAGGTTTTCACAGCTCCGCTAGTATCGCCGCTCTTCTCGCTTATCGCAGCACCAACATAAACGGACCCTTACGCTTCACTTCGAGTTTACATTTATCGATAGTTCATTCCTGTAACCTCACATGTAAACAATCACTTCTAAAGTTTCAACTTGGATTGTGTTGTTCAGAGTGTTATATTGATATTTAGTCTTAAGGTAAAACAGAAGTTAACAACACGAGGATTAAGTGTTTTGTCAATTCATGTTTTGATGAATCGATAAAAGGTATTCTGGGCGCGCGTAGGGGTTGGTGTCAGCCATCCGAACCTTTACCCTTCAAACTTTTTGATCCTAAATCTTTCATTTTGAATTCAGAATTTAAAATTTCTTTAACATAGTTTATCTTAGATAAGCCATCTCCCAAAATCAATAGATCATCCACTATAATAATATGTAAATACAATCCTTGTAATTAAGCAATAATCACTTTCTGCTCTTTGAAATCCTTTACCTTTCATAAAATCATAAAATCTATTGTACCAATTTATAGACGATATTTTATGATCGTAAAGTGATTTCTTTAATTTTAAGACACAATTTTTATTTATGTTTATTCCCGGTGGGGATTTTAAGTATACAATCTCCTCAATTTTACCATGAAGAAATGCTCCTTTGACGTCCATTTGATGAATTAAATAATTCCTTTAAACCGCAACTGATAAAGGAATACGGAGAGTTTGTAGTTTTAAAACAGGTGAATATATGTTTGAAAAGTTACCTTCTTGTTTGCTTCATACACATTTCCTGCTTTCTTTGTAAAAATCCATCTACAATCAATTAACTTTACACTTTCTGTTGTTTCGACAACATTCCAAGTTTTGTTATCCTCTAAAGATTTAATTTCCTCACTAATAGCTTCATACCACAGATTTTTATCATCATAAGATACTATATCACTATAATTTTCTGGGACATTATTATTATTATTTGAACATGATAAGAAAGATGCCATCAATATTTCGTCTAAATCTTTGTCTTCAGTAATGTAATCTTGTAAATATTTGGGGTTAGTTTTATTCCTCTCCTCTTTTAAATTAGTATCCCCTTTACTATCCGTTTCATTTCCTTCTAGAATTGATTCCAAATTATTATCAGAAATTAAAGGTGCATTCTCAGGATCATCACGATTATCCCTTTCTTTCTGGTCTGAGACTGTGTTAATATCACCATCAACTACTCTAGAAGACTCTAAATTACGAAATGCTCCCTCTCTAAACAATACATTTCTTTCTATAATTATTTTCCTTCCGTCACTATCCCACAATCTATATCCCTTTGGGACATATCAGACCAATTTTAACTTTATTCCACGAGGGTCTAGCTTCATTCGGAGTTTTTGGGGAATATGGGCATATGCAGATGACTCAAATATTCTAAAATTGGATACATTTGGGCGTCTTCCCTCCCACATTTCGAATGGGGTGACATCAAGAGATGTCGTGGGACTTCGGTTGCTTACATAAACAGCGCGACGAAGGGCTTCACCCCACAGCTCTTTTGGAAGTTGTGAATCTAACATCAAGGCTCTAACTTTCTCTGTGAGAGTACTGTTCATCCTTTCTGCTACTCCATTCATCTCAGGATTATATCCAGCTGGAAAGAACATATCAAGTGGTTAAAGGCAAAATCATTCAAGAGATTAAATGTTCTTAAAGTTCTTGCTGGCTGCTCTTAGGGTGCTGACAGGGCAAGCATGATTATAGTATACACGTGCCTGATAAGATCCAAACTGGACTATGGAAGTTTTATTTACTCCTCAGCGAACCTCACCCAGCTTTCAGCTATTGACTCGGTTCACCATGCTGGTCTACGTCTCGCAACAGGTGCATTCAGAGCTAGTCCCGTATGTAGCATTTGTGTTGAAGCTGGGCAAGCACCACTAGCTGTTCGTTGACACCAGCTTGCCTGCGGTTATATTGGTAGACTAAAATTCAATAACCAAAACCCAGCTTGGAAATCCGTGTTCCAACCAAAGTTCAGAAGATTTCTGGAAAACCAACGACTACCTGCCCCGTTGGGAATCAGAGCCGGAAGATATATAAAAGAAATACAACACCTCGAACCAACAACCGATGATTTGAAATATCCACCATGGAATCTAAAAATTCCAACAATAGATTTAACACTAAAAAAATATTCGAAAATTAGCACCTCAGATATAATATACTTAACGGAATTTAACAAAATAAAAGAATTTTGAAATACAAACTTCCGCCAATCACAAGTAACTTTACAGCGGCATACTGGGCGGTTACTGCGGCGTTACATTACGCTATGCACCTGGAAGAAAAAAATTTTGCCATATTTACTGATTCTCTTTCTGCCTTAATATCTTTTCTTAACATATATACGAAGGATCCAGTCATAAGAAAGGCACAGACATATGCCTCAATGTTAAAAGATTCACAAAAGAACTTGGTGCTTATCTGGTTACCATCCCATGTGGGGATAAAAGTGAATGAAGTCGCAGACGAAGCAGCCAAGCAAGCAGCCATTTCCTCGCTAGAAATCAAAACAATCTATACCCCTTCGGACGTTTGGAATTTTTAAAGTATTTTGCCAGGTGTACTTGGATGGAATTATGGCATGAAACCCAGGCAGATAATAAATTAAAAGTGACATCAAACAGTGGTATACATCGTATCGGAGAAAAAGAAGAGAAGAAGTGATCACTAGATTGAGGATTGGCCATACTCGCCTCACACATGGCTACCTTATAATGAGAGAAGCCTCACCGAAATGTTTATACTGCCAGTGCCAACTAACGATCAGACATATTCTTGAGGAATGCCCGCTTTACGAAGCCTTTTTTGAACAGGAACGGCTGGAAATAAGACTCTCGGTAATGCTTGGAGATAACAAATACAATATCGACAAAATTATCACATTTTTGAAACAACATAACTTTTTCGGAAAAATATAATTAAAAAAAAAAAAAAAAAACAACTAAGGAACCAGGACAGTAAAGACCATGGAAGTTGAGTGTCCAAAAACAATAAACCTACCTACCTCCGTTAATTGTTCCTATGCCCTCAGCTTCTAGCTCTATACCATTTTTGGCAGATGATATTTTTACAGTATTGCTCAATTTAGAATAATTATAAAATAAATTTACATCATTTACTAAATGAAAAGAACTACCAGAATCTATACACCATCTAAAATTATTCTGCTCTTTTAAATTTTGATTATACTCGTATGACATAAAACTAACAAATTTATTACTATCTATATCTATATTTTCTGATGTACCAGTGAGGAAAGAATTTCCTCTTCCTCTTTCCCAGTAATGTTGACCTTTTTTTGTGGCACATCGTCCTCCATGTGCTGGTTCTCGTCCTCCGTGGATTGATCCTTGTCTCCATTCGCCACTATTTTGCCAATTTCCCACCTGCTAACTGCTTTTACATTGGATTTTTTTGTGTCCTGTTCGTCCAAATCCGAAACACAGGAATGTCGAGGAATCGACAGATTTAACTATTCCTTTTTTACGTTTTTCCTCTTCACCAAGTAATCTGTTCTTAATAACGTCCAGTTTTAACTCTTCGATTTTCTCCAGTGCCGTAATAATATTATCAAATGATTGGGGCATTGACAACAATATATAATTAATTTTCTCTTTCTCAGACAACTCGCAACCGGCATCCTTAAGTTTTGAAAAGAGTTTCTCCATTATGACAAAATGGTCCAATAAAGGATTATGCTCAGTATATTTAATTTCACTTAATTCCTTTCTTAAAAATAATTTTGATCTCGTACCTTTTTTCATGAAGTTATTCTCCAGGTTTTTCTATCATTTCATAAGCGGATTTGTCCTTTAGATACTCAAGATGACCGTCGCACTGTGGAGTATTGGCCATGAAATCCTGGCCAAAACTATTTACCTATTTTTTTGTGACTGTGGAATACTTAAAACATTTTATAAACAATCTAGAAATATATCAGACTAATAAAATATAAAAAATTTCAAGTTTTAAAAAAATTTGGGAATCTCTGGAAAAACCAGGGAATTTGAAAAACGTCGGGAAAATGTTCCGACATTTGAACGTTATATGGCAATTTAACATCTATCATTTGCGTAATAAATTTTAATTGTGAAAACCTGAATCTAAATAATGTAATGGGAAATGGATATACTATTTTAATTGCATACAACATTTTTCAATATCTCACCCACATGTAAAAATGAAACCGGATAACAAAAAATACAATCTTTGTGAAAAAAAAAAATATAATATTATATGGTTTTTGGTAGTTGAACATATTTTTTCAATAATGGACAGAACTAAATGCACTATATACAAGGAATCTACCTCTTAATCTTTTTAAGAGTGTACATAGATGTAATTAAATGTAACTATTTAATTACGCACACACTTAACACAGACCCACACTCAAAATCAATTTAAAGTCCTATAAATAACTATTTACTACATTTTTTGCAATACTTACAATAGCCTTTGCACTCTTTACAGTTTACAAAACAAGACTATCATCGTCATCCTCGTCCTCGTCATCAGCAAGACTCTTGCTTATCAAATTGTCTTCAAAGTAAACTTCCTCATGGTTTTCTGATAGCTGAGGAGTTGGCTCCATTGGTAGCAGAAGTTTTAATGTATCTGAAGAAAATGGTTTCGACTCCTTTCTTTGCTTTTTCCTCTTGCAGCTCAGTAGAGGGCCAGACGTCAACAGGAGCCTGTTCAGAACGTCCCTGTTAGAGTGCACCCGGGAAAACTTTCTTGAGTAGTTTTGTCTGTACAGCCGAAAATGTTTATTTCGGGCTTCAGCAGCCTCCTCAGTTAACTGCCCGATGGGAACTATTGCATGTTTTATGACCAATGCACTATGCCTCAGAATCTTATGTAAGGTAGGGGTCATGGGATACCAACTATAAAGTTCTACATACAGCTTGGCGGGATCTTCTGCGTAATTTTGAAACTTCTCAGTGTCAATGGAGTGACCACTGGATAAGGTTTCTAGTACTACCTTGAGTCTTCTAATAAGGTTAATGTCAATCCCAGTTATTTCTGAGGTAGTATCAGGATCTGAAAAAAATCGTCTCGATGTATTGCCATCGTTAGTATTGCCATAACCTTGTTTAGGGATGTCTAATAACAAGCCGAGCTTTTTTCTACATTGATCTTTTATACGTTTCTTTGTCTCTGCGACAATTGTTTTCTCTTCAGGTGTTTTGGCTTGCCATATCTGTATAGGAATCTTATAAGCCAAATGTAGGAGAGATTCGAAAAATCTTATCCTCCTGGCATGTAGGATTGATAAGCCAAACTTAAAAGAGGCTGGGTCTACGGTTAACTTCCTGTCTAGATTATTAAAATTTTTATTTGTATTCCCACAGATATAGCATCGTACTGTTGATGTGGTTTGTGTTGCCGCATTGCAAACTTTACCGTCCACCATTGTTGGTACGAGAGTATGCATAATTTTTAACTCAGGGCCATTATCTATTTGCACTTCGGTGACCTTCAGGCTTTGTACTTGATCCTCTACATATTTTATTTCTTCAGTAGTTACGTCCGTTGTTTCTTGAACAAATCTTATTCGTATAGGTCTGCATAACCTTGTTGAAGAGGGTGTAGGATTTTGCCATATAACTACTTTTTTGCCTTCGGCAATCGTTCCAACCAGCTGGATAGGCACCAATGAGCTTTGAAATATATTTGCGTCACTGTCAGTCTCGCTTTCAAATTTTTGTTTGTACTGGCATTGCTTCGAACCATCGCAACCCACTTTGTTATAAGGTCCAAGCAATCCATTTCAATTTGAGGCAAATTAATAATAACATCTTGTAGGTACACGCACAATTGTAATGCTGTAAGATCTAAAACACTTTGCAAAAAAACTTCAGCTTTGTTCTCTGTAATTATTATTGTCTCCGGTTTAGGGTAGCACTCTTTCTTAGCTTTTTGCACCAAAGAATAACATGGATACACATCCTTACTGAAACTCTGGATGGTTTCGTACTGTTTCCGTGAAATATCAGCCTCAACAAACAACGCTAGTGCTTCTTGTGGTGTTAGTTTCTTTGGTGCCACCTTCCCGGCCGAATAAATTATTTTCTTGACTTTTTTAGCTCTTGTAGGCGTTTCTGTTATTTTTTTATTAACTCTGCAGCATCCGTGTTGCCTGAAGCGCGCTGGCTTATAGATGCAGCATAAGTTATTTCTTCTGGGGTCGCTAGTTTTCTAATTTCTTCAGTTTTTCTTATTTTTGAGCGTTCGCTAGATTCTATAAAATCCTTCTTAGGCCTTCCTGGGTTCTGTGAACTGAACGTAGGTATTATTATCAGCGTATCAAGCCACTTTTCATTTTTTTTTTTTTATAAAGCGATCTTCTTTGTTTCTAGCTTCAGCCCACTTTTTCTTGAAATCCGATTTAAAATGTCTTAGTTGTCGAGAAATCTGATTCTCCTCAGTTATGGGACATTTTATAATCTCAAAAACTTTTTTCTCCATATAAAGCAATTTGTCATCAATTTTTCTAACGGTAGTGTAAAAATTATATCAATATGGCATTGACCTCATTGTAACCTTTCAGTGTAACACAACAGCTATGGCGGAATATACATGTATCAACTATTAACTCAGTGTTTTTTATCCAAGTAATCCCTAAATATTTCTACAGGTTATGGGCCCAGTTAATCTCAAAAAGAACTTTGAATGAGTTAAGAGTATTTTACCGGTCGTTTGTTCCTGGATAGTGACGTGTTTTATTTAAAAAAAAAAAATTAACGTGAGAGAGTCATGGCTACGGGACACACGTTAGCATACCCTCAATTGATGGACAATAATTTTCACAACTGGAAATTCCGAGTGTTAATGTTACTGGACGAAAAAGGTGTAAAATCAGTTCTGGATAAAGGTGTTGAAATCACTAGTAGTAACAAGGAATTGGACAAGAAGGCCAAAAACATTATTATCAATTGTATCAACGATCGTCATATCGATTACGTGAGAAGTTGTGAAACGGCAAACGACATGATGTCTGCTCTAAGCAAAATTTTTGAAAGGAAAAGTGCTATATCAAAACTACTGGTACGTAAAAAACTTTTATCTTTAAAGTGTATGACTTCTCTACAAGAACATTTTAATAAATTCGACGATCTCGTGAGGGACCTCGAGTCAATGGGCTCCAAACTCGAACAAGACGATCTCGTTTGTCACCTACTATTGACAATCCCGAATGAATACGATAAAGTGGTTACTGTATTGGAGGCGATGGATACCGAATTGACTCTTGATTTTGTTAAATCTCGATTATTGGATGCTGAACTGAAAATTAATCACATGAAAAACGGTAATGATGAAGCTGATACATCATTTAAAGCATTTAGTCAAATTAAGAAATGCTATGAGTGTGGTGATAGCAGACATCTGTCATATAATTGTCCTAAAAAGTCGAATAATAATTTTAGGAAGAATGATAAGAATTTTCCACCGCAGAGATATTCTTCAAAACCATCGAGAAATTTCAATCAAAATCATTGGAATGAAAACCGAGGAAGTCAGATGACCAGCAATATTTGTCAACAAGATGAAGACATATCCTTTATTGCCTCAAGTGATCTAGAAACATCTGGGAGTCTCAGAGACGTATCGTTTGTGGCATTTTCGGCAGATGTTGAATCACCAAGAGATGGCTACATGAATTTTGTCCTCGACTCTGGAGCTACGAGTCATATGGTTACCACGGAAACAGCTGAGTTTGTCACGAATATTGTGAGTATTCCTCCTATAAATATTAGAGTTGCTAACGGTGAAACATTATTGGCAAATAAAAGTGGCATTTTAAGGGTTCGACCCGATAACTGTGATAACATTGTTTTCAGTATTCATGTAATTATAGTAAAAAATTTAACATGTAATCTACTTTCAGTCAAAAAATTGCTTGATTCGAATTTCAAAATTATTTTTAAAGACAAAAAGGCTTTTGTTTTAAGAAATGATAATATCCTATTTATGTGTGAGTTAATAAGAAACCTATTTATAGTAAAATTTAGATATGTCTGTAATGAAGTAAATAATATATGTGATGTAAGCAGTGAAATTTCAAATATTTGGCACTTAAGATTAGGCCACTTGAACAGGGGAGGTTTACGTTTGATGGGTTTGCCTTATAATCAAGATCCGTGTGATTCGTGCCTAAAAGGAAAGGCTACTAGAGCACCTTTTAAAGATGTCATTAAACCCAGGTCAAGTCGCGTAGGTAATTTGTTACATTGTGATGTATGGGGTCCTACAAATCACACTAGTATTAACGGGGAACGATACTACCTTGCAGTGGTAGATGATTTTTCACATTTTACGACGTTGTATTTGCTTAAACAAAAATCTGAAGCTACCCAACGGGTTATAGACCACATTAAACAGTTGAGAGCGTCTGATATTTATGTTTCACGGCTGCGTGTCGATAATGGTACCGAATTTACTTGTAATAATTTAAGAAATTTCTGTGGTAATAACGGTGTAAGGATGGAGTTTAATAATACATATTCACCCCAAAGTTGTGGAGTCTCTGAGAGACTCAATAGAACTTTATTAAATAAAGCACGAGCTATGTTTGTTGATACTAATCTGCCCAAATATCTATGGGGGGAGGCAGTGAGATGCGCTGCTTATCAACTTAATCGTTCCCCAACTAGAGCGCTTGATGGTAAAATTCCAGCAGATATATATCTTAGTAAGACAGATTTAGGGAAACTAAGAGTTTTTGGTCGTAAGGCTTGGTATTATAAGTTACCTAAAGGGAATAAATTAGAGCAACGAGCTAATGAAGCTAGAATGGTAGGCTACGCTTCGAATGGGTATCGTTTATGGGATCCTCAATTAAATAAGATCATTATTTCACGTGACGTTAAATTTGACGAAAACAATTATTTCTTTGACAGTAAAAATTTTGCTCAAGAAACAAATGGCAATGTATCTATTAGACATGGTTTCCCAATTGATGACGATATAAATGTTGGACCAACTGTTCCTGAACTAAATTCTAATAACATCCCACAGATAGAAGAGCAGGCGGAAACACAAAGAGAGGGGGAAAGAAAATCAACTCGGGAGACAAAGCTTCCTTCTCACTTAAAGGAATATGAAATCTATTCAGCTTATTGTCTTATGTCTTACGATGGTAATCCTAAAACTTTTCAAGAAGCCGTTAAAGCTGGACCGGAGTGGAGGAAAGCTATCGATGATGAATTGGCAGCACATAAAAAATTCGAAACATGGTCTTCGACAACATTACCGAAGGTCAAAAGGCCATTGACACGAAATGGGTATTTACCACAAAGCAAAATGGTGCAAAAAAGGCGAGACTAGTGGCTAGAGGCTTTCAGGAGGAGTGCACGTATGATGTATACTCACCTGTCGCTAAGATGAGTACTATCAGGACTTTATTTTCATTTGCGCTTAATCATGATTACGAGATTACACAATTAGATGTACCGACAGCATTTTTGAATGGGTTTTTAGAAAATGATATTTATATACGGACACCTGAAGGTGTCAATAGTGATTCTAATATTCAAAAGTTAAATCGCTCGCTGTATGGTTTAAAAGCAGCTTCCAAAAGGTGGAATGAACGTTTCAACGATTTTCTAATTGAGTTGGGATTTAAAAGGTCCGAAAGAGATGTGTGTTTGTACTATAAAAATGTTATTTGGCTTTTAATTTTTGTGGACGACATTCTTTTAGTTGGATTACAGGAGGAAATAAATGAGATTGTAAATCTATTAAAAAAGGAATTTGATATTAAAGATCTAGGAGTTGCAAATCATTTTCTCGGAATGGATATTAAAAGGGATTATCAAACAATAAAGATATCTCAACAGGGTTTCATAGACATGATTTAAAAAAAGTTTCACATTGAGAATTGTAAAAAAGCAATAACCCCAATGGCTCATGATGCTGATCCAAATACCTCTGAATATACGATTGATGTCCCTTACAGGCAACTTATAGGTAGTCTGATGTATTTATGCCTGGTGAGCAGACCTGACATTATGTATGCTGTTGCGTATCTCAGTCGCTACTTGGATAAACCCACTAAAAGTTTATGGAATGCAGGCAAGCGGATTCTAAAATATTTGAATGGAACTAAAAATTTTGGGCTGGTCTACAAAAAGGGTAAAAATGATTTGGTGGCTTATACGGATGCTGACTGGGCAGGGGATAAAAGTGATAGAAAAAGTACGAGTGGATCTGCCATATTTTATGGAGATAATTTGATTTCGTGGGCATCGGTTAAGCAGCAGTCTGTCGCATTATCAACAGCCGAAGCAGAATACTATGCTGCATCTCAAACTTCGTCTGAGCTTATTGGTTTATATGATTTAGTTAAAGATCTATATATAAATGACTCCATCCCCATACTATATTGCGATAATCAGAGCGCTATTCACATGATCAATAATTATGAGAATTCGAAACGTTGTAGGCATATAGACATAAAGGCGAATTTTATAAAAGATTTAGTTTCTAAAAATTTAATAAAGCTAGAATATATCGAATCGGATCTGAATAAGGCGGACATCTTTACTAAACCTCTGTCCACTCAAAAATTTCAAATTAGTTGTGAAATGTTAGCTGTTTTATCTATTGATGAGAATTGATGAAGTTTCACTGCATTGACTAAATATGTTGTTTGAATTATTGAAATATGTTTTAAAATAATATAAGATTTTGTTTGATTTACTGAAACATGTTTGTAAGCAATTTAAAATACTTTTGTAAAGATACTTTAAATTGAGGGGGGGTGTAAAAATTATATCAATATGGCATTGACCTCATTGTAACCTTTCAGTGTAACACAACAGCTATGGCGGAATATACATGTATCAACTATTAACTCAGTGTTTTTTATCCAAGTAATCCCTAAATATTTCTACAGGTAGATTCTTGTATCATTTCGTACATTGACCTTCTACTTATTCCCATCTCCATTGTGAAACACTGCAAATACAGCATATGCCTATTAAAAAATAAACCAATCAAAATAATATATTTTTATTAACTATGCCTAAACAATGTGGACACTCTTACTTTTAAACGTGTTAAAATACGAAAACCAAACTCTGCATACCTTTACTACATCAAAAACTGCACTTTTTCCAGATAAGAGATAAACTTAACCAATCTGATCTAAAAGGTCATAGTAACTAAAACACTAGTATAAAGAAAAAGAACAACGAGCAATTCTTTAACCGTTCTATTTTAATGGAGATTACCTCTTCTAACATAATTAGTAATATATGAATTACACTGTGATACATATAATTATGTAATAGATCAAATAAGTTACTTAAAAGGGTAAACTACTAGAAATTACCACGAAAATTGAACATTAGTCTATCAATAACTGTGTATAACTTTGGTAAGACACTAATAACGTGCATTGCTAAAATATACAGAACATCGGGTTTTAGACAATTATTTTATGATAAAAATTATAAGGATTTAAATTTTAATAATCTGAAATGTTTCTTTAACAAATTACGACTATATTATTTTCATTACACGTCTTAAAAGATTTTGAAATTACTTAATGCACGCTGAACACCGACTTGGTTATCAAAAAATTCACTTTAAGAGGTATTTTTAGACATTTATTAAAAACAAGGGGCGGGGGTGTTTGGAGTGAAATTTTTTTGCGGTATAACAACTAGAAGGATTGAACTTTACATTAATGCAAAAATATCTGCTCGACAAAGCCCGACAGTACAACATAATCTTTTTTATTCTTTTAAACAAGTCAATTTTTTTCGTTCAAACATTGTAATCAAAAGAACTACACGTTAACCGTTATGATAATAAAACTTGCTAAAAACTAGTTATTACAGAGAAATAGATACCTTTCGAAACTGTGTAGAGAGATTTCAGATCACTTGTTAAATGGATTTCACAGAAATCACACTGATTTGGTTATCAAAAATTCACTTTAAGAGGTATTTTTAGACATTTATTAAAACCAAGGGGAGGGGGGGGGGGGTTTTTGGGGTAAAATGTTTTTTGCGGTATAACAACTAGAAGGATTGAACTTTACATTAATGCAAAAATATCTGCCTGACAAAGCCCGACAGTACAACATAATCTTTTTTATTCTTGTAAACAAGTCTATTTTTTTTCGTTTAACCATCGATATAAAAAGAACTAGAAGTTAACCGTTACGATATTAAAACTTGCTAAAAACTAGTTATCACAGAGGAATCCATACTTTTCTAAGCTGTGTAGAGAAATTTCAGATCAACTGTTAAATTGATTCCACAGAAATCACAACATCTTTAAGCATCTTACAACTCAGCAAAAGCCACTATGTACATGCAGCGCAACCAACTCCTGGATTTAGGCTAGTTTCCTCGGGCAGGAAGTGGATAAAAATGAACGAGATAAATATATTTCTATGTAAACAATCCTAAGCTACCAGGAAATACGTATTTTAATGTTCTGAAGTACAATTTATTTTTTGGACTTTTGGCCAAAAAGAAACGTATAAATGGAATTAAAGAAAATTTAAAGCTCTACAACTTTGATTCCAACATTTTTTCTGAGAAACGATTGTGGAAGGAACCTGAAGCAAATGTTTGACCAAACCGGTGTCCGCTTTTCTGCGCTGTATCTCGAAGACGGTTAATCCTAAAAAGAAAACATATAAAACCGAAACTGGAGAATATTATTATTTACAACTTTTATACTTTCTCGATTGACGTTCGAGGCATATAAATCGAGATTTATGAATAAAAAACATATTTTTGTGACCTTTGTTTGACCTTGAATATCTAATGTTGGAATCAAAGTTGTAGAGCTTTAAATTTTCTTTAATTCCATTTATACGTTTCTGGCACTTGAAGTAAATATTTGACAAAAAGTGAGGTAAAAATTTGTTTTTTCTGATAATTACCGATTTTTAATAACGTATATTTCGAAAACCGTTGAGAGTTGGACAAATGTGTATAGATAGAATTTTTTAGGAAATTTAAATAGCTTTAATTTTGATTTGTAGGATACTTTTCCAGAGTCCACCATTATCGAGATTTAACTGAAACATAGGTTGTCCTATTCCCCCACCGTAAACTGGGAAATCTCGTTGCCCCAGGGTCGGGGACTTTCAGTATCTTTACCTTTTAACTACTCCTCCTAGTTAAAAAGTCGCATATTTCATGCATTCAAAACCCCTCCTTTCAGCACTCTTGACTAGGATTGCACTTCTCAGCGAAAACACGTTTGTCAACACTCCTTTCCAGCACGCTAAATATGTATGTTTTGGCAAAATATGACGATTTTGAAATTTTCAGTGGGCATGCTTGGGTATTACCATGGTGTCTACCAATTTCAGCTATCAAAATTCCCGACTTTTTCAAAAAACTGTTTTAGAAATTCTATTCAATCGATATTTTAATGGTATTTCAATAACAATCTAAACAAATCAATCTATGCATACTTTGCTACTTAACATATCACAGTTAAACAATATATTTAAAATAACAAAACATTTTTTTTAATATTTCAGATTACTCCAGATAAATTTCAAGAAACGCATCAATGTCGAGTATTGCCATTCGGTTTGAAAATAGTTACGAGGTTACACGGGGTTCTCGGATAACGATTTCAGTTGAAAAAATGAAATTTCAGATCCGACAAGGAGTTTTGAAGATTGGTGGAAAATGTGAAAAAAAAAAACTTGGATTTCAAAACAGTAAGCGGTTTTAAGCGTGGCTATTTTAAGGAACTTGATCAAAGTTTAATGAACAGATTCTTATAGTAAATGTAACTAGCTTTCGGATTGAAAAAATTAATTTTGGATCGAACTATTGGTTTCCGAGTTATAGCCAAAAGAGTGCCGACAAACGTGTTTTTGCAGAGAAGTGTGACCCCGAAATTATAGAAAATATCATTATCTACAAGTTTTGTAACCTCCTGGATTGAAGTCTGAAGCATAAAAATCGATATTTGAAAAAAACTGATTTTTGTGACCTTTGACATATAATGCTAACAGGCTGAGATCAGTGACTTTTCACCCCTTATTTAGAATGCTGAAACGAAGATATATACAAAAATTCAGCTCAATGGCTTTTATTCGGAGGTGAAATCCTTATTTGATGAGGAGTCCAGATTCAAGTTTATCAATTAAAAAAACTGTAATACTCCACAAGAAAAGAAAAGAACTGTTAAACAGAAACAACCAAAGAAACACAAGAGTGATGCAAATTAGGTTTCCAAAGAAACTGGTTCACTTTTTTATAACTCATGATAGAATGAATGATTAAATAACTATATATTGTGAAAGAAAGGTCAACAAATAAAATTTTATTTAATAACATTGTATTTACATCTAAATATTTCAGTCTAACAATAAAATTAATATACACAAATATTTACAGTTTAATATAAAGCATTCATCACAATAGCATCAGGAATGTGATGGATATTTGTGACACACAGACACAGACACACACAGATACATACCATAAAACACTAGTAAATATCCCACAATTTATTTTTAATAATGTAGATAATTATTAATGGTAACATAATAATGAACATAACAAGTAAGAATGATTTTCAAAAACTTAATTTATTCTCACTTAGTCAATTAGAAGTTAATCAAAATAGAAAATCTATAAGTCAATCAACAAGAAATATGGTATTTGATATATACAGAGATTGAAATGGATATGTAAGCATAGTAAATTATAAATCAGTCTTGTGAAACATTGGTAACACTAGTTCTTTCTGAACTTGCAGTACTTCCACTAGTCGTACTTGAATCACAGCTGTTGTCCTCACTTGTATCACTTGTATTGGATGATACAGGGCTACTACTATTTTTAATTACACTGGCTGATTCCTGGGTAATTGATGGCACGTTTTCTTCTAATTCCATCCTATCTTCTGTATTAGCAACATCAAGTGTCTCCATCTCTTCATATTCTTCCTCCTCATCACCAACACCTTCCTCTTCATCATCCAATTCTACTTCTTCTTCACCAGTTTTAAGATTTATGTATACACGACCTTTTATGCTTTCAAAATCATCTGGGTACTCAATTAATGGTACAAATCTATCTTTTTTATCTAGACCTTGATCTCTGAAAATTAGCCTCTTATCAGTATTATGGTTTGAGTCTAAAGGTTCAGACCAGAGCTCTAAGCGATCACATTTCATATAAGCATCAGGTTTTACAAATTTAATTGTTGAAAAATGTATTTTCAAATGCTCTCTTAGGAAATGCAATTGGGGAACATTATAATCACAGAATTTACACATATATGGACCACGCTTTGTATTAGAATGACATTTAATATGACTGTTAACACCATCCTTCCTATTATTGGCGTAAGGACAGTGTGGGCATCGACTAATAACATCACCATTAATGTTATCTCTGGTAACTGTGTTAGTAATATTTCTACTTTGCAATAACATCATGGTCTGCTGATCAGCTACAGACATTTTTAAAGTTTTTCCACATCTTTCTGAAGAAGAAATTTCATTAGTTTCATCTATCTCTCGATCCTCAATGACTGGATCCCCTCCTCCAATATTTTTTTCTTTTTTTAAACTTTCACTAAGGTTATGTTTTTTCAGATGTTGACTGTAATTAGCAAAATATTTAACAGAATAATCACATTTTTCACAATTGTAACGCTGTTGAGAGCCATGAAGAGAAAGATGTATCTTGTACTGTTCCCTTTTTTCAAACGCAGATGGGCATTTATGGCATTTGTAACGTTTTTCTCGCAATCGCCCATTTTTTATATATGCAGGATAAACAAAATCTGGATTTCCAAATATTAGTGACCCAAATTCTGGATCTTCTTGAGTTGGTGCAGGTACTGGCTTCAGTGGAGAGCTTTTCAGTGCTTCTGTTCTTTGTTTCAAATGATCAATACCTGACGCAGAAACTTCTGACTTTTGATGCAACTTTTCGCATTCACCATTTATATGGACAGCTTCATGCCTCATTAGATTACCATATGTTTTTACAGCATAGTCACAGTATCTACACTTATGCTGACCAGGACCTCCATGGAGGCTTTTATGATATTCTAATGCCAACTGTTTATAGAATTCTGCAGGACATTTATCACAACAAAGTGGTTTCGATTTACCTTCTTCAGAGTCTTTTTTTTTTTCTTCTTCATCTTCATCTTTAACAACCACCCACACAGATTCTGATTTCCAATTCCATACAGATTCAGCAGGGTCTCCTAACACAACAGCAACCTTTGGTTTAGGATAACTTTTATCCATAGAATACATACTGCAAAGCACTGTAGTGCGCTCTTGATACTCATCAGTATGCACCTTCAGATGAGCCAAGAGATGCTGTTTCTGCCTAGCAGTATAGCTGCAAGACTCACATTTGAAAGGCAAGTTGAGATCATGGAACCTCAAATGAATTACAACCTCTTTAACAAATAAAAATCTTGCAGGACATAAAGGGCAAAAATGTAATACGAGACCATCCTTTGATTCATTGTCACTACCTGCTACAGATTCATCAACCTGAGATTCCTTGGATGGTTCCTCTACTCCAATTTTATGTTTCAAACTGGTTTCATAATCACTTACTTTCCTTTTCATTTCTTCAATCTGTTCCTCATCAGATTTCTTGTGGTCAACAACACCACAGACTTGGCCAAAAAAAGCCTGGTGAACTTTCATGTGGGAAGAAAGAACACCAGCATTATTACAAATATAATTGCAGTCAGGACAATGGTGTTGGACAGATACACCATTACTCCCTTGCCCAGAGGCTGCATTGGTTTGATTTCTAGATGCATGCATTTTCTCATGCTCTTGAATATTTGATTTTCTCATATTTACATGTGGACAAAATCTGCACTTGAACATTTTTGAAATCCCCATTGGTTTGGAAACCCAAACCATTGGTATGTCAGAAAATCCAGATGTATCAATACCACTTATATCTGCAGCTATTACTGTTTCAGAATTTTTAGTGTTAACAGGATCTCCCCCCTCTGGCAGAGTTGTTCTACGATGTAATCTCACATGCAAAGACAGAATAATGTTTGTATGTGTGCTGTAATTGCATTTAAAGCATTTATGAGGTAAACTCTTAAAATGCCACTGTCTGTGATAGACTAATTGCTTGTGAGTAGTTCCAACATATGGACACTGAAGACAAGCAAAAACTACGTTCTTTGACTGAAACAAAAATAAAACAGAATAATAGCCTCAAATTATAATAATGAACAAAATTCTAAGAAAAGAAAAATTTCAATTTTTTCTGTTTATTATTTAACAATTAAGAATATTTAAAAATATGATATAATATAGGTAATATAATAAAAGTTAGTACCATGGAACTTAACATATACCTTAATAATTATCATAAGAATATTAAGCCCTAATAAACAAACAAAATTATAACTCATGAAAATTGAAAATGATGTAAAAGTGTTTTAAACACAGGACGATCTGAGAGGTAGAATCGAAAGAAAGCCAAGGTAAAATCAGTGAGATTGGGAAGAAAAATTTCATGCCATAACCAGCTGAAAGCTTATACTATGCTCCCCACCAATACAACAGTATATGATATATTGCATATTTTCCAGAGAAGATGAACACTCAACAACTTTTATTATCTTACATGATAAGGATTAGTTGAAAGTATCATCTATTAAAATGATACTGAAAAAGTGTTTGTTTCAGTGTTAGCAATTCATATTTAATTAATAGTGTTGTTAAATTCCTAATTTTAAATCTTCTGAGACTAATTAGTGAAGTAGTAGGGTCGAGTGGGGTACACTGTAACAAGGGGAACAGTGTAACATCATGATTAGATCTGTCCTTTTCTAATTTGACTTTGGTGTCTCTTTTGTTGTAAGTCAATCTGATGTACCCCCAACTTAAACATCTATAATTGATTAATTGATCAAGGGGATGAGCGCCATGTCAGGGGAGATCCCCCACTACCAGCCTAACGAAAAACACATTCACACTCTTGTTACTGCCCACGCGGGCAAGGCGCACTTGCTCCCCAGTTCACGTCCCGTACGGACCTCAGCCTTGGAGACAAGAAGACACATGGCCATCTCTAGGTTTAAAAGAAGTTTTATTTGAGTTGCAGGAGCATTGAAGAACATCATGAAATTAGTAACCCTTCATTAACTATAATTAGAGATTAATATTTTGACCCTTCAGGCATTTAGTAGAATGTTTATAATCCAATTTTGTTTTAAAACCTTCAGGTAAATATGTTAGTAAATTTAATTTATAGGGAGAAAAGTGTAGCAGTCAGAATGCCCTGTAAACCCACCTGAGAGTTCAAAGCCAAAAGAATATAGTGTTAATTTTAATTAAATTGTCAAAATATCTAAAATATAATATCTGTAAATGAGTAAATTGTTTCATTCACCTATTATTTATAAATTATTGTTGCTTTTATAAAAATGTGAGCACACACACACACACGCACGCACACACACACACGCACGCACACACACACACACAAACACACACGAATGTATCGATCCTCAATTCCACCGATTATTCAGAAAAGAATCAAGATTTGAAAAATTTTGGTACGGACACATGTCTGATAAATATTTTTTTCTAGGCTTGTGACATTGAAAATACTCCAAAATAGGAAAAAGAAGATGTGCATTGATCTACACAATGCTAATGCCATTAAAGAATGAAAAATAATGTTCTCATATTATAAATTTCTCTATGCTTAGTTTTGAGATTATACAACTTTTATTTTTTTTATCTTTTTTATCTTTTATGAGTTGTTGTTTTAGAGTTTATCTTTTTTCTTTTACTCAGCATGGATCCGCCTCTCAGCTATTATTTAATTATAATATAATTACTATTCGTGAATTTTTGTTGGTTTCAATTCATATAATTCCTCTTAATTTCTTATTTCTAAATTTAGATAGTTTTATATTATTTCTTTAATATAATTAGGATTTATGGTAGTTTAAATTAGAATAATAATTTGTGACATTATTGGTGAAGTAATTCTCTAAATCCATTTTTAATTTATACAAATATTGATTTTTTAATCTACCAAAAATTACCAAAAATTTGATATGGAACATAGCTGAGGTTAAACATTTTCTATTTTATTTTGTTTAATGTATTTTGACTGTTCCCCACATTGTACTGTATTCTTATGGCTGTTACACGTTACCCCACCACTGGGATACATTGTAAGAAATTTGTGATTTCAGATAACTAAAAAAATAAGTTGTTTTTACATAAAATGTTGATATCATTTCAAGCCTAATAGGAAGATTAAAGATGTTCATTTTATGGTCAATAATTAGAAGAGGATATAATGAATTTTTTTTCCCCCTAGAAATAAAAATGACTTTTTAGTTACACTGTTTCCCACTTCATTCTACAGTAAAAGATTTCCACTTTCAAGGATCTACGTCAGCAACTTCCGACATCCAACCAGAAATTTCTACCCATTATGACTATCTCGGGGCTGTGACCCATCGCAGCCACCTAATTTTCATTGTTTGTCTAACCGCAGTTTTCTTCTTTTTCTTTTAATTTTGAAACCTTAATCCAAAAATTCAATCAATTTCACATCTTCTGCAACACAGCTTTTATTGATTTGGTTTATTTATCTTATGTGTAAAAATGTTTCAAAAATTTCAGGATCACTTTGAATCTTATATTGGAAGAAAAATTAAGACCTTTCATAGTTTCTGGTTAAACAACAGAATAAGGTTCATTAGTGCACTTTGGCCCTGTTCAACAGATTTATAATATTGCCCTGGCAACTGCTTTCACTGTAATTTACATTTTTTTAAAATAGAAAAGTATAATAATGGAATAAGCAGTGGCAAGAATTCCAGAAAGAAATTAACTTACCAAACTATTACAAATTACTACTGGTCAAATGAATCCATCTTAGAGAACAATGAGAAAATTTCATTAAGCAAAATTTGTTTTAGTTAAATACTTTACTTTGAGCTAATGTTCTATAGATAAAAAGTAATAAAAATAAGAACCAGGTTTCTCTTCTTTGGTACATGACTGATATATTCAAAGACCATCTAATAAGTTGAGATAAAAGAGCTTTGGAAAGAACATAGAGGAAATATCTAAAATTTAAAATTTTCAGAAATTATTTAAATGGGATAATGGAATTAGGGGGAACATCAATAATAAACAAGCTAAAATGTTATTTATAATAGAAATTTATAGATGATATAGCACTAGTAATTTTTTGCCAAATCATTTAATGTATGTTCATTGACAGATGGCATGTGAAGATCAATATGTAAAGCAGAGATGCTGATGTACCACCGTGTTTTTGTGATTGTACTGAAAGTTTTTGTATGAAATATGAAGTTTGCTAATGTGAGTTTTTTAGGTGTCCCTCCTTGGTGTTATGTCAGAATAGATCTCAGTAAATAAGTATAAGTGGTTACTTTCAGGTATAACTCATTTAAAGAGGAATGTTAAAAAAAAAAAAAAAATAGTATAGAGATCTTTGATAAAAAGGTTTTTTATTTTTTTCTTGAAGGGATCCCATGTAATTTCCTATTAAAATCATTTGAGGTACACATGATGGTATAGAAGGATCAATACACATAATATAGGTCAAAAGCCACACACCATGCAAGAAGACAGTGGGTTAGATTTGAAATCAATCATTGGTACTCAGTTAGGGATAGCTTAAAATTATATCTTTGTGTCCTCCATAATAGATTGACATCTTTCCTCCACTCACTTGAGTTTGATTCTTTAGACAAACAAATCAGAACATGAGTTAAATATTTCATGACAAAAAAAACAGTAACTTTAGAAAAGAAAATTAATAATAATAACAATTAGACTAGCGGTCTAACAAGAATAACCGCCCCATCTGACTGTGATAAAAATCTCAAAACTAATAATCAATTTTCCCCACATGTCCTCAACCTCAGCAATACAACATTATCGAAAAATTAAAACAATATGCTCAACGAAGGCCTGAAAACAACAGGTGACCATACAAACATTTGAAAATCTTGTGGTCCACATCAAATCCAGTTTCGAAAAATATAACTAAAACTCACTTTCAAAATCCAAATGTGCAAGTACACTAAAATCAAAAACAGAAAAAGTACAAAAATTTAGGATAAATACGAGGGTGGTATGAAAAGTTTCTGACCTCAACGTGAAGATGGCAGCACGCGTAAATAAAAGTCTAGTGAATTCCTTATTCATCTGTTGACAGTTACTCGCCAAAGTTTCAGCCATTTTGGACGCGCATTTGTTATGTAACAGTCGTATGAGTGAGTTGATAAGAGTGTTTTTATGAAAATTTGAGTACCGAGCTGCCATTAAATTTTTTTTTTTTGAAAGGCAATATACCTACGCAAATCAAAGATGAGTTGGATTCTGTGTATGGGGACTCTACACCATCATTTACCACAGTGAAATTTTGGGCAGCTGAATTTAAACCTGGCCGTAAGAGCTTGGGAGACGATAAACGTTCGGGTCGTCCAAAAACTGCAAATACCGACGAAAACATTGCCAAAGTTCAACAAATGGTACTAGACGACTGGCAATTAAATGGAGAGAGATAGCAGAGGTTATTAACATGTCAAAAGAATGTGTTTGTCACATATTAAATCAACATTTAGGCATGAGAAAGTTGTGTGCACATGGGGTGCCGTGTTTGCTCATGTTAGTGTGCTTGAAATAAATCATCTTCAAATAGTGCACTTTTGGATTAAAAAGATAAGATTTTGAATTTTGTCTGCTGGTGGTTAGCTCTCTCCTAATTCGGACAGACAATGTGTTTTGTCATCTAGGGGTTATGCAGTTTCTAGTGAGCTTGAAAGGAATCGTCTACAAATGGTGTACTTTTGGACTAAAAAATAGTGGATTTTGTCTGCCGGTGCCAAGCATTTTAATAATAACATGGTATTTTTTCCTATCAGGATCTCGGTTTATCATTACAGCACTCACAGCCTGGACTACTATACAAGTTTTCCACGTAATTAGTTTCAGTGTAGTATATATTTCATAATTTATAATTTATAAGCTGAAATATTTACTTTTTCTTTAACTATGTGGCCAATATTTGTATTAATACTGGTCATATATATTAATTGGACTTTGAATTTTGTCTGCCTGTGCTTAGCCCCCTCAAAATTTTGGCAGACGTTTTTTGTCTAGGGAGTGTGCAATTTCTTGTTTACTTGAAATAAATTGTATTCAAATAATACCATTTTTGGATATTTGCTACCCCCTTTTGGTGGTCGCCATTTGTAAACGCCCTCGCTTTGAGTTGGCAGACAAGTGCAAATTGATTGCTGAGAGTGAATATTTTATGGCTGTATCATTAATTAGTCTCAGAAGATTTAAAATTAGGAACTTAAAAACATTATTGATTAAATATCAATTGCTAACACTGACATAAATTAATATAAAACAATATAAAAGTTAACAAATAATGATTTAGCAAATAAATAATACTAGAGATAAATTACCAAATCATCAGCCATATCTAAATTTTCATGTAAATCCAGATGTTCCATCAATTGTCTGAAAAATACAAAAACAAGTAAATTTTATATATAATAAAAAAGTAATAATACAAAATATATAAATAATATATTCATTAAAATACTCTTCCTAATAATTCTCTTCAAAGGCCACCTAATTAGTTGAGATAAAAAGCTCCAAAAACAACATAAGGGGTTCAGATATGTCTAAAATAAAATGTATGTTTGGCTATAATTTTACTATTGTACACATTTATGCTTCCAATGTACATTTAAAATTATTCAATTTATTTCTGGTATCAAAAAATTACTTTATTAGGTAACCATAAATCAAAAGGTAAAAGTACATTCCTTTTTAAACAAAGAAAACAGTAATCCCTTATTAGAATGCCAATACTATTTAGTGCATTTAGTAAGAAAGTTTGTTTACTATAACTTTAAAGAAATGTCACTTCAGAAATGCAAATGCATTCCATATTTACTTCTAAAAAATACTTCTATTTCTTTAAAACAAAATCATTGGGTCACATTTTTGAACAATACTCAGCACCCCCAAAACATGAAAAACTATTTAGAAACATTTCTCTTTTTAAACTTCCTGTTTTGAGTATTCATTTATTGGACTAGTAATTAGATTTGTTCTCTCACAGATACAATTAAAATCATTTTTTTTAAAAATGTGGCCAAATCAGAGGCCATATTTTTTAACAATAATGATAAACAGGTTTATACTAACAAGGGGATGTTTGCAGTTGTAACTCACAGATTTGAATACCAATTTGTATGTGGGTAGTAGGGACCTATAATAGTGCAAAATTAGAGTTATAGCCGCCAATGGGCATTAGGAACCGAGAAAAAAAATAAAATATGAAAATCACGTTTTATTTTTTTTCTCAGCGCTCAGTCAAGATAGAGAAATGATTCTTTCATGTTTAATTGAAGTTATGTAAGGTATTTGATATAAAAATACTTTCGTTATGCTCAAGACACTACCCGCCTTTAGGGTGCTCAAAAACTCTAAAAAAAATGACAAAATTCCAAGGAAATCCGCTGTAAATCAGTGGAAACTTTTTTTTATGAAAAACTGACCTCAAATCTCGATTTAACACACCATAAAACCCTTATATGTCTAATTTTATCAAAATCAAAAAATATTGATTTTTTACCCCTTTCGAGGAGGTTAAAATTTTGAAGTTGAGATTTCACCAACATTTTCTACCGGCCATAACAACTTCTGTGTTCAACTGATTGCAATAGTAATAGCATCACTAGAATCAGCATACATTCTGCTTTTTATCCATGCCTGTAACATTGGATTTACTCCCGAGTTTAGTGGACAAAAACTGATGTGAATGAAAAAATCCAAGGTCAGCTATAACTTGAGATATTTCAATAAGGGGAAATCCTACAACCTCCGGATTTGGGCTAAACTATGCAGTTTTAAGGCTTCTAGATGACCTTAAAATTTTGTCTTAATCAGTTGCGAAATATGTGAGATAGCGCAAATTATTTACATTTTTTCAGAAATTGACAGCCCCTTGCCTTCTAAAATCCTACAAAATTTAAAGGTAAAAAAAAATTATTTTTGATTTCGACAAAATTAAGTTTCTACATGTTTTTTGAGATGAGGAATCTGAAAATAACATCAGTTTTTTAGTTAAAAAATTTTCCTCACCTATATTATATAAATAAGACTGATATAAAATGATCTTTTTCTATTATTATTTTAGTTTTTAGACAATAAATTTCAAATAAGACCATTTAAAAAATATATACATTTTTTTAAACTAAAACCTGATATTAATTTTAGATTATTCATCAATCTTAGGATTTCTATGCAATTTGAAATAAAAATATGTCATTTTAAAACGTTTTATTTATATAATATAGGTGAGGAAAATCGTTTAACTAAAAACTGATATTATTTTCAGATTCCTCATCTCAAAAAACATGTAGAAACTTAATTTTGTCGAAATCAAAAATAATTTTTTTTTACCTTTAAATTTAGTAGGATTTTAGCTGTCAATTTCTGAAAAAATGTTAATAATTTGCGCTATCTCACATATTTCGCAACCGATTAAGACAAAATTTTAAGGTCATCTAGAAGCCTTAAAACTGCATAGTTTAGCCCAAATCTGGAGGTTGTAGGATTTCCCCTTATTGAAATATCTCAAGTTATAGCTGACCTTGGATTTTTTCATTCACATCAGTTTTTGTCCACTAAACTCGGGAGTAAATCCAATGTTATAGGCATGGATAAAAAGCAGAATGTATGCTGATTCTAGTGATGCTATTACTATTGCAATCAGTTGAACACAGAAGTTGTTATGGCCGGTAGAAAATGTTGGTGAAATCTCAACTTCAAAATTTTAACCTCCTCGAAAGGGGTAAAAAATCAATATTTTTTGATTTTGATAAAATTAGACATGTAAGGGTTTTATGGTGTGTTAAATCGAGATTTGAGGTCAGTTTTTCATAAAAAAAAGTTTCCACTGATTTACAGCGGATTTCCTTGGAATTTTGTCATTTTTTTAGAGTTTTTGAGCACCCTAAAGGCGGGTAGTGTCTTGAGCATAACGAAAGTATTTTTATATCAAATACCTTACATAACTTCAATTAAACGTGAAAGAATCATTTCTCTATCTTGACTGAGCGCTGAGAAAAAAAATAAAACGTGATTTTCATATTTTATTTTTTTTCTTGGTTCCTAATGCCCATTGGCGGCTATAACTCTAGTTTTGCACTATTATAGGTCCCTACTACCCACACACAAATCGGCATTCAAATCTGTGAGTTACAACTGCAAACGTCCCCTTGTAAGTATAGAAATGATTCAGTTTCACAGAAAGCAAGTTTGGAAAGGAATGCTTTGGTTATATACTATAATACTATTGTTGAAACTTATAAAGCTGAGGGTGCTGGTGATAAATGAATTGAAAAATGACTTCTTTATTTTTATGTAAATAATACAAAAATTGTAAATAGGAAAAATCAAAATAATGAATATTGTAATTTTCCTAAAAACGTTGTGTCATTGTGAGTGCCTATTTATTTGTGAATATTATGCCATTAATTTTTTTTCACAATCAAGTATAAAATACTGCATTCTGGGGTACTTTTTACGGCATAATTAATTTTATTTTGTAGCGTATTTATCCCATCCTTATGGTTATTTAATAAGACATTTTGGCGTAGGGAATTGACAGCTCCATGGCCCCACAGGTTGGGGGAACAATACTATTATATTCACAGATATCCACTACTGACACCATACTTGTAGACAAAGGTCATTTACAGTGCACACTGTAATGTAACCTTCCATAGGTAGCCATGCCCAGATGGGGGAGTATTTCAAGGCTCTCTGAGAAGGCAGCCCCTTCACCTGTCTTGGGGGCAACAGGCTTCTAAAACTCAAAAGAACAGAACTCAAAAACGGCTAGCCAGACTGATTCATGGAAAACTGGAGGGATATGTAACTGATCAAAACAGTTACATGTTTTTATTATTTTTTTTTAACAAATTAAACAAATATAACTTAAAATATATATATATATATATATATATATATATTATTTATTTATTTATCGCGATACAGGCCAACGGTGGACCACGCGTATATCATTTTCAGGTTTTCTTCCTCTCTGCCCAAATTCTTTTCATTTTTTTGCCCATTTCCCTCTTTCTCTCCTCCGTCCATTTCTTACTTTCATGCTTCTTCTCCTCCGCTACAAGAACCTTTATATTTTTAACCATTTTTCCGAATTTATCCTTATCTTTGTAGTCTCCCTCCGTGATACCCAATTTTTTAACTTCCTCTTTCATTTGCTCTGGGTAACCCTTTTTTTTCAATTTCATCACTTTATCAAATATTTGTTTGTTTAATCTATTGCTATTCATTCTTTTTCTTGTGTCCGAAAAAATTTAATCTCCTTTTCCTCAATCGATGATTCTAAGTTTTCCAATTGTTCGTAAAGGTCATCATTCTTTTTTAATCGATTTTCCCCCACTTTTCTCGGTCCGTATATCATTCTCAATATCTTTCTTTCCGTCCTTAACAAGGTTTCCATATTGGTAAATCCCATAGTCTCTACCCCGTAGAGGATCACAGGTTTTATGACTGTTTCATAGTGTCTAATTTTGGCTTTTATGGAAAGATTTTTATATATATATATATATATATATATATATATATATATAAATTCAATTTACCTAATTCTACCATTTAATATTTCATTTATCCATTCTTTTAATAGGATAAAAGCAAGGAAACAAATAATTATTGTGTTACAATATAACTTTATTAATTATAGGTCTTTGATACAAAATGATGACAAAAATTGCATATAAGATACACTGAGATTTCTGATAAACCTTAAACATGGGGGTCTACCAATTACAGTTATCAAAATTCTCGACTTTTTCAAATATGTTTCTGGAAATTCTCACCAATCGATATTTTAATGCTGTTACAATAATAATCCAAACAAATCAATCAATGCATACTTTGATACTTAGCATATCACAGCTAAACAATATTAAAAAAAAAAAAAATTATATTTCACATTACTCAAGATAAATTTCAAGAAACACATCAATGCCAAGTATAGCCATTCAGTTTGGAAATAGTTATGAGGTTACACGAGGTTGTTGGATAAAATAACTCCAAAAATATATGTCCAATCAGAAATTTATTTTTTTCCCATCTAAAAGCTGGTTGAATTTACTATTCGACCTCATATATGTAATTTTGATCAAGTCCCATGATATACCCATGCCAGCACGCTGAGAACCCAATACTCTTGTGAAATCCACTTTTTTTTTTCAGTATATTTCTCGCTATAACTCCGAAACTATTTACGAGAACCGTGGTGAAAAAAAGTGATTTTTACAACAGTATAGGATTCTCAGTGTGCTGTAGTGGGTATTTCATGAGATTTAAAACACATTTAATATAAGAGGCCTCATAGCAAATGTGACCTGCTTTCAGATGAAACAAAGAAATTTCAGATCGGACAAATAGTTTTGGAGTTATAGCTACAAAAGTACCGACAAACAGGTTTTAGAGGTGTGCTACTTACCGCAACTTGGCCAATCTTTAGGGTTTGATGGTGGCCAAAACGCTGAACCGATTGTAATGTACTATTATTAAAAAATAAGTATAATGTGACGCTTTACAGTTTTTGACAAAATATTGTATTTTTCCCGTCCCCACAGCTATAGAACTTTTAACTGTGCAAAAAAAATGAATAGAACTAAATTTGTTGCAAATTTTACATGCTTTAATGTGTAGATAACAAACTTTGAATGCTTATTTTTCTCATATAATTTCTTAACTTCCTTATTTAATTAACTTTTTAATTATAATTACCTCGTACACGTAATTATTTTCGTTACTATTATTTGATTTGTAAAAATTTAAATAAAAATTATAACTGTAAAAAATGTTGAACTATAGATCCAGGTAAAAATAAAGTAGCAAAGGTATACATAAAATTAAAGTAAATTTAATGCTATATCAATTTTTTTGTGACTATTTTTCTGAGAAACAGTCATTGCAGGCACTAGAAGCAAAGGTTTGACAAAAAGTGAGGTGAAAATGATTTTGTTTTTCTAAAATTATTTACAATGACGTGTATCTTAAAAACCGTTAAAAGTATAACAAATACCTATAGAAACAATTTTGTAGGAAATTTAATTAGCTTTAGTTTTTATTCAAATTATATTTTTCTAGAGTTCACCATTTCCGATGTATTATCGAAAAACCCAAAAATGGGACCTTCTCCCCTCCACCCCACCAGGGATGGGGATTTTTATTATGTTTATCTTCTAACTACTCCTAATGAAGCCCTGAAGTAAAAAATTATTGCATATTTCATGC
Source organism: Euschistus heros (assembly GCA_003667255.2). Taxonomy (NCBI): domain Eukaryota; kingdom Metazoa; phylum Arthropoda; class Insecta; order Hemiptera; family Pentatomidae; genus Euschistus; species Euschistus heros. Next base: position 584,727 of record RCWM02000523.1, on the reverse strand, counting down.
ACTCTATAACATACTTATTGACTGGACTAAACTGTATGGGGTTCTGTGTGCTGGCATGGGTGTTTTAAGGAACTGGATCATAATTTCATATTTGGATCGGATAGAAAATTTAACAAGTGTTTGAACGAAAAAAAATAAATTTTTAATAGGACAAATAGTTTTGGAGTTAGAGTCAAAAAAGTACAGAAAAACGTGTTTTTGCGGAATAGTGAGACTCATTGCAAGTTAGCCAATCTCTTCAATCTTTCCCTCCCCTACAGCTTTAAAAATATTGATCTTAGAAAAAAAATTCATAGGATCAATTTTTTTTACAAATTTGATTTGTTTTAATAATATAAAGAACACAAAATGTACTAAAAGTAAAGGATTCAAAGTTATTTGATCAAACAGATGTGAACTTATGATTTTCAACCCTTTCTCCCTCTTCCAACCCAAACCTGATGCGATAACCTGAAGTATAAGACATATAAGATATATATATATATATATATATATATATATATATATATATATATATATATATATATATATATGATGTTTGTTTAAGCATTTAAGTATGTAGGTATATAAAACATTGTTTGATGATGACGTATGGCACATTTAAATCTTTATGGATAAATTTATTGGGTCACAAAGTAAGGAGCATTGAAGATTTTTTGAACATTTTGGATTGTAAGGATTGGATATGAGATGAATTGGAAGGCTTAGTTGATTCCCTAAGCTCAACTCCGTAAGTCCGAATAGGTCTAATCATAGTCATGTAAATGAGTCTTTTGTAATTAATTGGGAATAACAAAAATAAATAAATTTTGATTGATAAATAAACCATAAAAAGACGCGAGAACAGTATTTTCTACCAGAACCCACTTAAGACTGTTTTTTGTTATCTGCCGTATTTGAGAGAACCGCTGGGCCCACAGGTACCAGTCTAGTCTCAAATGAAAGCTAATTAAATTTTCTATAACTTCATAATATTTGATGTGGGGTGCGTATTTTACGAGATTTTCACTTTATATCACTTTTTAGAAAAAATGGCCTATTTTCAAAGATAATATCCCAGTATCTTGGGAACCAATGGCTATATAGAGCTCACCCTGATCCAAATAGTAGCAAATTTAGTTTACTTTAAAAGTACGTGAGTAAGTGACTATACCAATCAGATGCTTCCTTCACTGACATATTGAGCAAAAACTAAAAAAATTCTGAAAATTTTAGTATTAACGACGTTTTCCTAAAATTTTCTGTAAATTCCTGACTTATTTCCGAATTTTTCCTGACCACACGAAATTCCTGACTAGTAGACACCCTGTTAAATCAATACAGGTATTACCTAACGTTATTGGAGAAGTTTCAATATAAGACAAATTGAACTAGAGCATGAAGTCGGGCAATGAGCTTCGGGAGGTTTTATGAGACATCAACATTAAAGTCTCCAACTATCATAACTGGTGTAGTAATATCAGGCTCGTAGTCGGGTATAATTTTGAAATATTTTAACAATGATCGTAACATAAAGAGTTTAATTTCTGCTAACGCTTTGCCCAGTGAATATACACACACCCGAGTACAAATTTGAAGATGCCATTGGCCTTTACATTTACTAGACAGACATCACCAGGTTTTGCATCTTACATTTCCAAATAAATTTTCGAAATGTCAGAGTTAACTCTATTACAATCAGTGAAGCTATTGTGATATATGGCGACTCCACCAGCTTTGCGACTTGATGACGATGATACCGCTACTGATGATGTAGTTGCAATTTATCTGTTCTTAGCGGTATACCAATATGATATCAGATCAAAGCTAGGCACATTCACCGACATAGAATTTTCATCCAAGTTTGTACATGTTTGTACATTGTACATTAATACCGGTAATAAGGTATAAAACAATGCTGATCAGGAACCTTTATGTTCCCAGCACTACTTGACTCGGTCATATGGTATTTTATTATTACCAATCGATTGTTCTTAAGAAGCCTTAATATGGTCTCTGTATTTGGTTTTGGCTTTTCGACACGTAAAGGTTGACTTTATAAGTTTTCATAATATTTTTTTTATTCTAACACCTTATCATATTTACTGTCACTACTTTAAACTAATGTTTAAATCCATATACAATATATGGATTTTGACGACAGCTGACGATTAAAACTTAAATGAACATCATAGCTTCTCCCAATTAAAAGTTATACTAATTGCAAATCTCGATTTGCAGTAAAATAACTTCAAAATTCACTGTTCTCACTTATCGTAATGAATTCTTTGATCCTTTAGCTATTCAGTGGAATAATTTAATCTTCGATGTAGAAGATAGATTCGACACTACAACGCTGAACTGTATCGCCTGATTTTGTTATCATTGTTTTTTGGATTGCTCCCATATCGTAGCAAATTTAAAGACGTTTTCACGTCAAAATTTAAAAAATGAATTTATTCATTGTTTTTTATGTTACAATGAAAATACTGTCAAGATTTTAATACAATATATCTAATATGGACAAGTATATGTAAAATGTGTTATATATATATATATATATATATATATATATATATATATATATATATATATATATATTGTGGTGATTACTATGGTCTATGAATTAATAAATAAAAAAGTGTCGATTAAATGATCAATGAATCGATCAATAAGCCATCGAAAGAACGCCATGGGCATCCCCACCACTTGCCGATATCAAAAGGCTTCCAGGAATTTCTCGTTCACTTGTTCTTCAGAGCTGACCCCAGGAAACCAATGAAACAATCAAGATAGGAAGAAGTTATGGGTAAAAGCTCGAGACTATGCAGTACCACAAAATTGGTGATACCAATTTAGTTATTTTAGTTTGATAATAAGTAAAGAACGAATGTTTGTCAATTTTAAATTAATATTTTTTATAGTGTAAAGGTTGAGGACGCCCTCCGTGAACCCACCTGAGGTTGATAATATTAATATGATTGAAATTCAAATATAATTGTTTAAAAGGCATAGTTGAATTTTATACTGAACCCATGCTCGTGTATTTTTGTATCTAATTATAATTTAATTAATATTTTTAAAATTATATAAAAATCGTAATATATATATATATATATATATATATATATATATATATAAATATTTTACACATAAATTATAAAATTATAAATTATAAATTTATACATTATAAATATTTTACACATATAAATATTTTATTATTTAACTTTAATACTCACTGCGTATTTTCCACATAGTAGGGGCAAAATTGGCATTTAACATTACTACCTTGAGTAACAAAATGCCTTTCAGCATGGTCCTCTAATTTAGCTAGGGAATCGCAGAAATAAGGGCAAGTTTCACACATGAAATCAGGACCTAATGTGAAAATAGAAAACAATAATACTGCTATAATATTTAACCATAAAAAAAAATATATACAAACAATAATATTTAAAGCTAAAATATTTAAATCTTATTATATTTAACAAAATATACAAAAGTTTAACACTAAGGTCAAGTTCGTAAAAACCCATGTATCTGCCACTTTATATTATATTGTTAGGACCCATAAGGATAGTTAAAATCCAAGTTTGCAACCCTCTGAAGCTGGAGGGATTTTTGTAGTACTTGATAAACCGCTTAATTTTAGCACTATTTTCGTATTTCATTTATATTTCGTAAAATATGTCAATTTGATTGATGGTTAACATAGCATTTACAGTACTAAAGACACTAAATTTTTGACAATTTAATTCTAACCGCAGCTCTGTAGATTAATTTGTTGCGAAGAAACAGCTTTCCAAAAAATGGTATATAATATTTGAAATTTTTCAATTAAGAATTTAAAGGAAATTAAATTAGCTTTAATTTGATACCTAATCTGTAACTGTTGGCCAAACTTTTTTTTTTCTGAAATGGGAAAAAATTAGAAAATCGGACTTGAGAAAAAAGTTTTATTGCTAGTTAGAAAGTTTCATAATCATTTTCTCCCCTTTACCGCTGCACAGTGTGGGGTCACAATTTGTAGTCTGGACCAGATGTCCCGTTCTTGGGCCAACTCTCTTCTCTTCCTCCAGTCCATATCCTGCCTCCTGAACGCCTCTGTAACACTCTCCTCCCAAGAAATGCGCTGTCTTCCTCTTGGCCTTCTTCCCTCCAGTCGAGTTTCATACGTCTTCCTGGCAGTTCTTTCCTGGTCCATCCTAAGGAGGTAACTGAACCACCTTAGCTTGTGCTCCTCTAGGATGGTCTCAGGCGGCTTAACTTTGAGACTAGTCCGTATGGTACTGTTGTGTATCCTATCTCGTTGTGTCCTTCCTTCCATTTTACGAAGATAACGGATTTCCATGGATTGGATCCGACTTGTGTTGTGTGTTTCGAGGTGAGGGTCCACGATTCGGAAGAGTAGGAAAGAATAGAATCAACATTCCTCCCTATTCTTGTTAGAAAGTGTTTAGAAAATTGGCAGGAACCAACTTAACCTACTTCTTTTTCAATTTAAAAACATGTTCAAGTATCTATTGCTGTATTTAAAACATGTATTTTAGACTGGTACCCTGAGGATGCTGCGAAAAAAAGCACGATATCAGCTGAACTTTTGCGCCCTGCAACTTTTCCACATAAAGTGCCACTAGAGAAGCTGCTGTGAGACCAACTAACGCAGCCTGATAACATTGTTTTGTTCTGAATTCTAGAGGCTGGACATACAAGTACTCTAGACAGCAGAAGACAAGACAACGATGCAAATATTGTAAGGTCAAAGAGCAAATATTGAAGAGGACCAGGAAGTCCTCGTCCTCACCTAAAATTAAAAGATATGTGGTCTCTTCTCTTTTACAGATTTGCCCTCACAATGTCAGCATTGACGTCTTCTGGGGTTAAGATTAAATTGTCGTTCTTAGTCATTTGATCGAATAACTCGGAAACCGTTCCTATTAGTATATTCTGAGCTATGTACATTATGAAGCAAATCAAATTTTCAAGAAATTTGGCACTATTCATTTCTTTTTCTCTCATCTATAGTTTTCAAACGGTTTGGCCACCAATGATTGGCTAACTTGTGGTAAGTAACTGGCTAAATTTCCTACCATACTACATATATGAAATTTATATAAAGTCATGTAAAATACCCACACCAGCACACCAAAACCTCGTACTGTTGTGAAATCCAAGTTGTTTGACACATTTTTCGTTATTACCCCAAAAATTTTCTTCCGATCCAAAATTTATTTTTCTCAACTAATAGCTGACTAAATTTCCAATCAGACCCATAAATTAAATTGATATAAAGTCACGTAAAATACCAATGCCAGCACACCAAAACCTTGTACTGTTGTGAAATCCAAGTTTTTTGGCACATTTTTCGCTATAACCCCCAAACTATTTGTTTTATCCAAAATTTATTTTTTTCAATGAAAGCTTACTAAATTTACAATAAAATCAAATTATATAATGATGAATGAATCCCGCAAAATACCCACGCCAGCCCACTGTAACATGTAAAATTGTTATGTTTTTTTTTACCAAAACATACACATTTAGCCTGCTGGCATGGATTTCAATTAAATATTCATGTATAAAATGTGATATCAAATTTAGTCAACTTTCAGCTGAAAAAAGTAAATTTTGGTTTAGACAAATTGGTTTGGACTAATATCGAAAAATAATCTAAATAATTTGTATTTAACAACAGAACTTGTTTTTAGCGTGCTGGCACGGGTATTTTACAGAGCTTGATCAAAGTTTTATATATGGGGTCTAATTGCAAATTTAGTCAGCTATCAGTTGAGAAAAATAAATTTTGGATTGGACGAGTAGTTTTGGGGTTATAATGAAAAATGTACCAAAAAACTTGGATTTGGATTTTACAAAAGTTCGGGGTTTTAGCGTCCTGGCATGGGCATTTTACATGACTTTATATCAATTTAATATATGGGTCTGATTGAAACTTTAGTCCGCTATCAGTTGAGAAAAATAAATTTTGGATCGGAAGAATAGTTTTGGGATTATAACGAAAAATGTGCCAAAAAACTTGGATTTTACTACAGTTCGGGGTTTTAGCGTGCTGGCATGGGAACTTTACATGACTTTATATAAATTTCATATATGAGGTCTGATAGAAAATTTAGCCCGCTATCAATTAAAAGAATAAATAAATTTTGGATCGGACGATTAGTTTTGGTGTTATAACGAAATATTTAGCGTGCTGGCATGGGTATTTTAACGCTAACTTTATATACATTATATATATACATATAAAAATTATATTATAATATACAAATAAATTTTATGTATAATGTCTGAAAGGAAATTTAGTCAGCTATCAGTTGAAAAAAATAAATTTTGGATTAGAGTTATAACCGACAACGGAAAAGTACCAACTGCTTCTTTTCACGAAGAAGTGCGATTTATATGAAGTTAGTCAATCTTTGGTGGCCAAACCGCTCTAAAACTATTGATCTGAGAACAAAATGACTATTACAAAGTTTGTTGCAAAGTTGATTTGCTTCAATAACGTATAATAGAACACAAAATATACTAAAAGTAACGATTTCCGAACTTCTAAGAAATACTATTTTCAACTCCTTTCCCCCAATGTCATTTTTGCGGCACTCACCTTTATTGGAAAATTCATAAATTTTCATTCATAACAGTGGACAGGTTACATGCATTACAAAAAAGGGGTGAAATAACTCGGTATGTTTTCCTATCAGGCTCTTGGTCTATCATTTTACAAATCAATTAACTCGACTACTATACAAGTTTTATACGAATTTTGTTCCAGGATAGTACATATTTCATAACTTTATAAGTTTAAATATTATTCTTTTTTAATTATGTGGCCGGTATTTATATTATTACTGTTCATATATATTAATTGGTATTTTTTACATTAAAATTTTAAAACAAGATTATTTTATATTAAAATAATTTTATTGTACCATACGTAGGAAGCAATATAATATAATTTCCTCAAATCACTCTAGAGAAAAACTACTTATAAATCAAATAAAAAAGGAAATCATGTTCAAAAAGTTCTCTGTTGGACGAAAAGGATGTGAGTTTTGAACAATGTCAGCTGGTGTGACGCCTTCACAAGGATTTAGAATTTTGTCTGCCGGTGCTTAGCCCCCTCCAAATTTTGGCAGACAACGTTTTTTGTCATCTATGGAGTTTGCAGTTTCTTGTGTGCTTCAAATAAATCGTCTTCAAATTGTCCACTTTTGGGCTGAAAAAACACGAATTTTGAATTTTGTCTGCCCGTGCTTAGCCCCCTCCAAATTTTGGCAGACAACGTTTTTTGTCATCTATGGAGTATGCAGTTTCTTGTGTGCTTCAAATAAATCGTCTTCAAATTGTCCACTTTTGGACTGAAAAAACGCGGATTTTAAATTTTGTCTGCCGGTGCGACGCCCCCTCCAAATTTTGGCAGACGTTTTTTGTCATCTAGTGAGCATGCAGTTTCTTGTATGCTTGAAATAAATCGTCTTCAAATGGTCCACTTTTGGACTGAAAAAAACGCGGATTTTGAATTTTGTCTGCCGGTGCGACGCCCCCTCCAAATTTTGGCAGACAACGTTTTTTGTCACCTAGTGGGTTTGCAGTTTCTTGTTTGCTTTAAATAAATCATCTTCAAATAATACCATATTTTGATATTTGCAACCCCCTTTCGGAGGTTGCCATTTTGAAACGCCCCCGCTTTGAGTTGGCAGACAAGTGCAAATTGATTGCTGAGGGTGAACATTTAATGGCTGTATGTCTAAAAGTTTTCTTCAAATAAGTCATGAAATTTGGCGTCGGCTCTTGGACTATAACAAATCTACTGCTCTTTGATACATTGTAAATATGCTATGTCAAGCAAATTTACATATTTTATGAGATATAAGCAAAAAAATGAAAATATAGTAGGGCGTCGAAAATCCGAACCAATTGGGACCATAGGTAGTTTGGATTACAGATTTGTTTGGATTTTTGAACATAACCTAGAAATACCGCTTAGAACCATAATTAAAAATTCAGTTCTGGAATACAGTACAGGAATTCGTTGTTTAGTATTTTGTGATTATCATAATAGTAGGAGGGGTTAATTAACAGATAGTAGAGGAGTTACAATAAATAAGTTAAATAAATCGATGGATAGATTGGGAAGGCGATGAGCGCCATTTTGGTTCCCAGTGCCCACCCATGCGGGCAAGTCTCACTCTGTTCCCGGCTAAGTATGGTCCCACTTGCTCCCCAAGTCGCTTCCCATACGGACCTCAGCTTTGGAGCCCAGAAGACATATGGCCAGCCCAGGTTTGATATGTAAGTTTAATTATGTCGCAGAATCAACGAGGAGCAACATGAGGATACGAATGTTGAATTGATTATAATATAAATTAGTAGCAAGCCCTTCTTCAGACATATGTCTAAATTAATGTTTATTATAAACTAAATGTTTGGCCCTACAGGCAATCAATATAATGTTAATCATCATAAACAACTTTAAACCCTTCAGGTAAAATATGTTTATAAATTTAAATTGTAAGGAGAAATGTGTAAAGGTTAAAACGCACCTGAGACTTGAGATTGAGTATTATAATGTTTTATTTAAAAAATAACTTTGTGAATTTTGGATTTTTGATGTTTCGGATTTTTGATGCTCTACCGTAGTGCTAAAATTTCGTGTTTTTTCGAATACTACAATATCACACCAGGTTTCGATGGTTGCTAACTTGGATTTTAACAACCCTTATGGGTCCTAACAAGAGAGAGATATATGCTTTATTGAGACAATTAACAATAAACATAGTGCTGCCCAACTTTATTGGGTTGCTATAAACACAGCATACTCATCTATCCAATTAAAGACAACAATATAATTTATAATTTAGTTATAGTTCTATAATATAATACTTAATACTACCTAATACTAGACAAACTAATAAAAAATGGTCGATACATGCACTTTTGTGAACTTCGATGTAAAAATCACCTGGGCTATGATCTATTGTTTTGCCCAGTTTGAGGGAAATTGAGTTTTATCCTTCCGTCTTCCCCATATCCTAAATCTCATATTTTATTTTGTCATTGTTCCAGGACTCTTTAATCTCTCAAATAACATTTTTGTGAGGCTAGTTAATCTCCTGACAGTCAGCTCTTATTATTTCTTTATCACATTTTCTGGTGTTTAATAAAGTTTGCATGAGCTTTATTTGCACCATGATATACTACTCACAACTGGAAATGTAATTTGAGAAAAACTAAATAAAATAACATTATCGGACTTAAACAAGACTAAAGCAAATTTCTATATAAAACAAGCAAATTAGTTGGAAGGAGATTCCAAGTAAGCAAGCTGTCTTCTACCTGGAATTCTATCTACTTGCAGACTAAACTGAGAGCAAAAGTGAACATAAGCTATAATTTTTTTTCTAATTGAATAGACAGTAAAAAAAATTATCAACATAGTGTTCAAATTCAAAGGCAACCATAAAAAAAAAAATATATATACTGAATGTAGTCCAGTTCTTTAATTCAAAATTTTGAAAAAAATAGTAATTGAGTTTAATTAATATATTTTTTAAACTGCTACATGCTTACTTAAAGTTATTTATTATTAATTTTTTACGTTTTAATAGATTGCCATTTTAAACCAATTATTGTTGATAATAATGATCAGTTATTTAAAATAGGCTTCATGAATGTGTGAATGAACCATTGCCTCTGTTTTGGCTTGTGTTATATGTTAAAAACCGCTTCCTAAAGCGCCTGTTTCGAGGCCGAGGAAGGACATCCTTGGCCACTCTCTCCATCCACAATTAGAATTAGCTTTTTCGTCCTTAAGGATTGCTGTTTTAAGATGCTATAAGGACACTGTTTTACAGATCTGCCAGGATCTGACGTTTTTTTCGAGGCCGAAGGACATCCTTGGCCACGCTCTCCATCCACAATTAGAATTAGCTTTTTCGTCCTTAAGGATTGCTGTTTTAACGGTTTTTTTTAAGCTATCCGAAGGATAACTTCTGCCATTGTTGTCCTCCAGGATATTGTTTTAAAATATTTAACGGTTTTAAGATCGCGGACCTAAAAAGGACACTTTTTTTTAAATATTAGACTATTTTACTGTTTTAAGATTGCGGGAGGATATTAATTCGTTGTTAACCCATTCTACGGGAGGCTGAAGATAGATAGTTTTTCAACGCTAACGACTCCTTCCCGTTTACTCTTTTTGCTAAAAAGGTACGATATAGAAGAGTGGCGGTGGGGGGGTTCGGGGCGGGATTAAGAGATGGCTTCTGTTTTTAAGGACACTGTTTAATAATAATAAGGAGTGCCGAAATTAGAGGTGTAGAGTTCATGAAATATGCGACAATTTTTGACTTCACAACCTTGTTAGGAGTAGTTAGAAGGTAAGCATACTAAAAGTTCCTGCCCGTGGGGGGTGAGCTGAAGGTGGGGGGAGGGGAGAAGGTCCCAATAATGTTTTTCATTTATATCTCTAAAACGGTGGAGTCTAGAAAAATATGCTGCATATCAAAATTAAAGCTCATTAAATTTCCTATAAAATTAATTATATACGTATTCGTAGGAATTCCAACGGTTTTTGAGACATACGTTATTAAAAATTGACAATTTTAGAAATAAAAAAAATGTTTACCTCACTTTTAGGTAAGTATTTGAAGCAAATACCAGAAATGTATAAATTAAATTAAAGTAAATTTAATGCTCTACAATTATGATTCTGATGTTTTTTCTGAGAAACGATTGTGGAATGTAATAGAAGCAAAAGTTTGACAAAAAATGAGGTGCCTTTTATTTTTTCCCGAAAATAACTGATTTTCAATAACGTATCTCTCGTAAACGGTTAGAATTATGACAGATTTGTAAATAATAAATTGTACAATAAATTTAATTAGCTTCTATGTTTTTTTAAAATATTATTTTCAAGAGTCAATTGTTTTCGAGATATTATCGAAAAACCAAAAAAAATGGACCTTCTCCCCTCCCCCCCACCATTAGCTCGCCCCCCAGGAGCGGGGACTTTTAGTATGTTTACCTTCCAACTATTCCTAACGAAGCTATGAAGTTAAAAATTATCCCATATTCCATGCACTCTACAACCCTCATTTCAGCACTCATTGATTGGACTATTAGGTTAACCATTAAGTTAGTTAACATTACAATTAAGGATTATATTGATTGAATGTTAGTTTATGAACTACTAGACATTAAATAGCTTAAATGTTAAACAACCGCCATATGTTTAATTTAAATTAAGTAATCTCCTGGACACGACCTTATCACTTTAAGAATCCTCAAATACCTTCCAAGGAAAGCAGTATTATTCCTAACTTACATTTACAATGCTGTCTTCCGTACAACATATTTCCCTGATTCCTGAAAATCCTTAAAAATGATCCCAAAACCTAAAAAACCACCCGAAAATCCTTCCTCGTATCGACCTATTTCTCTCCTACCTATCATGGGCAAAAGCTCCTTTTGAAACGCCTTTATCCCATCCTTGATTCCAATCACATTATTCCTGATCACCAGTTCGGATTTCGCTAGTCTCATTCCACTATCCAACAATGCCATCGTGTGGTGGACGTTATCTCATCTGCATTGGAGCGTAGGATGTACTGCATGGGTGTCTTTCTTGACGTTGAACAGGCTTTTGACCGAGTATCGCACTCAGGTATTCCTCAAGGTAGTATCCTTGGTCGCATCCTTTATACAGTGTATACAGCTGATATCCCAACCCATCCTAATACTATCCTCACAACCTATGCTGATGACACAAGTGTGTTATCAGTCAATGATGATCCATTTGCTGCATCCCAGACACTCCAGTCACATATCATTTCCCTTGAAGAGTGGTGTCATAACTGGAGAGTTAAGATAAATCCCAGCAAATAACCTTTACCCTACATCGAAAACCTACCTCATCCTGTCCTCCTGTATCCTTTTATCGAGTACCATTAAATAATGCAGAACAGATAAGATACCTTGGATTTTATCTGGACAAGAGACTTACCTGGAACCCTCATACAAGCTTGAAAAGACAAGAAGATGCACGTCGATTTCGACTACTACAACACCTACTTGACAAACGTTCAAATCTCCCGATACACTACAAAAAACTCATCTATATGACGATTATCAGACCTATTTGGACTTACGGAATAGAGTTATGGGGATCCACCAAATCATAGAATTCTTCCCGCATCAAATCACTCCAATCCAAAATCCTTCGAAAAATCGTAGATGCTCCTTACTTTGACACAAATGAATTGATCCACAACGACCTTAATATCCCCTATGTTGCTAAATTGGCACGAACCAGATATCTTTCCTCTCATAATAAACTCACTGCTCATCCAAATCCACTTGTTGCACAACTTGCTTCCCATTCCATTCCTGGCAATCCTCTGAGGCGTCTGAAAAGAAGATGGCCTCGTGATCTTCTTTTGTAAATATTCATTAGAGTACTACCAATGGGTAGTTCCTCTACAAGTTTTATTCATGTCATTATGTCTCATATATACCGCATATTTACTAGATGTGTTTTTTTAAAAACAGTTGTAAATTTCTATAAATAAAAGAATAAATAAATAAATTAGAAAAATTAATTAATACAATTATTTGTATTATCTCTTTAATCACTGAAGGTTATGATTGTGTCACAGTAATTATAAAATCTTCATATATAAGTATTATTTGAATACATATATACTTTGAGGAATATTACAACATAACACGAGCCAAGTGCCCATCCACACATTTGCAATCTTCTACGAGCATGTCTCTTTCGTGTTATGACATAACATGAATGTGTGGAGCTGGCTATACGTCTAAAACACGAGCTGAAAAAATTTCATAACACATAACACGAGACGAGTGGCCATCCACACATTCGGCAATCTTTGACGAGCATGTCTGTTTCATGTTGGGTGTTATGACATAACATGAATGTGTGGTGCCGGCTTTATAAAAAAAGTTTCACCATATTTTATTTTTTTCTTAGCTCTAAGGACTTATTGAACATAATGAAAATAGATGTAAAAAAAATTTTTCAATGTAGAATCACTGAAAAAGTTTTTTTTTTTCAAGAAGTCACAATCCACAATTTTATGAACTTCAGCTTTTTTGTCAAGCTTAAATGCTTAAAAAAAGTTTTAGGCCAAAAAGAAAAAGAAATGAGATATGACTAATTGTTTATATAAAGTGAGCAGCAAAAGTGTTTATACACCTCCTAAATTTACTAAAATACGATAAATCCAAATCATGTAGAAAAATAATTTTTTTGACGATATCATATTCTTCCTCATTTAAGTGTGAAACACATCTATATATATCAGATTTCAGGTTTTAAATTAACAAAGGAAATATTTGCGAGAATTAACCTCAGAAATAGTGACACAGCTGGGCTATTACTTCATAATATTCGGAGTAAACGTTATATCCAAATTCAATTTCTTGTTTCTAACTCCTAAGAAATCAGTAAGTGAGTTGATTAAGCTTGGAGGTAGGGACGATGCTTTAAAAAGGGCTCATTTTTTATTTTGAGGTCTCGTTTCTTCTGCTTCTGGTCAGGCATGTCCTTCTGACCTGGCCTAGTTGGTCAGCCTAGCTTTTACCGCCATGTAGCCACCTCAGTAGTCATCTCACTGATGACTCCTCACCGATCTGACACTATGACATCCACTGACTCGACTCACATCATAACATCATCTTATTAAGAATAAGTGTAGGTTAAGTTGTTTGTTACCCTTTAAGTGTTCAAATTTAGATATGATCTTTATTTTATATTGTTATTTTATATGCCAATCTTTAGTAAATATATACAGTGCTTTTAATATTAATGGCTTTTATGTCACTCATTCAACTAATCCCCATAGGTTACATTTATAATCTTTGTAATTAACATACCTCAGATAATTGGCCCAATGCAAACTTCTGGAAAGGAAGTTAAACATTTAATTAGTTAATTACCTATTTTATAAACTATTCATAATTTGTCAGGCAATCAAGTCTCGACTGGTATCCCTCTTAGATGAATGCTAATCCAGGCTCGATAGAGAGCAGGGACATAGCATTAATAATGGCATCCCTTGTGGGGACCCGATTTGTCAGATAATGAATAAAAATTGTTAATTATTTGAAGTAGTAATTAATTAATGTGTGACATAATTTTTTTTCAATTATTTTTTTAAAGAATAAGTGTGTTTTAGATTTGTTTACTATAAACAATTTATAGCATTACTATAAATAGAGCTTCCTTTAGTTTTTGGGTTTGAATCACCGATAGTAGAGGTTTGTATTTTTAGAGTGATTTTAATATTATTTATTGTCATCTCCCTCAAGCACAATGTTGGAGACAACTAGTAATAATAGTCCAAGAGCCGAGGCCAAATTTCGTGACTTATTTGAAGAAAAATTTTAGACATACAGCCATAAAATGTCCACCCTCAGCAATCAATTTGCACTTGTCTGCCAACTCAAAGCGGGGGCGTTTCAAAATGGCGACCACCGAAAGGGGGTAGCAAATATCAAAATATGGTATTATTTGAAGATGATTTATTTAAAGCAAACAAGAAACTGCAAACCCCCTAGGTGACAAAAAACGTTGTCTGCTAAAATTTGGAGGGGACGTAGCACCGGCAGACAAAATTCAAAATCCTCGTTTTATCTTTCCAAAAGTGGACCATTTGAAGAAGATTTATTTGAAGCATTCAAGAAACTGCATGCCCCCTAGATGACAAAAAACGTCTGCCAAAATTTGAAGGGGTGCGATGCCCCCTTGTTTGCTTTAAGTAAATCATCTTCAAATAATACCATATTTTGATATTTGCTACCCCCTTTCGGTGGTCGCCATTTTGAAACGACCCCGCTTTGAGTTAGCAGACAAGTGCAAATTGATTGCTGAGGGTGGACATTTTATGGCTGTATGTCTAAAATTTTTCTTCAAATAAGTCATGAAATTTGGTCTCGGCTCTTGGACTATAATGGTCTGAAAACAATCATCAAAATGTTAGAAAGGATGCAAAGGAGGACAAAAAAAGCTCAAAAGGCAAGGATGGATAGGAAATTGGAGGACAAAATTTTTGAAATGGAGATCAGGAATAATAGCCACGATATATTATCAAACATAGATGATTTAAGTAAGGAATTGAGAGATAGTAACAAAAGCTCTCCAGATCGAGAAAGAAGATCAATCAGATAAACTGGAAATTGAATTAAGTAGATTTTATGTAGAAGTAATACAAACATTCGAAGAAGGCCTCCCAGCGCAAGAAATATGAATGAAATGTCTGAAGAAGAACTAAGAACTAAACTGGAGTTGAAAATACCAGCCCTCAAACCACTGTGAAAGAAGTGAAAAATTACATGAAGCAGACCTCTCAACACACGATGAAGAAATTATTGAAGGAAATTGAATTCGGATATAATGTATACCCCGAATATTATGAAGTAAATAGCTCAGCTGCATCACTATTTCCGAGAAGAGTTTGACTCTCGCAAATATTCCCTTTGTTAATTTAAAACCATAAGGAGTTGGTTGAGGGATCTACTCCGTTAAAACTGATTATATATCATGTTCATGTTGGGAGTAAGTACCACTGGGTGCTGTCCTCCCTCATGCCAATTATCTTGTATACAACAATTTATCACATCTGCTTGTTGTCACATGATAAGTGACAGGTGTGGAGTAAACAAATAAAGAGAGAAAAAAAATTTAAAACCTAAAGGCATTATAACATACATGTACTCTAAGATTTTTCAATGTTAAATATATAAACATCACCATTTTACTAAATATTAAATAAACGATAAATTAATAATTTTCACCTCTCCACTGGACAATGACTAAATAATAATTATAATAATTAAAAACTCCAGAATATGGATAATATTTATGTATTTACTCTATAAATATAAAAAAACATAAACTGACTGCAGCAAAAGTTTTCATACAGCATTAAATTATCTTGTTTAATCTCGAAAATACATAAAGTTTGATGTTGAGAAGTTAACTAATTGTTAATCCTACCTCTTCCTAGCAATATTCTTATTAGTTTCTTTACAGTGATTTATAAACAGCCACGACCCCATATTTAGAATACCTCAATTCAACAGTGGCTACATGTACTTTTCCTCAAATAACACTGTTCTGCATCAAAATACTACCTTCAACAAAAATGTTTTGAAGTGTGCTGTACACGAATCCAAAGTCAGAAAATCTCAATCAGGCACAATGTTTTGTTAAATCTGTGCATAAGGTTGAAAAATGAGGTGTTTTTCGACATTTTTTTATCAGGTGGAAAAGTGTAACAGCTTGATCATTTTTTCAAATTGCTAACAGACTTAAGTTAACATTTTTTTTGTAAATAAGCTGTGTAAACGCTTTATCTTAATAAGGTTTGATTATGGTATCTTTTCATCATTGTTTTATTTCAATTTCTTACACTTATTTCGATAATGCAAGTTGGCAATAGATTGTGGTGAGTAATGTACCCATTTGTTTGGAACCATTCAGATTAATGTTTTAAGATAATTTGATTAATACTCACAATCAACATTTTCTTCATTTTCAAACAAGCATGGTTGACGATTTGTATCATCTTCACTTTCTTCTTTATTGTTAGCAATGGGACTGGACTAGAAACAAATTAAATAATATCTATTAAGTTAAAGAGTTTTAAATGATTATTTACAATAAAAACATCTATAAATTCATACCAAGTCATTAGAAAAGGAGTGATATTCATCCTGTTTAGATGGCATTTTGTTTTCATGAATATTCCTATAATGTTCCTTAACATGTGCGAGAACAACCCCACGATCACTATTCCTGTAAATAAAATAATTATTTTACGATAAAATTATGTACACAAATAACTATGCAAGTTATAAGCTAAATTAATAATAAATCACCGAAAATACTATTTTACATATATTTTAAATCAGTGGCATTATGTCGAAATTGCATATAAAATTACGCTCAACATTTCTGCTGGTAAAGCCTTATGAACTACAGATACATAAAAGAATTATTTATCACATACAGAATACAATTTATTGACAACTTGCAAATTTATCAATCCGTCAATATATCAATCAGATATACTAACTAGAGGTGACTCGTAAGGTTCAGAAAGACATCAATAGCATAAACCAATGGGCAGTATAGAATAATTGAGTTTAAATTCAGAAAAAACAAAGGCAATCCTCACCTTTAGGCCCTTCCCTACTGTCCACTTCTTTTCCTCAAAAACCATCTAATTCATTTAAAAAATTCCATTAAAAATCTTGGAGTAACTTTTAAATAGAGTTGGATGTAGGGATCAGTCATAAAAAATTAGGCAATGTTTCATAAAAATAACAAACGACCAGCATGCGATGGGGGATGCTGGTTATATAATAAATCATTAATTCTTGCAAGCACTTATTTTAGGTTTCAACTCACAAAAATGTTTAATTTTTGAAATTTACCCTAAACAGTCTGGATAATCGACACCCTACTGTATGTTGGGGAAATTAAATAAGATGAAGAAAACTAAATAAGGGCTTGCAAGAATTAGTGATTTATTATATAACAAGCAGGCTTCGCACAATCTCAGTGGAGAACCTAGATAATTTTAACTGATGGAGATTGTTTTTTTATCAATAAAAATCTTGTATTGAAGTAGTATGCATTTAAGCATTATTTTTTCAATAATATTTTCACACATAGCAGTAATTTTTAGCCTGGTTGAAATTGCACTGATTAGGTGGTTGAAGATTAGGTAAAAGCATAATTAGACAACCAATTTTTAATTCTAATCTATGAGTTGGTAATCCAGATGAACAGAAATAATTAAGAAACTCTTGGAGATAATGGACTGCCTTATCAGTGCTTAAAACAAAAGGCCCATGAATCATAATTTTACACACGATATCAAATAGCAAAAGATTGACATTTTGATTTTGTAACTCTGCAGTTATCATTCATTGATTTCATCAGGTTGGATTTTAATTTCTAATCATAAAAGTATATGGCAGTAATGTAGGTGTTTCAGCCATTCAGCACTGTATAATTAAATTATTATTATATTAAATTTTATTATTTCTAAACCTTTTAAGAACTCTAAAGATGATTTAGTTAAAATTTGATGCAGAGGGGTTCAGTATTTTTAACATTGTAAACACTATTGTGGAATGGTGCAAGCCACATCTCATTTGATTTTTAACTTCACTGGAATCCACACACTACACCGCATATTTATAACTTTTTGATAACAATTTAATTGATTTAAACAAATTTTATTATTAATTTTTAGCTCTATATAACACCATGTCTTTGTAACCTCTCTTGAATGGCGATCACCACCTATTGGTCTATTTTTAAAGTTCATTGCACACCACATATTTATCAATTAGGATTGATGAATTAATTGCCACTTCTATTATTGGGATTATTTTATTAGAATACTAGTTTCAAATGCTTAACATTCATATTCAGTTCTAAAACATACTAAATTTTCAACACATCAGCACTATGTACATGGATTATATATACAAAAGTTTTCAAAAATGTAAGACAAGAAATGAAACACTGGTACTCCTCATCTCAGGAGATCTAAAAAATATCTGAAATATATTCATCATGGAAAGGGGAAGGGGGCAGGAAGGTTAAAATTTTCACTAAGAATATTCAAAATTGGCTCAACACATCATATACAGTAAATCATGACTGACATTACTTAAAAAAAAAAAAAAAAAATCGGTAAGTTAATGACATAATATGCGTATGGTATGGGAGGAACAGGCAAATCAATAGTTTTATTAATGAAATAAACAAAATTCACCCATCAATTGAATTCACACTAGAATGCGAAAACAACAAAATTTTAAATTTTTTAGACAGAAATCTCTATAAAAAATAAACAGCATGAACTTAGTATATACAGGAAACCCACACACACAGATGTAGTTATACACAATAATGCCAGGAGACCACTAACACATAAACTCATAGCTTTTAATAGCATGATTTACCGCCATTTAAACATACCATAAATTTAAATGAACAAAATTATAATAAATAAATCCAAATCATATACACTATAGCCAGCAATAACGGATACAGTAAAATCAGAAACAATACTTAAAAAAAAAAAAAAAAAAATCCATAAAAAAAAAATACTAAGAATAATATACATATACCACCCCCAAAGGATAAAACTACACAAAGAAATATATTTTGATACCATATAACAGCCCAATATCTACTTAAGTCAGAAAGGAATTTAAAAAAATAGGTTTGAACAATGCATTTAAAATAGATAAACCATAGTCATTCATATTATTAACCTTCATCTAAAGACAAAATAGACCCTTTCCAAAAAAGCAGTGTATACAAACTAAAATGTAATGACTGTGAAGCTAAATACACAGGAAAAACCAGGTACATCAAAGAGTAAAAGAGCATACAATAATAAGACCCAAAATTCCAATTTCGCTATCCAGCTAAAAGAAAAAAACCATAGATTCAATGAACACCCGGGAGTAAAAATAATACATAGTAAAAATAGCCTAAAATTAAATATTAGGAATCATTAGAAATAATAATATTGTTTAAAACCGATTGAGATTTTTGTTTAAATGACCAGATAAACATTTTTATTAGCGCCATTTTAAATTTGTTTTCAATAGGGAAAGGAAAAATCCAATGAGTCATAGGAGAAATCCCATGGTAAACGCGAAAAATTTAACCTACCTGCCCCCTACCCTTTTTCCATGATGGATATATTTCAGATATCTGTTAGATTTCCTCAGGTGAGTACCAATGTTTGATTTCTTGTCTTACATTTCTGAAAACTTTAGTATATATAATCCATGTACATAGTGCTGAAAATGTTGTATGTTTTAGAACTGAAGATAAATGTTTAGCATTCGAAACTAAGTTTTCTGATTAAATAATCCCAATAGAAGTGATAATTAAATCATCAATCCTAATTGTGTTGATCCTTCTACACCATCATGTGTACCTCAAGTGACACATATTTACTGCTTCTTTAACAATTTAATTAAAATATGTATATTTTATTATTGCTTATGTTATTTTTAGGGAACAAGTTGTCCTAGAATACAGTTTTTTAAGTAGAATACAGCCCCTCCTTTATTCCCTTACCCATTTCAAAGGCCTTGGATTCTCTTCTGTTTATTCTTATAATGCCTTTTGTGTTGTTACCACTAAAGCTGTCCATATCTTATGTCTCAGCACCAAGTCAAATGCTGCCTTTATATCCAGGAAAGCCAGAAATATACTTTTCCTCCTTTCCTATGACTTTTCAATTATGGGCCTGAGAGAGAATATGTAGTCTTGTGCTTGGCGGTGTGGTCTGAAGGCTGCTTGTTCCTCTTCAAGATTTTCCTCTACAAACCCTTTTAGTTTTTGTTCAAGGATGGATGTGTAAAGCTACGTTCTCACAGGGCATGGCACGCTAGCGTGATCCACGCATTCGTGGAATTTCCTCCATCTGAACGAGGTGGCGTGAGTTTGCCTCTGATGTCATATTGAGAGAGGGCAGTCCACGACCGCTCACACTCGGTATCAAACGTGTTTGATTTTCAAGCGTGGACCCCGCCAGTTAAGAGAGTTAACAAGTGGTTTTCTTAGAACAAAAATGGATAATATGTTTAAATATTCCAGGATCCGAACGATATTCCGCCATTGTTGTCCTTATAAGATTACTGTTTTATTAATATTAAAATATTTATATTTATTTAATATACGGTTTTTAAGTTATTCGAAGGATATTCAGACATTGTTGTTCTTCAGGATATTGTTTTAAAATATTTTTAATATTTAACGATTTTAATATGGTGGAAGGATATTCCGCCATTGTTGTCATCAAGGATACTGTTTTATTAATATTCGATGATTTTTCTTGCGAGTATCCAGTTCCTGACCCAACAACGCTTTTTCTTCCATTTATTTATATGTCCACGTGACTCTCTCAATCTTTTTGCTAACATATCACTAAAAACTGAAACTGCACAATTTTCCAAGAGAAGATCTTCCATGGTAGGTTTCAAGGGGTAAACTGAATCGTGGTCGTGTGAAGGGTCCATGACTCTCGGCTAGCACCACGAACGAGAACGAGAAAATGAAGCCTTGCCACGCTTTCGTCTATTTGCCCCATGAGAATGCGGCTTAAAGCTTGTACGCCATCTGGGATAGACATATAGGCCGGTAATTCCTACAGTCACTTGAGCTTCCTTTTTTGTGTACAGGAATGAGGATGTTATATTCCCATTCCTTCGGCATTAGTTTTTGAGAAAAAACTGTTTGAAAGAAGTCTTGTAGATGTTTCTGCAATTCTGGCACTCCACACTTAATTAACTCTGGAGCAATACCATCGCTACCATGCTCTGTTGGCGAAGTTTAGGTGCAATAAATCCGAGTTTGGGGGCTGATTAATTACAGCAGATGAAACTTGGATACAACATTATACGCCCAAAACAAAAATACAGTCTAAACAGTGGACTGCAAAGTAGGAACCGGCTCCAAAAAAAACCAAAAACTGTTTTTTCGACTGGGAGAATGATGGCAACTGTTTTTTGGGATAGTCATGGAGTTATTTTAATTGATTGTCTTCAAAAAGGAAAATCCATTACAGGAGCATACTACGCATCATTACTTGACAAGTTGAAGGCAGAACTTGCAGAAAAACGGCCACATTTGCAGAAAAAGAAAATCCTGTTTGACAATGCACTGCCTCACACCTCAGCAGTTGTCATGGTTAAAATCCATGAATTACGGTTTGAACTGCTTGACAATCTACCTTACCAGATCTACCCCCAAGCAACTTCTTTTTGTTCCCTCATCTAAATCATATTTATCTATATTCCTTGCATTAAATTATATCTGAAATTTGTTGTTGCCATATTCTGTACCTGTCATATACATAATTTTTCATGAAAACAGCTGTAAATCCTAAGAAAGTGAATCAACCATCAGTATATGTAACTTTGAAGATACTGTTTTGTTCGATATAAAGGAAAAGGAATCAAATAAAAGTCTCAAAAATTTAGATAAGAATGTTCGTTATTGAATGTGTATTAATTTTGGCCAGTCTATAAATAAAATAAACAGAAATAAAATTGATATTCATAAATTACTGACGATGTAGACCTCTAAGAAGTCTTTCTTAGGATTTTATAGCTTAAGGCTAAATGTACCTCACATTTATTATTTATTGAATTTATTTAAAAAATGTGCCCTTCACAATGTACCCTCCCCTTCAGTGAAGCATCCGAAGTAGTAGAATTTATTTATTGATTTTTTTTTTTTTTTCAATTTGTAAAAATCTTTGTATATTTTATAAATATAGAGTTCACCCACCCGACAAGGTTTTATTTTTTAATAAATTCAATAATTAAGAAAATAAATAATAAATGTGAAAATATAAGTTAAATATATTTTTCTTATAATATCAGGTTATATGAGGGTTTGAAAAGTTCTTGGAATCACCACTAGATGTCAGTACTAGAGCAACGAGGCTCCGGTCCAATAATCACACATCCGAAAAGTGCTACGACCCCAGAATTTATTCGAAAAAGTGCATAAAAAGGTCATGGAGGATTGTCGATTGAAAGTGCGAGAGATTGCTGAAGCTGTAGGGATGTCATCTGAACGGGTATATCACATGTTAACTAAAGAATTGGGAATGAAAAAATTATCCGCAAGACATTGACATTGGACCATAAACACTCATGAACTGAGGTACGAATTGTTGCCACATCCACTTTTTCACCTGATTTGAGGTAACTAGGTACCTGTTTGAGGTAACTGGATTTATAGATTTTTATAGGAATAGTTCTAAATTAAAAAAGAATCTCTGCCTATCTGCTAGACAAAGAAATCCTGAAGTAAAAAGGAGAAGTAATAATGACAAAAAGTACTCCCATAATATTTATTATGATGTATTTTCGTTGCATAGTGCTGTAATTTTATTTTCTGGACATTTGATTTTGAAAATAAAAACTTTTGTAATAGTTGACCGTAAAATGTTTAAATAAAAATAAACAATAACAGATCAATAAAATTAGCATCATAAATGGCTTCTGGGAAAAGTTTGAGAATTGCCATACTATACATAAAGTAATTTCATTGTTCCTAAGGCTCCTGGATATGTAATTTTTCATTTCATTCAATAATTTACGTTCCTTGAAAATAGTATAGTAAGACAGACTTGTGTTAGGACAGACAGACATAGGTACAGAGTTATATAGAGCTTGAAATTGATAATAACATTTATTTATATTCAATTAAATTTTTAAAAAAGACTTAAAATTATAAGTTTACTTCACTGCTCAAGAAGTAAAATTATTAGAAAAATATTTTTTTCATACCTGAAGAAGCATTTTTTACATTTCCACATAGTCTTCTTGTTCTCAGTGAAAATTTTCTTCTTTGGTAATCTTTCTTCATCATTTTGCTCCTCCATTGATCTTTTATTGGAGTTCCTTTTAGGCTCTATAGAATCCATATTATCCTTTGGTAAAATTCGCCTAGGCTGCTGTGCTTTTTTAAACTCTTCATTAGATATTGGAACAAGATATTTGTTATACTTAGAGTAATTACGGCGACCAGCTTCATCAGTCAATAATACTCTAGCTTTCTCATGAGCTGAATCTCGCATTTGTTTTAAGCGTATGTGTTTTGTGATATCCCACCTCCAGTTAGAACTATAATGGCAAAGGGAACATTGAAAAGGCCTTTTATTCAAATGTCCCACAATATGGACATGAAATCTTGATGCTGTTGAAGCCCAAAATGAGCAACTTGGACATTTAAATACCTGTAATATACAAATTTGAATTAGTTATGAAAATCTTGAATACTTAATTTAAAATTGATACACAGTAAATCGTTAATTGAAATGTATTTTATGAAATTCAAAATGAGATCACAATTTCTCAGTAAAACATAATTAAAACACACTATCAATTTATGCTAATAGAATACATCTGTTTTTACAGTAAATAAGTTGCTAGGTCAAATAATGGCCAAAATAGTGGGTGATTATCTCCAAAACTTTCTCCATTATTATGAAAAGTTTTTTAATCCATGGTTTTCATTCTTGCTATGTGAGTCATATTAATATCAATAAATTTGTTTTGCTTATTATTATTTTTTTTTTTGTCGATACTTGGATTAACAATTTTAAAGTGAAAAAAGTTCTGTCCAGAAAAGTTGTGATTTTATACCTAAATATTTTTTTCTCATTGCAACCACAGATGTATAGTTGGCAAAGATGCGATTCCTTGCAAGAGCTAATTTCCAGAAAAAAGATTTGGAACCATTATTTTCAAAAATGGAGCCACATTGATAAAGTAAGACCGCATATTCACCAGATGAACAAAAAGAGGTTGAAAAATATACTGATTCTCTAATCAGTATAGTTTTCAACTTCTATTTGTGATAATGATAATGCAAAATGGCTACTATTTTATTTTATCAGTTTTTTGCTCCAGAAAATTATTATCTTGCACCTAAAAGGTATAAAGTTACATAGGTAAATCGTATATCATATAGTTATATGACAATAACTAGTGTTTTCTATATAATTCCAGACTACAGAATACCTCTCTTTAGTCTTGCAGTGATTATTTTAAAAATTACAGTAACTAGTGAATCAATATGGTAAATTTTATAAATGGAATATGAAAAATGTAAAGTTTTCTTTTGACTTATTATAATAGTACACCTCACCTGTTGGTGGGGCTTGTACCTTCTTCAAAGGAAGAAAGTCAAGATTCTGTAGAGGTAGATGTAGTTGCATATGTTAAAGTAAAAAAAAAAAAAAAAAAAAAAAAAAAAAAAAAAAAAAAAAAAAAAAAAAAAAAAAAAAAAAAAAAAAAAAAAAAAAAAAAGAAAAAAGAAAGTAGAGTAAAGAGATGGCATTATTATAATGAAATTCGGGTATAGAATCTTAAGCATAGTCAATATGAACCTTTCCTATTAAGATTAATAAGGATTCCAATAGGACCTACCTTTCTTGTAGTTTCTTTTTGATAATATGCTTGCTCTTCATAACGACTATTATTGTTTGAAGCATACAACTGATTTGCTTCTATTGCTAATCTCTCCTCATGTCTCTGATGGAAATTTAATTCAAATGGTGCAGGGGTCTTAACCTCATTATTTGGACTAAAATTGTTCCAAACAAATACCTTATTTTCCATTGGGTGGGCTATGCAATCTTCATGATCTTCATCTTGAAGCCCTTTCATCATATCAGACTCGTCAAGATCTTCAGGTTCAATTTTAATCTGTGGACCTTCTATGTTATTAGGTATAGCTGAACAAGTTTGTAAATGAATCTTCAAGTCTGCTGATGTCTTGCATCGATGTCGACAATGTTGGCATCTAGTTGAAGATAGTTCAGTTTGAAACAAAGTTCCATTACTTTCTTCTTCAACATCATTATGACATTTCTGATGCTTCAAGTGTTCAGAAAGACATTTTGCTTCAAAACCACAAGTTGCGCAGGTGAGATCTCTTTCAGAGGCATTGGTCATTAATTTTTCTTTAAGTTTGTCAAAAAAAGATGCATTTTTTCTCTTGAATGAATCATTATGCCTTTTATCATCAACTGGGGTTGGAGAATCAGATTTTTCAGATCCATTTAAAGAGCCACTAGATAATTCATGTTGTTTTGGTTCATTCATAATCATAGCAAAGTCCTTTAGAGTACTACTGCTCAATTCGTTACCATCATTTCCTTTTCTCTCTGAAACTGGTTTGAGAAGAGACTGTCCTTGAATAGGTATAAGATTAGGTATAGGTCGTGCAGTTCTCTTGACAGGGGTAAGGCTTGATGGAAAATCATTTAAACCATGAACTGCAGCCTCATGCCTTTGCACTTCACCTAAATTACCAGAGAAGTCACAGGTTTTACATTTGTATTTCTGAATCTGAATGAGGCCTCTATTGTTAGTCTGAGTTTTATCAGTCAACATTCTGCCAACTGGTACAAGAACTTGCCTCATACTAAATTTCATTACTGGAGGAGGGGGAGGAGGAGGAGGAGATACTTCATCCAGTTGAGTTTGAAGAAAGTCTCCTGGATTCTGAAAATAATAAAATTAGAGATACAAACAACTATTATTATCTGTACTTTTAAATATTTGTTACTTATAAAAATATACTGACTTCTCTACTAGATGCACTAAAAACAAAGCAATTTTTTATTTAATTTTAAAAGTTTTCAACCTTTTAAGGTTTGAGTTAATTAAATAATGTGACTTTGATTGTTCTTTTAACTCTTATTATCTATATCATCTTTTACTGTCTGAAAAGCTCATCAATTCTATTGTAAGAGGATCATACACAGAATCTTTGCAGAGTAGTTTTTAAGAATTAAGAGAGATTAATAAGGGACAGGGTAACCGTCGTAATTAGTATATAAGGTGAAAAAAAAAAATTGAAAGATAGCTCTTACCTACTTTACTATCTAAGTTTTGAAGTATATTGATTTGCATGAGACATTGATTTACAAATCAGAACATTTTTGGTGCAGCACAAAATGCTTTTTTGTTATTGTTACCCATATTATTTAATAACTATTCTTATTAATTTAAAATTACAACAAAAAATTACTTAACTGCAAGATTTATTTTTTTAATTCATACTTCAAACTTAGAGCATACTTCATACTGGCAAACACAGTGCCAGATGACAATTAGATATACTAAATAAACTAAGGCTAATAGTTCTTCAATCCACCCTTTGATGACCTAACTAGAATTGGTGACTATCACCATTTTAACTGAATATACTTAAGATACACTTATTCAAAATTTCTTTTTACCCCTAGCATAAACACCCTTGTTACATTATCTTAACCTTGTCTGATACATGCAAATGTCCAAAAATATAAGTGTTTTTACATATGATGATGAGGTATTCCTTTTCTTTAGTTGCTTTAAAGCAAAATCCTTAATTACAAATTTCTATACTTGTACCTATGTTTTTGGTGCAAATCTTCATTATTGAAAGTGCAAATATAGTACAGATATAGTAAAATATCGTTAATTTTAACTATAAAAAAGTATTTATCTTTATCCTAATTAAAATTAAAGCATTATATCATGAATATTAGAATGAGCAAGATAGGATTAAAATTTAAACCCACATATAATTAGTAAATAAAAGATAATGTATAGTTCTTTTGGTCTGTCTTCCATAAAACTATAATTTTATATTTAGTCTCAACCTTAGGATTTAATCCAGATGAAAAAAATTAATTGAAGCCAAAACAGAGAATTTTCATTGTTAATTAAACTAATTATAAAACCTAATCTGATTAAAAGTGAAATTAGTAACTAAAAGAAGCTGAAGATCTTATATAATAAGAAATCAGATTAGTAAAGTTATGATTTCTGTATCTTGTGCTCAAGGTGAGATATTGATTAGTTATTTTGATTTCACCTTATCAAGGAAGCTAATAAAGTAAAGGGACAAGACAGATGATTTTGAGCCACTGGCATCTTCAATTGGCGCAAGGTATATAAATCATAACGGACTTGTTTGAAAAATGAAAGCTTCACTTTAAGACTACAAAGATGAAATTTAAACTATTCAGAGGAAATTTGATACTCATTCAATAACCAAAAGAAATGTAAACAGTATGGACACTACATGGACAAGACACATATCCATAGAATATTTAGGAGTCTTGATTTCAAGATTTTTCTGAACAAGGTAATTACAAAAGTAATAAAATGGCATAAATGAATACCTGTTCTATTTGATCCAAAGAACCTTCTCTTTCGAGCCTCAACAGGTCTAGTTCTTCTTGGTCAATACCATCCTCTTCTGTAATCATTCCCATAGTATCAGAAGCCCCAACCCGCAATCTTCTTCGATTACCAGCAACATGACCAACAGGTGGGACATGGTGGTTCATTTCATGGACAGTGAGACTCTGTTTAATATCAGCAGCAAAGTTGCACATAACACACTTGAATGCTCCATCACCTTGATGATTTTTGTTATGACGATCCAAATTCCATTTATAAGGAGTCTTGAAATCACACATATCACATTTAATCATAGGCATTGAATGGTACTTCACATGCTTTGTGTACCTTGCTTTCATATGAGTCATATAATTGCACTTACCACAGCGAAAAAATTTTTTCTTTAAATGGACAACACGTTCATGTCTGGCAACTAATGTCTGGCTTTTACTTGTCATATCACAAACGGAACATTTGTAAATTTGTGTTCCATCAGCAGCAAACATCGGTTCTGATTTTTCTTCACTTTCACCTTCATTCTGCTCAAGATCACAGTTAATTTGAGGGGACCTAGATTTATGACGCACTTTCTCTGTTCTTGGTTTAACTACCCTATTTTTGGACGATTTTTTCTTAATTATATGAACCATGTGAATATGTCTCTGGAGTTTTTGACTATGTTTTGAAGCATAAAGGCAATGTGGGCATTCAAATATTTTAATTTTTTCTTTGTGAACCTGTTTTTGATGGTAAAGATAGAAACGTGGGTTTTGGGTATAGTAATCACAGGAAGCACAAGAATAGTTTCGTTTGATTTTGCACTGCGGAAGTTCTGATGGCTCTTCAGCACCACTGGCACCTTCTTGACTAGAATCATCCCTCTCTTCACCATCATCACTAGCCCCAAACACAGCATCAACACTTTTTACAAGTACATTTTCACCATCACGGCTTACCATTGAAGGGGCAGCCATTATACTATGGGAAAAAAAAAAAAAAAAAAAAAAAAAAATCAGCACAAATGATATGATACAAAATACTGTAAGATTTAAATAATGCAAAATAAGTAAATATTAAATATAAAATAAAATTAATTAAAATAATGGAAATTGCTAAATAAACAACAACTCATTTTAGAATTACAATAAAATAATAAATACGGAAAACTTTTCAACTTAATGTTAATTATGGATTTCAGTATGGACTTATTTTTTTTTTCTGAATGGAATCAAAACAATCCTTCAGCTGACTAAAACAACAATTTGTTGCAATTCCATCACAAAAGTTAATAGAAAATTTTACTTTCTAGGTTAGAAGAGCTAAGAATATTGAAGAAATAAACATGTTCACATAATTGATATCTTATGATTTTGGAAGTGAAGTAGAAATTAAAGGAAACTAACTAAAACTGATTAATAATAAAATCGAGGTGATTAGAAAATAATGAAAGGTGTTAATAACTAATAGTAAACCCTGTTAATTGAAAGATCACTAAGGGAACCATTTTGTTGTTG
Source organism: Euschistus heros (assembly GCA_003667255.2). Lineage (NCBI taxonomy): Eukaryota > Metazoa > Arthropoda > Insecta > Hemiptera > Pentatomidae > Euschistus > Euschistus heros. The sequence goes on along the minus strand of RCWM02000523.1, from coordinate 555,454 downwards.
GGAAAAAATGATAGACAAAGCATTGAGATGCCACGAGAGCGAGTCCAGCGCCCCTAGTTCCTCCGCATCGATCTAATTTAGATGTCTCCCTGCAAAGAGCGCCGTCGCCTTCCTTCGTCGAAGTAAAGGTACGGAATACCATTACAGTAAGAAGTAGTAAAGATTCCAGATTATTCTCAGTATTCTGTTCTAAAACCGTAATTGAAAGAACATTGAAATGCTCAGAAAGAGGAGTTTGCAAGTTACCAATTCCAGGGACCCTCCGAGGCAGGGGTGGCCTCCAGTAGGCATGGTGAAGGAGGACGGGCAACGACTGGTTGGGGATGTTACCCCCTCCACCGGCCGCGTGCGCACCCCTGCTCTTCTTCCTCTTCTGCCCTCTCTTCGGCTCAATCGATTCCCTCATCTCTTTCTAAAGAATATTTCTTTTTATATTGATTCTAATTCAATAATTCTAAATGGACTAAAAAAACTTTCACTATAAGATTCCAAGAAAACCAATAACTAAGCTTTTAAAGAACTCACATACATACCATCAAAACTATTCAAAAACAGAAGTAAGCAGATCAGTTGTCCCAACATTAATCAATTACTGTTGAAAACATAACCTGAAACAAATACATCGAATCTTTGAAGATATGCGGACTTTTTCGTTCGCACTGTTATTGTTTTTTAAATAACTCACTACAGTGGAATTTAAAATGCTTAAGGTTCAAGATGCAAGCAGCTATTTTTTTAAAATAATGGTCTCATAAACTATTATAGTTTCATTGAAGGACTTACATTATTAAAGAAATGAATACAGCTGAAGGTATTGATAGACAAGTATTTTCTAAAATAATGGTTTCTTTCATATAACTGTTGTCTTAAGAATGTTGAGTGTGTATATTACTAAACATAGATTATTAAAAATTTGACATAAATGTGTTGTTCAAAGCAGTTTTATGACATCTCTTTCTAATTCAAGATATAATATATTCAATTACTCATCTCACAAATATTGAAGTGATTTACAGTGTATACAATCAAATAATCGCATTAAAAAAAAAAAAATCATTTGATGCCAAAATACTTAAACATTATTAATTATTAAATGTTTAATTTTTTTTAAATTAATTGACTTTAGGCTTAATTTTAATCAATGTTGTAACTACTTTTGTATTAATTATGTACATTCACATGTTTCACAATAGTACCATAAAAATAAAGTATCATTTTAACACCTTTAATTCATTTTGTAAATGTGCATGAGAATATCAAGTATTCTTAATTGGGATGCATCACGCCTCACGATATAGAAAAAGCGAAAAATAAAATCTTATGTCAGGAAGGACAAAAGTTACAAAAAATGTAAATCACTAACTCACTCATAACTTCTTTGTTATTGAACGCAAGTCGATGATATATTTTTTTTGTTTGTAGGTAATTACGTGATATACAAAAAAGATCATTTATGTGTTTTTTGAATCTTGTTAAAAATCCAAAACACCTTAATATTTTGACACTTTTTCCGGATTTTTGTTTGTTTCTCGGAAACTTAGCCTCTTAAAGGAAATTTTAATCTCTTCATTTTTAAAGAGCATTAAATTCTGCGTCGATTGATCTCACATAACACAAAAATTGCATACTTGGGGTTAGCCGCACAGCGAAAACATGTTTGTCGGTACTCTTTTGGCTATAAGTCCCAAACAATTTGTAAGATCCGAAATTTATTTGTTTTCATCTGAAAACTGGTTAAATTTACTATCAGACCCCATACATGAAATTTATGAAACTCCCGTAACTTCAGGGGGGGGGGGGGGGGGCGAAAGGTAAAAAAAAAACGTAAATCAGTAAATCACTCATAACTTCTTTACTATTGAACCTTAGTTTTTTTTTTCTCAACGGATCTGAATGTTTTTTTTGGGCGCTGAATTGAAATCTGAAGTTTTCTACCACGGCAGCTTTCGGCTTCATACCCAAAATCGCACAATAACGCCCAAAATAGCGGTTATTGTCGGTTCTTTACCTATAACAAAACAACTAACGGTTTTTCGAAGAATGTCTTTATGTAATAAATTGTAGCTGGAACCAGTACCTACGAAATGAAAAAAAACGATTCCGATATCGCACCATTTTTCGCTAAGTTACAGTCTTGTGTATACAGAGTCTAATAGTAAATTTAACCAGCTTTAAAATGAAAAAAAAAAAGAAAGAAAGTTCGGACAAAAAAATCCGGAGTTATAGCCAAAAGAGTGCCAACAAACGTGTTTTCGCGGACAAGTGGGGCCGACCACAAGATAGCTTCTAACTCAACAATGTTCCCAAGACTATAACTAAGCGAAAAATGTTTTAATTTCGGAATTATTTTTTTCATTTCGTGGTTGCTGCTTCCAGCTACAATTTATTATATAAAGACATTCTTCGGAAAACCCTTCGTTGTTTTGTTATAAACTAAAGAGACAATAACCGCTATTCGGGCGTTTTATGCGATTTGGGTATGAAGCCGACGGCTGCCGTAGTAGCAAACTTCAAATTCAGATTCAGTGCCCAAAAAACATTAGTTTTGTAATAAAAATTACTTTTTCCCATAACCAACTGTCGACCAATAAGAACCAATTGTCTAACTATTGGGCCCATTACCCTATTTAAGGTTAACATTCGACAGAAAATTAAAAGTGGAAAGCACACAGACTAAGTAGTTAACAAAACACTAAATACTGTAAACGGACTAACTATCGCTGCAAGAAACACATGGGAATTGAACACGGAGGCACTAAAAATTATCTACGAAGAAACTATCACCACAAAACTCTTTGACATAATACTCGTCTGGGAATCAGGAGCTGTTAAACCAATCAATCTGGATAAGTAAAGCATAGCGCACTACATCTCACGACGCTGCTTAGGTCCTAGCAGGGATAAAACTAATACAGACGAAAGTTGTATAATATGAAAAGCTGAATCGATTTTTAAAAAGAATTTATTTAAATAAAAACAAAAGTTATAAACAGTTAAACAAATAGTAAATAAAATAGATATAAACTCAATGAAGGCAAGACACGAAGTGATGGGCTGTCTGGAGGGGATGTTTATGTACAGTCTTGATTCTGCTGGAGTCAGCTTCTGCCATTTCTTAAGTTTTCCGTGCCATAAGTTGAATATGAATGAATTAACGATATAATTCATAATAAAAACAAACAACGACCAAATTACTGGGACATAGAGTGAAGAAGTGAGATTGAAAACGAACTAAATACCAAATACTGGATTCATCCTGCCATACACGCTAAACTAAAACAGTACACAAGAGATACAGAACCTGAAGATACAGGCACACGAACTATTGTCGTTTAAACGGATGGAAGCAAAGACGAACAGAAAAAAGAATGCGCCCTAATTGTATATCACAACTGTTACTATGATGAACTATACAGAATAGGTCAAAATTGCTCAAATAATCAGGCTAAAAAATTAGATTTTGTTAAGACCACAGAATATATTCTAAGACAGAAGTATGTTCAACACCAATACACCATTTATAGGGACATCAAGACATCACTCCACTCCCTTAATAAGCCCAAATCAACAGTAATGAACAGCAGAATAGTAAATAGAATACTTACTAAACTGATCTGGATCAGTGGCCGAAGTGGTATCAAAGAGAACGAGCGAGCAGATTTACTAGCAAAACCAGCTGCTCATGATTCAGAATCAACAAACATCCGCGCTCCTATTTCATTTATTAAAAATTGTATTAAAACACGAACATTTTAACATTTAATATACGAACACAGAAGATCTAAACTAATAAAAACAGTAATGATGAATGGGGACACTTGGCCTTCCACCGAAGCAAAACTATATATAAAAAAAAAAAAAATACAGGAAATAGTTGGTAGAATTCGCAACTCCAAACGGAAAATAGACCTTTTACATCAAGACAGAAGACCATCCCGCAACAAACCCATGATCAACAATCGAAAAAATCAATTGGAAAATCAACTACATACAGTGGCTCACAGTGAAATTGATACACTCAGTAGAGAGAAAGAAAAACTTAAACAGCTATAGGAAACAGATCCAGAAATTCATCAACACATTTCTTTATATTAATTTTTAATTAGTACAAGCAAAAATGAAAATATTCAAATTTGATTACGAAACAAGAATTTCACCTCATAGTCAAAATGATACACCTTACTTCTCATAAATTTTTGAACAGTATTAATTTAGTTCAATACCTTAAAGGCAAGTATTTACTTTCGACCACTTCTTTTAGTCTGTTAGGAATGGAGTTGACTATTTTGTTTTTATGGATCCCGGGCTTATCTTGGTTCATTCTCCGAGTGGATATTTTTTGAACTCTTCTTTTCTGGAAATCTTATTTTTTCAAATTTCTACCTCTAATTTTTCCTACTGGTGTGTAATATTTATTTCTGGTGTCTGTACTGGCGTTTAAAATAAATTGGGGCATTTATAAAGGAGCCATTCCTTAACTAACATTGTTGAGAGTTTGGTGTCATCATCCTGATAAAAACAAAACTTATCTTTGAGCCACATCTTTTCCATACTTTGTTTCAAGATTCCTCTTAAAAAGTCTTCCTAAACATGCTTTTTAACTATTCCATCTATAAAAAGAAGCCGCTATACACCCCCGCACCATAACACTCCTATCCCAATGTTTCACCTATTTTCACATGTTTCAAAAATATTAAATACTTTCATCAGCAAATATTAGGGTTGTTGAAAACCCAGGGCCCTTCAGTAAATATTCATTTAGAAATTGTATCCTAACTGCTTGAATTTGTTTTCTGATGAAATATTTTCTACGAGCTACTCCTCCATGAAATGTTTTTTTCTTACAACACTTCGCACTATTTATGCACTTACTGGCTTGCCTAAGCGTTTAGGTAGTTTCGTGGCTATTTGGGTATACTCAAACGTGGATTTCTTTTAATTTCCGTGACGATTGCCACTGTACTGGTCTGCACAAATACCTTTTCATTTGTTTTGATATTTTTTTGCTTTAATTATACCTATTACTAGTTTTTGGTTTATATTATTAAATATTTGTTATATTTTTATTTTATTTTTTTTGTTCTTTTCTCCATGTGTTTATTATAATTTCAATCAAGAACTCTTATAATTTTGTAATTGGTCTTACTTAAAACATTACACCTGCTAATTACAGGTATAAGAGTACAATGATAAATCATTTGCTGCAACATCAGATTTCACTTCCTACTTACTTCAATATGCACTAGCCCCATAAATAGTTAATTAGACAAAAAATCATAGATAACAACTTTTTTTTTTTTTTTTTTTTTTAGGAAATAATAAGTATTTTATTTTATTGTTTTATAAAAGTCAGCTTTTATTATTTTTTTCTCTGTATTTTCAATTTAAAACCTCTGTATAAACTCAGGGGCATACAAAGTCATATTGCCACCATACAGGCAGATTTGTCAAATGTGCTGGACCACATTATTGATTGGTATTGTTGTAATCGGTTGAACACAGCAGTTGTAATGGCCGGTAGAAAATGTTGATGAAACCTCAACTTCAAAATTTTAACCTCCTCGAAAGGGGTAAAAAATAAATATTTTTTGATTTTGATAAAATTTCCCATATAAGGGTTTTATGGTGCGCTAAATCGAGATTTGAGGTCAGTTGTTCCTGAAAAAAAGTTTCCACTGATTTACAGCGGATTTCCTTGAAATTTTGTCATTTTTTTGGAGGTTTTGAGCACCCTAAAGCCGGATAGTGTTCAGAGCGTAACGAAAGTATTTTTATTTAAAATAGCATACATAACTACAATTAAACGTGAAAGAATCATTTTTCTATCTTGACTTAGAGCTGAGAAAAAAAATAAAACGTGATTTTCATATTTTATTTTTTTGTCTCGGGTCCTAATGCTCATTGGCGGCTATAACTCTAGTTTTGCACTATTATAGGTCCCTACTACCCACACAAAAATCGGCATTCAAATCTGTGAGTTAGAACTGCAAACGTCCCCTTGTTAGTAAATTAGCCTCTTCATATTCTTATTCCTATAGTATTCCTTCTATCATATGAGTGATTCAGGAACCATTGGCATTCTTTGTATATATTTCATATGATTTAAAGGTTACAGATCAATGCTGTTATAATGTTAAAACCGTTGTACAATTTTAGTTCAATAAAGCCTTACTAATGGGTTTAAATCTATTCTATTCTATAACAATTTATTGAACTAAAAGTAATTAAAATCAGTGTACTAAAGTTATTAAAATCAGTGTACTAAATAAAAATGGAAAAGCTTTTGAAAGCAGACAGATTGGATATTGAGCCTGGGTCTACTTCATCATCTAACCAATGGAAACAGGATCAAAACATTTGAGCTGTTCATTTCAACCATCAAAGCAGAAGAAAATGAAAAACTCAAGCTTCTTAATAATCATGTGTCTGCAAATATCTACCAGTTTATAAGTGAATCCAAAACCTATGCCTTTGCCATAGAAACTCTCACTGGTCTCTACATTGAACCAATTAATGAAATTTATACTTACCACCGCCTCGCAACACGCTCACAGCAGCCAGGTGAGACAATAGAGCAATTTTTACAGGCACTTAAATTAACTAGGTAAGGATTGTAAATTTAAAGTAGTTTCGGCTGAACTATATTGTGAAGAATCCATTCGGGATTCTTTATTTGTGGGCTCTGTTCCTCTATAATTCGCCAAAGGCCTTTGGAAAATACCTCTTTAACCTTAAAAGAAGCTTTTGATCAAGCTAGAGCACTGGAGGCTGCACAAAAACACTCAGCTTCATATTTATCCTTGGAATCTTCGTTAAATGCTTCAAGTGAATTTCCAAAAGAGAATACTCCTGTTGCAGCAATCTCCACTCCCCAGAAATGTCATTTTTGTGGGTACAGAAGGCATATACGTAACGTTTGCCCAGCTAGAAATGCTACCTGTGATTCTTGTGGGAAACAGGGCCACTATTCTAAAGTATGCAGGTCTGTGGGAAAGCCTCTGAACGCTACCAATTCTGAGGAAACAACTATCTCTGTCCTTGCTGCTGCCAAAACTTCTCTCTCCAAAGCAATAGTTAAAATTACAGTAAATGGAATCCCTGCTGAAGCTCTGATTGATACAGGTAGCAGTGAAAATTACATCAGTCAGCAGTTTGTTAGCATAAACAAAATGAAATGTTCTCCATTCCACAATAAGGTACGCCTAGCATCAAATAATCATTCATTGACAATTAATAAATGTTGCTATGTAGTAATACTTCAACTTGATGATAATACTTATCCTGATGTAAAATTGTCAGTTATGACTGGACTCTGTGCCGACATAATTATTGGCCATGATTTACTGAAACAACATTCATCAATAGAATTAACTTTTGGGGGATCTTAGCCATCTCTTAGTATATGCGGCTTGTCCTGTGCTAAGTTCCACCCACTTCACTTTTCTCTCATCTAAGCTCTAACTGCAAGCCTATAGCAATAAGATCACGTAATCATAGTCCCGACGATGAATTATTAATCAAAGCTGGGGTTGAAAAGTTGATCCAACTCACCCTGGAGAGCTCAAGTCCTTGTGCCAAGAGTGAAAATCACAAAAAACGGCTCGTTGTTGATTATTCTCAAACAATCAACAAATTTACATTATTAGATGCATATCCCATCCCTAATATTGAAGCTCTCATTACCAAAATTTCTAAATTCTCCATCTTTAGCTCCATAGATTTATGTAGTGCATACCACCAAATCCCTATCCAAGCCACGGAAAAAGAATATAAAGCTTTTGAAGCTTGCAGCCGACTGTACCAATTCACAAGGATTCCTTTTGGAGTAACAAATGGTGTTGCTAGTTTTTAAAGAAGTATGGACTATATCATTGAAACAGAATGTATTGAAGGGGTTTATGCATATTTAGATGATGTAACTATATGTAGACGCAACTTGGAAGAACATATCCAAAATCTAAAAAGATTCTTCAATGCTGCAAAAAAGTATAACCTCACATTAAATGAAAATAACTGCCATTACTCCCAACAATCTATCGACATTCTCGGTTACACAAGTTGTAACAAACAAATCAAACCAGATCCTAGTCGAATAAAATCAATACTTGAATACCCTCTCCCTCAAAATCCTGTCTCTTTACGCCCGGCCCTTGGTATTTTCTCTCATTATTCCAAGTGGATCCCAAATTTTTCAAAAAAGATTCTCTCCTTAGTGATAAACAAGGAACTCCTTTTGTCGCTTGAAGCTGAAAAAGATTTCCAAACACTAAAACAGGATCTGGCTAACTCGGTGTTGATGGCTATTGAAGAAAGTATTCCTTTTGTGGTAGAAACAGATGCATCAGATTATGCTATAGCTGCCACACTCTCTCAGGAAGGTAGACCAGTAGCTTTCTACTCTCGAAAATTATCAACTAGTGAGCAACGTCACTCAGCAGTGGAGAAAGAAGCCTATGGCATAGTAGAAGCGTTGAGGAAATGGAGACATACCTCATTAGTAGGCATTTTTCACTAATCACTAATCAAAAATCTGTAAAATTTATGTTTGATAATAAGCATAACGGAAAAATAAAAAATGATAAAATCTTGCGTTGGCGTTTAGAACTTTCTTCTTATTCGTACAATATCATATATCGTTCTGGAAAACTTCTCTATGCCGATGATATAGTGCTGATAGCGGACTCCTTCCATAATCTTCAGCAAGCTGTATTGGAATGGGAAGCAGAGCTGGAAAGGAAAGGCATGATTATAAATGCAAGCAAAAGTAAAGTCATGCAAATAGGACGCGAACCAGAAGATGTGCAGATCACTTGCAGAGGAGAAATCCTTGAAGCAGCAGAAGACTATACGTACCTAGGCACAGTTATTAGTAGAAATGGCAAAATACAACAAGAAATATCCAATAGGATTAAAAAAGCGAACAACGTATATTACCAGATCTGCAACACTGTTGTTGGGAAACGTGAAGTTGACAAAAAGGTAAAACTGCACATTTTTAATGCAATTTACCTTCCCACCCTACTATACGGCAGTGAGAGCTGGGTCCTTCTCGACCGATTGAAGAGGAGAATCACCGCGTCAGAAATGAAATATCTAAGAAGAGTTGCCGGCCGTACACGGAGGGAACATGTCAGGAATAGCAGAATAAGAGAGGAGCTAGGGGTAAAAGCACTAACAGAAATTATTGAGAAGAGGCAGCTAAAGTGGTTCGGACATGTATGTCGAATGGATGAAGATCGCGGACCACGCAAGTTCTTCGAAGCCAGACCAACTGGCAAAAGACCAAGAGGCAGGCCAAGGATGTCATGGTTGGATAGTATGGCTCAAATAGGAGAGAAAAGAGGAAAGAGGTTGGATCCTATGAAGACACTGGCGAGGGACCGGGACAGTTGGATTTCTTGGATCGAGGCACCTCCACGCTGAGAGGCACTGAGGAGGAAGGAAAAGAAGAAGAAGTTCTGGAAAACAAAATGTGGCGCTGATGCACTGTCAAGGACTTGTTCCATGGTTTCGGATCCTGAAAGACTAAAGAAACTTCATAACTCATTATGTCACCCAGGTGTCACAAGAATGTTCCATTTTGTTGGCAGCAAGAATCTTCCAAATTCTCTCTCGATGTTAAGAAAATGACCACCTCTTGTCCAGTTTGTGCGAAAATCAAACCAAATTTCTTCAAAAGAGATTATGGGACCTTAATAAAAGCCACAAGTCCATTCGAACGACTCAATATTGACTTTAAAGGCCCTCTACCTTCTACTACAAGAAACCGCTATATACTTACCATTGTTGATGAGGATACAAGGTTCCTGTTTTGTTGTAACTTGACAAGGAACATAGATAGATTTAAGTATTCAAATACTTTATTTAATAGAACATTTTAGGATAGTTAACAACTCGAAGGTAACCATAACCTGACTATCACTGAACTGAGTTCAGCGCTGTCCAGTGGCCTGATAAGAAACTACTACAATCTCCCACACTACAAAATAGACCATGTTATTTACATAGAAAAGTATACAAATAATTACATAATGGTTGTGAATTTTAATAGATATAGTCTTTCAAGTAGGCTGGTGGTCGGCGAACACGTTGAGGACGAACCAAGTCTTGCTGTGGCGGCTGATGGATGGCTGGTTCAATAACTGGATGGCAATCGGGAACAGATGATGTAGGGCGTACTGGGATCGGTGGCTGGAGAGCGAGCGCTCTGCGCTGGTAAACATCCTCTTGGTGGATCTTGATCTGGTGGACCAACAAATGTGACGTGAGTTGGCAGGCTTCTTCTTGGAGATTCTTGAACTGGCGGATCAGCAAATGTTACACGACGTTCTATTTCTGAGGAACGAAGCTGGTCAATATGACGCTTGAGGGCTTATCCATCATCTAGTTTTACCTTATAATGAAGTTTTCCGTATTTATCTGTGATAACACCGGGCTTCCATATTTCTTTCCCATTAGAATACATTTTTATAAGAACACGGTCTCCCACGCTAAATGACCTGAGGCTTGACCGCAACGGTGGAAAGACTTGGGCATCACGGGCTTTGATCTTATATGGCCTAAGCAGGTCTAATTTTGTGCGGATCTGTCGTCCTAAATACAGTTCAGCGGGGGTTTTGTCACATCGAAGTGGAGTTGCTCGATATCGGAACAAGATATTTTGAATTTTTGACGATAATGTTCCTTTTTCCATCCGCATGGCATCAAGTTTTCTTTTTAGGAACTGAACATATCGTTCCGCTTGTCCATTAGTTTGAGGGTGTCCAGGGGCGATTAGTCTTTGACGAATTCTGTTTGACTCACAGAATGACATAAATTCCGAGCTAGTAAATATTGAGGCATTATCAGACACCAAAATCTCTGGAAGCCCGTGAATACTAAAAATATCCTGAAGGAATTCAATCGTTGAGGATGTGGTTGGTGCTGATCTTGATGTTCTTACTTCTGGCCATTTTGACTTCGCATCAATAAGGATAAATATGTAGTGGCCATCCTTTGGACCAGCATAGTCCATATGTACACGCTGAAAGTTTGAGGTAGGCTCCTCCCATGGATGTAACGGAGCACAAGGAGGGGCAATGGTAGTACCGACACAGGCTTGACAGCTTTTTACGAATGCTTCAATGTCACGGTCAATATTTTTCCAAAAACAATACCTCCTGGCCAAATTTTTCATTTTTGAAGACTTGATGTGAGTTTCGTGAAGCTCCGCAAGAACTGCAGACTGCAGGGATTGAGGAATAAGGACTCTATGACCTTTGAAGATCACGCCATCCTGCAAGGAAAATTGTTCATCTTGGATTTCACCATCTTTCAACTGCTTATACAGGGTAGATAAATAAGAGTCTTCACTGGTGGCTGCAGCAACCGACTTAGCGGATATTAAAGTCGTCGATATTTGATTTATACTTTGATGATTAATGATATCATCATCATTAAAAGCTGGTAACTTGGAGGATACAGGCGCACGCGACAGGTAATCAACATGTATGTTTTCATCAGCCTTCTTATGTTTAATGACATAATCAAATCCACTTAGCAGTGTAGCATAACGAAGAAGACGAGATGCTGATAAGAGTGGTAGCTTCGCATGTTGGTGAAAAATGCGGCTCAACGGCCCGTTGTCTGTGACTAAAGTAAATTGTCTTCCAAACAGATACAAGTGAACTTTGTTTACAGCATATACAATCGCTAACGCTTCCCGATCAAGTTGACTGTAATTTCTCTCCGAATCTGTCAGTGACCGGGAAGCAAATGCTATTGGCCTCTCTTGATTGTCAACGACGTGGGACAAAATAGCTCCAATCCCTACAGGGCTGGCGTCACAGGCAAGTAGTACAGGTAGGTCGGGATTAAATGGCATAAGAACTTGATCACTTAAAATTTCTTCCTTCAAGTTTTGGAAAGCTTTCTCGCATAAAAATGACCACAGGAACTTTCGATTTTTCTTGAGTAAACAGCGCAATGGGTAGGTAAGAGACGAAAGATTCGGAATGAATTTAGCATAATAAGTTATTAATCCTAAGAATCGTCTTACACCATCAGCATCAGATGGACGTGGAGCATTAACAATGGCATTTACTTTTTGCGGACACTTTTTCACTTTATTGTGTTCTATTATATACCCAAGGTAGGAAATTGAAGAATTAAAAAATTGACATTTGTCCCGATTGAGATGAAGGTCATACTGGCGAAGACGATGCAAACATTTAATAAGATTTGCAGAGCATTCATCAAAGCTTGAACCAAAGACTACAATGTCGTCGAAATATGCTGTTACTCCTTTTAGTCCGAATAATATTTGATTTACGATGCGATGAAATTCAGAAGGAGCTGATTTAATACCAAAACTTAGACGCTTCATAGCAAAAATTCCACGGTGTGTTGACATTGTCTGAATCTTTTGGCTGTCGTTATCCACTTGTACATGAAGATAAGCCTTGTACAAGTCAAGAGTGCAGAAGACACTTGCGTTCCGGAGAGTATTTATAACCTCATCTATTCGTGGGATGGGATAATGTACATCCCGAATCTGTTTGTTAACTGCAACTTTATAATCGACAGCTAGACGGACCTTATTGTTTGGCTTTGGGATAGGAACTAGGGGAGAACCCCAATCTGAATGGTTTACTTGATAAATTATGTCATTTGAGATTAATTCATCCAACTCTTTTTCGACAGCCTCTCGCAAAGCAAATGGAACCTCCCTAGCTTTAAGGAAAACGGGCTTAGCGTCCTTCTTGAGGTGCAAAGAGCAGGTTATACCTGGAATGCATCCTACCTTTGCTTCAAAAATATCTGCAAATTCTTCCATTATTGACTGAGGAGTAGGTTTAATACAATGGACTTGAGTAAGGACAGCTGCATCTGTTTTTGTCAAGTCAAGGCGCTTCAAATCAATATTAAGCCGTCTTATCCACACTCTGCCCAGAATTGGGCTAAGCTGGTCCGGTACCACGAATAATAATTCACTAATAGATTGACCCTCATATTCAATTGGAACAATAGCGTAGCCAATAGGTTGAAAAACACCATGGGTGTATGAACGAAACCGTACATCTGTCTTCTTAAGTTCCCCCTTAAAATTTATTTTCTTGAAGTCCCGCTGGGGTAATAAGGTAAATGCTGATCCTGAATCCACTTCAAAAGTTTGATTATAATGCTGATTTAACCGAACCGTTGTGTGAAACTTGGCAGCATCCTTAGAGAAAATACTGGAGCTCGACACAAAAATATCAAAAATTTTGTTGACCCCTACCAGGTCGTCTAAGTAGTAGGCATCGGGTATATCTTCTGGGTCCATTTCGATTGACTTCACTTGAGAATTAGACTTCTTAAGTAAATAAGATAAACAGACTTTTTGTACGTGACCAGTCTTCAAACAAAACCCACACTTCAATTTTTCATACGGGATTCGGCAGTTGTTTGACCTATGGTTAGTTTTAGAACATCGAAGGCAATTTTGTTCAATGCCAAGGGACTTAAAGTCAATTTTGGAATTTTGACGGATCCGTGACATGGAATGACTGTTTGGACTGAAGTTTCGTCGATGGACGTAAGATTGTTTATCTTGAGAGCGTGATCGGAGATGTGATATCCGATTGACAGACGTACCAGAAAGAGCTGTTGACAGACTCGACATTTCTCGACTATCAATCTTTGCAGCTTCATATCCAAGAGCTGATTCAAGCACTTTATCAAAAGTAGCATTAGAGAGTTGCAATAATTTTTCTCGAATGTTATTATCGCCTATTCCACGAATAAGTTGGGCTCTCAAAAAGAGATTTGACACACTTTTTTTACATTCACATTCAAATTTACAAGTGGAAGCTAATTTTCGTAATTCCGTTGCAAATTGACTGACAGATTCATGATCATTTTGAATTCTAGACAAAAATCGATGTTGTTGGACGATTACATTCGGTTTAGGGCATAAATGATCTTCTAAAATAGTAACTAACCTTTCATAGTTCAGGTCTGCAGGGTTTTCAGGGGCAGTAAGGAAGCACAAGAAACTGTGTAACTGAGAACCAATATGAAGTAAAAGTTCTTTGGCCCACAGGTCTTTGTTTTCATACAATTTTCGAGTCGCCCGCGGTATTGGTGAAATGTTTCTTTTGACTCGTCAAAATATTCGAAGTTGGAAACAAAATTACTTTGCAGAGGTCTTTGGCTTACCTGCATAGCATGAAGTATTTCACTGTTCTGCTTTAGAACTGCTGATATAGCAGATAAGACTGCATGCATGTCCGATTCCATGATAATTAATTATTCACTACACTTGATAACTATTTGACAGTGTTCTCCACAATTGGGTTTTATCCTCGTCGCCACTCTGTTGTAACTTGACAAGGAACATAGATAGATTTAAGTATTCAAATACTTTATTTAATAGAACATTTTAGGATAGTTAACAACTCGAAGGTAACCATAACCTGACTATCACTGAACTGAGTTCAGCGCTGTCCAGTGGCCTGATAAGAAACTACTACATGTTTTCTATACCCTGTCACGATTTGTCTGCACCAACAGTGATCAAAGCCCTTAGCCCAAGTGTTCTTTATATTTGGGTTACCTGCCTATATCCATTCAGATTGTGGAAAATCATTTATGCTGTCACGCCGCTTGCTATTGGTTTTATTATTGTATTATTAGTTTATTGTTATTTTATTATTATTTTCTGTTTGTTATTATTATTTGTGAAAAGTTTTATTTGTTTAAGTTCTGTTGTGAAAAATTTTGTTGAAAATGTGTTAAGTGAACCTGGCAACACTGAGTGCTTTTATAAACAGATGATTACCTTTCCTAGTTCTAGTTAATCTAATATAGTTGTTTTTGTGTTCTGCGCATTATTTTGTAATAAAACCTATAAATTGAGTTTGTGAACGGTTGTAAATTTTAATCATTTACAACCAAAGGTCTGTAGCGAATAGTCACACACACCAAAGAGACTATTCATATGTCTTGTGAGCTCAAAACATTTTTACATTCCCATGGAATCGCTGCTAGTCACACTAGCCCATACAACCCTCAAGGAAATGGCCAAGTTGAAAGGTATAATGGGATCATCTGGAAAACAATCAGCTCTCCTGAGTAGAGGACTTCCAGTTGATCGGTGGGTCGTACTGAACGAATCGTTGCATGCAATCAGGTCACTTTTATGTGCTTCCATCAATACGACACCACATGAGCGTATGTTCCATCATCAAAGAAGATGTCCCAAAGCAATATCTTTACCATCATGGCTGATGAGACCAGGACCTGTTTTGATGAAAAATCACATGAGAAAAAGTAAGTTCGATCCTCTGGTAGAAGAGGTCCAGCTAATAGAAGCAAACCCTATGTATGCGCGGGTTTTGCTCCCTTGTGGGAAAGATACTATAACATCAACTAGATATCTTGCGCCTCCAGGTGAACTATTGGAGACAAGCAATGTACATGAAGGTGCTGAAGGATTACTACAGCAAAAACACACTTTCGAAGAGGAGGAACTACAATCACCCATTCATGAGCAAAATGTTCCCACAGAAGAAGTTGAAAATTTTAGTTCAAACCAAGATCAGGACTTAAAAGAAAGAACAAAGGAAACTACTGAAACAGATGGATCGCAAATCCCGAATTCCCTGAAAACGACTGAGAAGCATAAAGCTCCCACAAGAAGATTTAGTCGTATTAGGGAATACCCCATTTACCTCAGAGACTTCATCTGCAAGTAGGCAGGGGTGAATGTAGTGATATAGTAATCATTGGTATTCCTTCTATCACATGAGTGATTCAGGAACCATTGGCATTCGTTGTATATATTTCATATGATTCAAAGGTTACAGATCAATGCTGCTATAATGTTAAAACCACTGTACAATTTTAGTTCAATGTAGTCTTACTTTCTAATGGGTTTAATTCTATTCTATTCTATTACACTGGCTATACGGTATGGTGTTGGTTAACTCAGTTAAATTAACAAGGTTTGAACTAAAATATTCGCAATTTGCTCATGGTGTTTTCAATTTTAGTTTTTGAAATATTTTCTATCTATAATTGTATTAGAACTTTCCTTATAATTTTGTTTGTATATTTTGAGCGTTTACGGAATATAATCGTCTTCTAAGTTACGTTTTAATTTTAAAAATTGTTTATTAAATAATTTTAATGGGCTTTGTCTAGATTCTTGACACTCTTGGTCATAATGGTAGACATATTTTTGTTATCGAAATTTATTTTTAAAAATAGTGATGATGTAATTAAAGAAACATGTTTGAAAGTTCAAAACTAGTCGGCTGCCATTAAACAGTTCTCTCTTTCGGACGTTTTGTTCTATCCTCTCCTAACCTTGCTTCGTCGCCAAGTCTCTCTACGTCTGCCCTTTCAACTGCTTTCTAATTATATCTCCTCGTGTCGGAAAACTCCTGTCCTTTGTCATTAATTTGGCTCAAGGGTCTCTTGTATTTATATTTTTTATACCTTCCTTTGGATTAAAAGTAGTGAAATTATACTAATGAAAAGTTACAATCATAACCATAAATCTTTGGCATCAGTATACCCATGTAAATAAAATCGAGTAAAATCGCCTTTAATGGTGAAGCTAATATAAAATTAACTTACTCATACAAGATACCCTAAGAAATAAAAATATGTCACAAACTAATAACTCGCAGCTGAGTAGAGAATGTAAACAATAATTATAAATTCAGAACACTATACGCTACTTGAAAATTTTATTATCATTACTTGTAAATAATATTTTAGTACTTGATAATTTTTTCGTTCTCCTTCTTTTTAGCAAATGTATTATTTCCATCATTTACATTATATCAGAATGTCAGGGGTTGGAAGTTTGCCATTGCGTTGGCTAATGGCAGGTGACATACAAGAAGTTTAAATCCTGAAGATTCTCTTCGTTGCATAGGGACCGGTAATGACAATGCTATTGCTATTGAGAACGCTAATGCGCAGGGAGAACTAATTGTCGTTGGGGACTTAAACAACAAAGTTAAAAAAGAAAGACTTGTAGCCGGATATTTTGAGTGTCCTTCAAAAGATGTCAATGGAGAAAGAATAATACAACTATGTGAGGCAATGGCATGATCCTTACTAATAGGAAATTCTCTCTTCCCTCATAACAGCATGCACAAATAAACGAGAGAAGAACCAAGCTGAAAAGAAAAATCTATAATAGATTTCTTAAAAGAAAAGAGTATCTCAACAATTTAATCGACGTACGAATTAAAACAGGTTTCGAAAACCAAGAGCTTTCGTCAATGGTGGTGGGGAAATGTTTGTGCATTTTCCCCCCTACAAAAAGTGCACAACATTGAGCGCTTGGATGAGTAGCAAGGATTAGAGGAGTAAAAAATGTTGGTGGGACCTTCAGTAAGGTGGGGTTCAAAAGGGAAGATAAATTTAGTACTTTTAGCATCAATGAACAGTTTCCTTTAAGTGCTGAACAACAGAGTTCGTGTGGGTCTCCTTACCATCTCATAGGGAGTGTGGAAGTCAAACGACCAACTGAAGCAACACTTTTTTTTTTTTTTTTTTTTTTTTTTTTTACATTTAAAGCATAAAATCTCAAAATCTTAGTGATAATAACTCCAGACATTATTTTTTCAGTGGGGGAAAAAATTGCACACCACGTTTTTTCTTCATATTACGAATTGAAAATTGAAAACAATTCATTTGGGTTTACCCAGTAAACAGTACAACTAAAACTTGTTAAATAATTGTATACATGGAATCGAAAACTTTGGTCATAAAAAAAAATATATAAAATTAACATGAACACCAGGAAAAAAGTATTTGCACACTTTGTTTGCACGTAAGTACTTAGATTTGTTTGTCTACTTGTTGTAGTTTACTTCCTAGAATATATTCCTGTTCTTTCCTACCAGTATTCTAAAATATTTCAATCCTGCAAGAAAGTTTTAACTGCAAAATAATGTCAAAAACAAGTCAGCTGAGTGCTGCCACTTGTGAAAAATTGATTTTATTGCGCTACCATCAAAAATAGTACCGTGAAATATCAGATTTCGTGGGTATTCATTTTTCCACAGTAAGATACGTGACAAAGAGATATGAAGAAGGAGGCTCAACTGAAAATAACCGGGGCAAAGGTCGTCCCAGGAAACAAAATGAAAGAATGGAGGGAAAAATTGAAGCTCTGAAAAATCCGGTTATAAGTGCAGGGGCCCTATCTATATGGTCGAATCAACTTCTGAGGTGTAGGGGAAGTGAGGAACTGGAAAAGCAAAACTTTATAGTTACTGTGAAACATGGAGGTGGCAATGTAATGGTTTGGGAATGCGTAGCCTATAATAATGGAGTTGAAAATCTTGAGCCTACTAAAGGTATTTTAAATGCAGAAGGTTTTGTGAGGATTTTGCGTCGCAACCTCTTAGCTAGTGCAGCTAAAAGGGAATCCAGCATCAGTTCATTTTCCAGCAGAACAATAATCCGAAACATACAAACAATAAGACTGAAGAATGGTTAATATTTAATGTTCGTCAACAACTACATACCCCTCCACGTAAACCAGACTTAAATATAATTGAAAATGTATGTCACATGTTGGATCAAAATGTTCGAATTCACCACATAACCGGAAAGCAACATCTCAAGAATCATTTGGTAGATTTAATCCAGAATTAATTAAAAACCTTGTACACTCAATGCCTAGACGTTTACAAGCGGTTATTGATTCCGACGGACTAAATACAAAATATTAAATTTGAAAAAATTAATAAAAAGTATGGTGTGCAAATATTTTTTTTCCTGATATTTTTTGTAAGATTTAAGTTTTATTTTACTAAGCAAGAAATTTTTCATTTGATTTATTCATTAATTTATTCAGTTTTAAATATACTCTTTATTTACTAAGTTACACAATATTTTTATTACCTAAATTCATAATAAAATTTTAAAAAACTTGGTGTGCAAATATTTTTCCCCCCACTGTAGGTACCGATTAATCCTTTCAAACTAATCTTGGATCAGTCATCATGAATATATATGAAGAAATCATATGTTTTCTACAATAACACTTCATATAGAGTTGTAGAAACCATCCCACCAAAATTTGTTTTTGTAAAACTAAGAGATAAAACGTAGGGATAAAAAAATAGTCAAGGTTTTTGTAGGCGTACGTGTTAAGATAGCATCTTAGCCTGCTAGAGCTAGGATGTGCCGTTCCGGGATTTTCTTGTCACCGCTCCAAATTATCGGTCATCATCATCATCCTCACAGGCTTATCCTCTTTTACCTCTGTGCGGTGTGTGGCTTCCTTTTATAGAGTCTGGACCAAATGTCTCGTTCTTGATCCATCTCTCTTCTCCTGCTCCATTCAATGCCTCGCTTCCGGAATGTGTCCTTAACACTGTCCTCCCAGGTGATGCGGGGTCTTCCTCTGGGCCTTCTCCCTTCCATTCGTGTCTCATATGTTTTTCTGGCGATTCTCTCTTGATCCATCCTGAGAAGGTTTCTGAACCATCTTAGTTTGTGCTCCTCCAGGAAAGTCTCTGCCGATTTTACGTCGAGACTGGCCCTTATGGTGTCATTCCTGATCCGGTATCGTCGGGCCTTCCTTTCTACTTTTCGCAGGTACCTCATTTCCATAGCCTGGATCTAGCTCCTGTGCTTTGAGGAGAGGGTCCATGATTCCGATGGGAGTCTGGACGAGATAATTCATCTTCATTCGCAACTCCAATAGTACTCAGTTTCTTGTAAAGTTTGTCATGTTAAATACTTTTTAGGAAGTACATCGGAGGTAGAAGAAGGTTTTATTGATTTTTTCCCAGTTAGTGACAAAACAGATGAAGTATCATCCAAGAAATTCTAAAAAAATTAGTCAAAGATGAACTTAATATGGAGGACTGTAGAGGCCAAACTTACAACGAGACAAATGTGGCGGGGAAATATTAAGGTGTTCAGTCCCGCCAACTTCAGGGATCTTTGTTTTGTTATTGTTAGTTAATTTTAATTATCAATACGGAGATATTGGGGGGGGGCGGCAAACTGATTTTTGCCCCCCCCCCTGACAAATTTCCTAGTCCCAGCCCTCGGACGGAGGTACTAATGCCGTAAGGGTCCCGTGCCTCCAGTTCGGCCGGCTCTCCCCCCACCACCTTCACTCCTGGCTGCTCCACCTCATACTTATTTAGAACTTTACCATCTAATATTTAGGCTTCAACTCTCACCAATTTTATTGGAATACATCCAATTGTTCAAATATTTATCACATTCATGCATAGGTAGGTAGTTTAAGAACGAAAATAAAACAAAATATTAGGGACTCAATGGACGAGTGCGTTGGGACGAGGGTCTCAGCGCGCTCGTAACCAGAAGGTCGTGGGTTCGAATCCCACCTGGGTGGGTTAAAATTTATTTCGTGGCGGACCCACGAAATGAATCTTGTCCTTCCCACCCTGGCCAGTATAGGACTTCAATGGAAGTCGGGCCAAAAAAAAAAAAAAAAAAAAAACCAAAGGAAAATTACTAATTTATTACTTTTCTACCTTATTTTATTTGTATGTATATTTTCATTGATATTTTAAAAAAATGGTGGATTCGGACTTTAAAAAATACCATTCCGATCGATCTGATTAATAATGAGTATTGAGAGCCATCTTCTAAAAAATGTGGAAATCTATAAAAAAAGTGTCTGTCTCCCAAGTTATTGTTTTAGGAGTAACGAAAGCAAATTTTCTATTCTCCATTTAATTATTTTATTTTGTTTTTCTTTTCACAGTTCTTGTAGACTGTATTTTTAGGCACAGTTTTTCTTCTTATACCGCAAAACGTTTCGACGTAGGTTTTAAATTTCTTTTTTCTTTTAAAAAAGTAGTTTTTTTGTGGTAGAAAGTGAATTTTCTGTGAAGCTTAATGAATCAGCTGTATTTCGAAGCTACGGGAACGTTACCCGCCCTTCTTCTTTGGACGGGCATAAGCCCAAGTGCTCATTAGGGGAAGTGTAGGAGACTTGTCTCCGGGCCAGTGACCATTCCAGGCCTCTGGGGCGCAGCCCAAAAATGGTACTACGGGGGTGAGTCCTAGCCAGGCTCACCGTTGGGTGGTGGCCGGTATATCCGGTCACAGACGTAGTAACAGTTTGTTACTACTCCTTCACTTCGTTTTTTTTTTTTTTCATTTTGAGAACACATACCCAATATGTATTATAATATATTGTCACCAGACCAAGTTCGAAATGAATCCAATAAATATTTACAAAAGAAGATCACGAGGCCATCTTCTTTTCAGACGCCTCGGAAAATTGCCAGGAATGGAATGGGAAACAAGTTGTGCAACAAATGGATTTGGATGAGCGGTGAGTTTATTATGAAAGGAAAGGTATCTGGTCCGTGCCAAATCAGCAACATATGGGATATTAAGGTAATTGTGGATCAATTAATTTGTGACAAAGTAAGAAGCATCTAGGATTTTTCGAAGGATTTTGGATTGGAGTGATTGGATGCCGGAAGAATTCGATAGTGGCTGGAGTGTCTGGGATGCAGCAAATGGATCATCATTAACTGATAACACGCTTGTGTCATCAGTATAGGTTGTGAGGATAGTATTACGATGAGTTGGGATATCAGCTGCATATACGGTATTAAGGATGGGACTGAGGAGAAATGAAAAAAGGATAAGGAGAGAAAATATATAACCGGGTTTCCTTTAAAATAACATTTTCTAAGAAATTTTCATTGTGAACTCGCCGATTCGGTCGCTGGGGTTCCAGGAATATTTAGTACTTAGACTCATACTATAAAGCCATAATTAATTCCTTCTCTTCCCTTTTGTTTATAATTTAATTATTAACCCTTTTTCCGGGCACAGTGTTCTACAATACACAATAATACTATAAAATGTTTGAAGGGCCCCCATCATTCAAAAACATTAATTGACGTTAAAAAACAAAAAAAATTGTAATAAATGAAAATAATTTAAAAATATATATATATATATATATATATATATATATATATATATATATATATATATATATATATATATATATATTCAATATTATTATTAGTAAAAAAAACAAACAAACAGTGGATTTCTATGATCTTAAATATGTATGTTTGCACTGAAAAGGTTTAAATATGCATCAATATTTGCTTACCAGACTTTTCTTTTGAGGGTTCATCTTCATTAACATAAGGGTTTCTAAAAAAAGCTTCTAATTTTGGTGTTAGTGACAGCACTTCGCTTTTTTTCTTCCTTTTTCCTTTAGCAAGTTTTCTATACTCGGCTCCACTGGGTCGGTTTCGGTCATCCATAATTCGGACATTTATAAAAACGCAGTTCAAAATTCACAAAACAAATCCGTTTTCCAAATACAGATAAACGGTAACACTAATAACTAACTAACACTCCGTTCACAAAAAACAAAATGTAAATATAAAACAACTGTCGGCTTTTGCAATAAACGCAGAAACATAACTGTAAACAATGGCAACAGATAGTCCAATGTCATTTTAACGGGTAGGGGGTGGCATCGCACAATTTTCGCGCCCCCGAGCCCGCTACTAGCGCTCAGGCTACTAATTCATATTAAGCATTAGGAATAACACTCAGTCTGGACTCATGAGCTCCATTAATTCTTATTAGACTTGAACATTATCTTGGTATCCAGTATAATAGGTTTATAAATTATTCAGAAAATCAAAATAAAATTAAAGAATATTGATTGTGATATTATTATATTAAAAATGTTTTTAATAACTTATTTTATTTTTTTAAACTTCTCAAATTTTGCCACCCCTGATATCTGCCGCCCGGGGCACCTGCCCCCCTGCCCCTCCCTGGTTCCGGGCCTGCTCCGCCGCTTCTACTATATTCTGTATCCTGTGATTAACACTAAACCTACCGGCATTTAATGTTTACAATTTTTTGATTAGAAGTCGAATGTTGCTCCTTAATTTATGTTTATATACTTATTATAAGTTCAAAATAAAAGTAGAATTATGTACGCATAAATTAAACACACACACACTATATATATAGACGGAAACTAAAAAAAAAAAACTAGAGATTATATATCTAGATTACGGCGAGTAAAGTTTTCTTTGTGTTAAAATGTTATACTTATTATAAGTTAAAATTTAAAGGTGGAATTATATACGTATAAATTAAACACACACAAGCACGCACAAACACACTCACACAATATAATAAATATATATGTAGGAGAAGGTGCTGTACCTGTGGGCTATTTTCACTTATAAATTTTTCAAATTTTCTGTCCTTTATTTATCTGAGTGGTTATTGTACCATCAGATAAGAAATTTAAGGAGCTATCGAACCATGGTGTCTTTATTTTGAAAATTAATGTTATTTTTACAGAAAATAAAGTTTTCCAACTTACTGATTAGTGTCCATAGGTACATTCCCCCTTTGTACCTGTGGACACTAGTGGTTGTACCAATGGATATTCATTTCTTCATAGGTTTATAGGGATAATTGAAATGATATTTAGAGAAACACATCAAATATCATTTTTTATAAAATTTACTAAACAAAATAGAATATTTAAACAAGAAAAGCCAACTTGATTATTAAACTAGAAGGCCGACTAGAAAGGTGACAACAACAAATTTAGCTCATTTTTTTATGTACCTATAATTATTATTAACGAGTGTCACAGACCTTTTTTTTATGGAAAAAATCGATTCATTAGAGATCGTATCCATGAAAAGATGTAGGAAAATGTAATTGTTTACATAATCTCCCAGTGACAGTTATAAAAGATAGCGGTGGTAATTTTCTTTTGATATCTCTTATTTCAATTTCATAATCAGTAGCGATGTCCGGAAGAATAATAAATTTCGGGGTTCTGTCATTTGATGAAATTTTCTTCTAGTAGCAAATGTTGAACAAGAACGAGTCTACGTTTTACTAAGGAGATGAAATGGTCAGGGGTGCAGTCAGGATGAATAAACACGGCCAGTTTTTAAATGAAAAACTTATATTTTGGCGTGCCAACGTTTCGAGCTGCCTTGCAGGTCTTCATCAGGGCTAAAATAAAAAAAGTTGGATGCGACCAAAATGATACAAACATTAAAAAAATAAATAAATAAATAATAAAAATAATTTATAATGAAAAAGAAACAAGAAAAAATATCTGTAGTTAATTAGATAGTTGCAAAGTTTAGTCAAAGATGCAGTTGTAACAAAATAATTAAATAATTGAAATTGAATAATAAAAATTTTAAATTTTGTAAACTAATACAATGTAACAATTTTATTAACAGATGTTTTTAATAGGAATTTAAAAAAAGGTATAAGGGATCTATATGAAAAGGAAAATGGTAAGATAGAAAGGTAAGCAAAATAATAAACGAAGGAAGAGGTTGGGGAAATATGAGAAATTAAAATAAATGGACTTACTGATTGTAGTCTAGATGAAGGCTTGACTAACAATGACTGCTAAAAAATAAAATCAGGGAAAGGGGGGGGGGGATAATGACTTGCAGAAAGTAATTAAGGGTGGCAGTGGCTAATATAACATATGAAAGGGGGCGCTTGGTGGGTAAAAACCGAACTTTTTTTTTTTTTTTTTTTATTTATTTAAAAGGCGTGGAAGATGTTAAATATGAATTTAAACATTTTGCTAAAAAGAAAGTGCTATCACCGTCAGCAAAAAAAAAAAAAAAAATAAAATAAAATAAAAAAAAAAATAAAATAAAAATAATAAAAAAAAAAATAAAAATGATTATTTAAAAAATAATAATAATAATAACAAAATAAATAAATTAATAAATAATATAAAATAAAAAATAATTAATAGTGAGGGAAAGGTTATAGTTGTTTAATAAGATTTAATACCTTGGAATAAGTGAGGGAAATGTACTGTTTATCAATTTTATGGTTTACAGGATTAGGTTCTGAATGGATGTAAAGGATTCTGACAATAAACGTTTACTATGGTTGGAGACAGTGGCAAGGATAGATGCTTTTTCGAAATCAAAGGTATGATTTAATGATAAGGAATGTTCTGAAAGTTTGGAGGCGGAGGGCTTTTGGAAGAGATGGAAAGTTTGTGTTGGGAGATGCGGGCTTTAAGGTGATTTTTGGTTTCACCAATATATGATGAATAGCAATTAGGAGTTAACATGGTATGCGGTAAAAAAAATTTGATTTGAGTTGGAGAGGAATAGGATATTTTAGGTTGGTGTAGATGTTATGAAGTTTATTCTGTGATTTAAGGCCTAGGCGTAGGTTAGGGAAGGTTGAGCGAAGAGAGTTTTGAATGTTATCAGTAGGGATCGGATTCGTATGCATTTACATATTTTTTTCTACGCACTTTTCAGACGTTCTTCAACTAGAAGAGTTCATACTGACACTTTTCAAGCCGTTTGAGGCTACTTTTATTTCACATATTTCCACAAATTTGGATGTTATTGCATATTTATATATATATATTTTATCGAAATAAATACATATTCCCACTTATTTAATAAAAATAAGTACATATTTCATTTTGGGCATATTTTCATAATTTAGAGGTGGTTGACAGGGACTATGAACCACAGACTGTAGGGCTGTGAATCACAGTGGGTACAATAGTTCAGTAAATTAAGGCTCCAAAAGGAATTTTTCAAGAAAAAACTGCCGATCTTTTAATCTTAACGAATCTTCACGTTTTTTGGGGTGCTGAATCTGAATCTGAACTTAGCTACCACGGCTGCGATCGGTTGATTATTCACATCGCAAAAAACGCCCAAAATACCGGTTAATTTTATATTTACTTATTACACGAAAACGAAGCTTTTTTCGAAAAAGTCTGCATATTTTAAATATTGCTAGAACCAGAATCTACGAAATGAATAAACAACTCCAAAATCGGACGATTTTTCGCGAAGGTATGGTCTTGGGAAAAATTGTAGAAATTGGCCAACTTGCGGCTTAATTCCGACACTATTTGTCAAGTCCCAAATTTCTTTTTTTCTTTTTTTTTTTTTTTTTTTTATCTCAAAGCTGGTTAAATGTAGATGTAGATCCTACATATTTATATTCAATCTCGTGAAACACCCACGCTAGCAAGTTAAATGTGCGTGTTTTGACTATTATGACAAGTTCAGTGGGCGGGCTTGGGTATTTCATGGGGTTTAATATAAATTACATACATATGAACAAATTGTAAATTTAATCAACTTTGAGATGAAAAAAAAAATTTGATATCAAATAAATATTTTTGGAGTTATATTGAAAAATATCCTTAAAAAACGTAATTCACAAAAGAACGGGAATTGTAGCGTTCTGGTATGTGTATTTTATAAGACCTAATTTAAACTTGATATATGACGCCTAATAGTATATTTAACTAGCTTTTAGAAGAAAAAAGTAATTTTAGATCTGACTAATAGTTTTGGAGATATAGCCTAAAGAGTACGACAGATCATCGTTCCTTTACTTTTAAACATTTGAAATTCCATGTGGTTACAAAAAATTTCGCAGAGAGAAGTTTTTAAAATTGAAAATTTAACACACCTTTTATTATTATGTAAAAATGTTCTTTTGTTTGTTCCTAATAATTATTATAAATTGTAAAAGTGTTCTTGTGTTGTATATATCATTATAACTTGAAAAAAAAAAAAAAAAGATGCCATTTTCATAAAAAAAATGTCCATGTTACTTAAATATTTCTGAAAATATTTTAAGAAAATCACTTATTTAACGAAAATAAATGCATATTTCACTTAAATATTTGGCATTCTTAAATACATAAAAATTCGATCCCTAGTTATCAGAGAGGAAAGGGATATAAGGTAGGGATCCAACATCGTCCTTATTGACCTACTGAACTCCATTTTACCATCATTTTCTAAAGACATTCTTTTTATTAAAAAGTCAATCAACCTTCCCTAACCTACGTCTGGGCCTTAAATCACAGAATAAACTTCATAACATCTACACCAACCTAAAATATCCTATTCCTCTCCAACTCAAATCAAATGTTGTTTACCGTATACCACGTTCCTCTCCTAATTGCCATTCATCATATATTGGTGAACCCAAAAATCACCTTAAAGCCCGCATCTCCGAACACAAACCTTCCATCTCTTCCAAAAATCCCTCCGCCTCCAAACTTTCAGAACATTCCTTATCATTAAATCATACCTTTGATTTCGAAAAAGCATCTATCCTTGCCACTGTCTCCAACCATAGTAAACGTTTATTGCCAGAATCCATTTACACCCATTTAGAACCTAATCCTGTAAACCATAAAATTGATAAACAGTACATTTCCCTCACTTATTCCCAGGTATTAAATCTTATTAAACAACTATAACCTTTCCCTCACTATTAATTATTTTTTTTTATATTATTTCTTAATTTATTTATTTTGTTATTATTATTATTTTTTTTTTTAAATCATTTTTATTTTTATTTATTTATTTTTATGTTATTTTTTTTTTTTTTTTTTTTTTTTATTTTTATATTTATTTTTATTTTTTTATGCTGACGGTGATAGAACTTTCTTTTTAGCAAAATGTTTAAGTTCATATTTAACATCTTCCACGCCTTTTAAATAAAAATTAAAAAATAGTTCGGTTTTTACCCACCAAGCGCCCCCTTTCATATCTTATATTAGCCACTGCCACCCTTAATTACTTTCTGCAAGTCATTATCCCCCCCCTATCCCTGATTTTATTTTTTAACAGTCATTGCTAGTCAAGCCTTCATCTAGACTACAATCAGTAAGTCCATTTATTTTAATTTCTCATATTTCCCCAACCTCTTCCTTTGTTTATTATTTTGCCAACTTTATTATTTTGCTTACCTTTCTATCTTACCATTTTCCTTTTCATATAGACCCCTTATACCGTTTTTTAAATTCCTATTAAAAACATATGTTAATAAAATTGTTACATTGTATTAGTTTACAAAATTTAAAATTTGTATAATTCAATTTAAATTATTTAATTATTTTGTTACAACTGCATCTTTGACTAAACTTTGCAACTATCTAATTAACTACAAATATTTTTTCTTGTTTCTTTTTCATTTTTAAATTATTTTTATTATTTATTTATTTATTTTTTTTTAATGTTTGTATAATTTTGTTATTTTAGCCCTGATGAAGACCTGCAAGGCAGGTCGAAACGTTGGCACGCCAAAATATAAGTTTTTCGTTTAAAAACTGGCCGTGTTTATTCATCCTGACTGCACCCCTGACCATTTCATTTCCTTAGTAAAAACTCACAGTCAACAATACAATCATCATCGAGTCTACTTTTTCTTTGATCAAAGCTAAAAAATACTTTACAACAAAAAACATAGCTACCAACAAATATTTCTTCATCTTCAATATCTTAACCTTGTTCACAATCATTCATCAATTGATCCAAAAAAAATCAATCTTCGCTTCATGGATCAGCCAAGATCACATTTGTGAAATCACTATCTTCACTAGTTAAATAGTTTGTTATAAATAGTGAGTGGCGAGTTTTCTCCCCTTAAAAAAAAAGTTAATACGAATAGTAGGTATCCAAATAGTAGTAGGCTTTGACGCGGAATGCCTACAAACCTTTCCATAATATTTATAATTGGAATAATGAATTAGTAAAGTCTTTGTTTTAAAAAGTATCCACAAGTTTTACCTGTGGATATTTGAACTATCTGCCCACAGGTTCAGCTGGCAATGGTGTCCACAGGTACAACTGAACGCCAGGTTGTGCGGAAAGCTCTGTTTCACAAAATCCGTAAGTGGTAACTGGTATGAAAACATATGAAGTTATGATATATTTATCGGACAACCCAATGAAATATTACTGCTGTAGTAGTTCCTTATCAGGCCACTGGGCCGCGCTGAACTCAGTTTAGTGTTAGTCAGGATATGGTTACCCTCGAGTTGTTAACTGTCCTAAAATGCTCTATTCAATAAAGTCTTTGAATGCTTAAATCTATCTATGTTCCTTGTCAAGTTACAACAGAGTGGCGACGAGGATAAAACCCAACTGTGGAGAACACTGTCAAATAGTTATCAAGTGTAGTGAATAATTATTTATCATGGAATCGGACATGCATGCAGTCTTATCTGCTATGTCAGCAGTTCTAAAGCAGAACAGTGAAATACTTCATGCTATGCAGGTAAGCCAAAGACCTCTGCAAAGTAATTTTGTTTCCAACTTCGAATATTTTGACGAGTCAAAAGAAACATTTCACCAATACCGCGGGCGACTCGAAAATTGGTTTCACTTGCGAGGCATTTATGAAAACAAAGACCTGTGGGCCAAAGAACTTTTACTTCATATTGGTTCTCAGTTACACAGTATCTTGTGCTTCCTTACTGCCCCTGAAAACCCTGCAGACCTGAACTATGAAAGGTTAGTTACTATTTTAGAAGATCATTTATGCCCTAAACCGAATGTAATCGTCCAACAACATCGATTTTTGTCTAGAATTCAAAATGATCATGAATCTGTCAGTCAATTTGCAACGGAATTACGAAAATTAGCTTCCACTTGTAAATTTGAATGTGAATGTAAAAAAAGTGTGTCAAATCTCTTTTTGAGAGCCCAACTTATTCGTGGAATAGGCGATAATAACATTCGAGAAAAATTATTGAAACTCTCTAATGCTACTTTTGACAAAGTGCTTGAATCAACTCTTGGATATGAAGCTGCAAAGATTGATAGTCGAGAAATGTCGAGTCTGTCAACAGCTCTTTCTGGTACGTCTGTCAATCGGATATCACATCTCCGATCACGCTCTTAAGATAAACAATCTTACGTCCATCGACGAAACTTCAGTCCAGACAGTCATTCTATGTCACGGATTCGTCAAAATTCCAAAATTGACTTTAAGTCCCTTGGCATTGAACAAAATTGCCTTCGATGTTCTAAAACTAACCATAGGTCAAACAACTGCCGAATCCCGTATGAAAAATTAAAGTGTGGGTTTTGTTTGAAGACTGGTCACGTACAAAAAGTCTGTTTATCTTATTTACTTAAGAAGTCTAATTCTCAAGTGAAGTCAATCGAAATGGACCCAGAAGATATACTCGATGCCTACTACTTAGACGACCTGGTAGGGGTCAACAAAATTTTTGATATTTTTGTGTCGAGCTCCAGTATTTTCTCTAAGGATGCTGCCAAGTTTCATACAACGGTTCGGTTAAATCAGCATTATAACCAAACTTTTGAAGTGGATTCAGGATCAGCATTTACCTTATTACCCCAGCGGGACTTCAAGAAAATTAATTTTAAGGGGGGAACTTAAGAAGACAGATGTACGGTTTCGTTCATACACCCATGGTGTTTTTCAACCTATTGGCTACGCTATTGTTCCAATTGAATATGAGGGTCAATCTGTTAGTGAATTATTATTCGTGGTACCGGACCAGCGTAGCCCAATTCTGGGCAGAGTGTGGATAAGACGGCTTAATATTGATTTGAAGCGCCTTGACTTGACAAAAACAGATGCAGCTGTCCTTACTCAAGTCAATTGTATTAAACCTACTCCTCAGTCAATAATGGAAGAATTTGCAGATATTTTTGAAGCAAAGGTAGGATGCATTCCAGGTATAACCTGCTCTTTGCACCTCAAGAAGGACGCTAAGCCCGTTTTCCTTAAAGCTAGGGAGGTTCCATTTGCTTTGCGAGAGGCTGTCGAAAAAGAGTTGGATGAATTAATCTCAAATGACATAATTTATCAAGTAAACCATTCAGATTGGGGTTCTCCCCTAGTTCCTATCCCAAAGCCAAACAATAAGGTCCGTCTAGCTGTCGATTATAAAGTTGCAGTTAACAAACAGATTCGGGATGTACATTATCCCATCCCACGAATAGATGAGGTTATAAATACTCTCCGGAACGCAAGTGTCTTCTGCACTCTTGACTTGTACAAGGCTTATCTTCATGTACAAGTGGATAACGTCAGCCAAAAGATTCAGACAATGTCAACTCACCGTGGAATTTTTGCTATGAAGCGTCTAAGTTTTGGTATTAAATCAGCTCCCTCTGAATTTCATCGCATCTTAGATCAAATATTATTCGGACTAAAAGGAGTAACAGCATATTTCGACGACATTGTAGTCTTTGGTTCAAGCTTTGATGAATGCTCTACAAATCTTATTAAATGTTTGCATCGTCTTCGCCAGTATGACCTTCATCTCAATCGGGACAAATGTCAATTTTTTAATTCTTCAATTTCCTACCTTGGGTATATAATAGAACACAATAAAGTGAAAAAGTGTCCGCAAAAAGTAAATGCCATTGTTAATGCTCCACGTCCATCTGATGCTGATGGTGTAAGACGATTCTTAGGATTAATAACTTATTATGCTAAATTCATTCCGAATCTTTCGTCTCTTACCTACCCATTGCGCTGTTTACTCAAGAAAAATCGAAAGTTCCTGTGGTCATCTTTATGCGAGAAAGCTTTCCAAAAACTTGAAGGAAGAAATTTTAAGTGATCAAGTTCTTATGCCATTTAATCCCGACCTACCTGTACTACTCGCCTGTGACGCCAGCCCTGTAGGGATTGGAGCTATTTTGTCCCACGTCGTTGACAATCAAGAGAGGCCAATAGCATTTGCTTCCCGGTCACTGACAGATTCGGAGAAAAATTACAGTCAACTTGATCGGGAAGCGTTAGCGATTGTATATGCTGTAAACAAATTTCACTTGTATCTGTTTGGAAGACAATTTACTTTAGTCACAGACAACGGGCTGTTGAGCCGCATTTTTCACCAACATGCGAAGCTACCAATCTTATCAGCATCTCGTATTCTTCGTTATGCTACACTGCTAAGTGGATTTGATTATGTCATTAAACATAGGAAGGCTGATGAAAACATACATGTTGATTACTTGTCGCGTGCGCCTCTATTCTCCAAGTTACCAGCTTTTAATGATGATGATATCATTAATCATCAAAGTATAAATCAAATATCGACGACTTTAATATCCGCTAAGTCGGTTGCTGCAGCCACCAGTGAAGACTCTTATTTATCTACCCTGTATAAGCAGTTGAAAGATGGTGAAATCCAAGATGAACAATTTTCCTTGCAGGATGGCGTGATCTTCAAAGGTCATAGAGTCCTTATTCCTCAATCCCTGCAGTCTGCAGTTCTTGCGGAGCTTCACGAAACTCACATCAAGTCTTCAAAAATGAAAAATTGGCCAGGAGGTATTGTTTTTGGAAAAATATTGACCGTGACATTGAAGCATTCGTAAAAAGCTGTCAAGCCTGTGCCGATACTACCATTGCCCCTCCTTGTGCTCCGTTACATCCATGGGAGGAGCCTACCTCAAACTTTCAGCGTGTACATATAGACTATGCTGGTCCAAAGGAAGGCCACTACATATTTATCCTTATTGATGCGAAGTCAAAATGGCCAGAAGTAAGAACATCAAGATCAGCACCAACCTTATCCTCAACGATTGAATTTCTTCAGGATATTTTTAGTATTCACGGGCTTCCAAAGATTTTGGTGTCTGATAATGCCTCAATATTTACTAGCTCGGAATTTATGTCATTCTGTGAGTCAAACGGAATTCGTCAAAGACTAATCGCCCCTGGACACCCTCAAACTAATGGACAAGCGGAACGATATGTTCAGTTCCTAAAAAGAAAACTTGATGCCATGCGGATGGAAAAAGGAACATTATCGTCAAAAATTCAAAATATCTTGTTCCGATATCGAGCAACTCCACTTCGATGTGACAAAACCCCCGCTGAACTGTATTTAGGACGACAGATCCGCACAAAATTAGACCTGCTTAGGCCATACAAGATCGAAGCCCGTGATGCCCAAGTCTTTCCACCGTTGCGGTCAAGCCTCAGGTCATTTAGCGTGGGAGACCGTGTTCTTATAAAAATGTATTCTAATGGGAAAGAAATATGGAAGCCCGGTGTTATCACAGATAAATACAGACAACTTCATTATAAGGTAAAACTAGATGATGGGTATGCCCTCAAGCGTCATATTGACCAGCTTCGTTCCTCAGAAATAGAACGTCGTGTAACATTTGCTGATCCACCAGTTCAAGAATCTCCAAGAAGAAGCCTGCCAACTCACGTCACATTTGTTGGTCCACCAGATCAAGATCCACCAAGAGGATGTTTACCAGCTCAGAGCACTCTCAGCTCAGTACCATCCAGCCAACCGATCCCAGAAGTCCAACGCCGTCTTACAGAAGGGGACCCTACATCATCTGTTCCCGATTGCCATCCAGTTATTGAACCAGCCATCCATCAGCCGCCACAGCAAGACTTGGTTCGTCCTCAACGTGTTCGCCGACCACCAGCCTACTTAAAAGACTATACCTATTAAAATTTACAACCAATATGTAATTATTTGTATACTTTTCTATGTAAATAACATGGTCTATTTTGTAGTGTGGGAGATTGTAGTAGTTCCTTATCAGGCCACTGGGCCGCGCTGAACTCAGTTCAGTGTTAGTCAGGTTATGGTTACCTTCGAGTTGTTAACTATCCTAAAATGCTCTATTCAATAAAGTCTTTGAATGCTTAAATCTATCTATGTTCCTTGTCAAGTTACAACAACTGCCCAGAAAATTTATAAGTTTAGGTCTTAAAAAATTTAAAATCACTGGTTGAATTGGCCAGGATTTGAAAGAAAAAACTTTAAAATAATAGTTTCTACTAAACTGTTGTCCTGACATTCTTGAAAACAAACGTGCAACTGCAGGGAGATGCTTGCTGCACTACCAATCTAACAATTTCAATTTCCCTCCTCTCACTCTCTCTTAATTAAGAATGTTTACATTAGGTACAGCACCTTCCCCTATATATTATATATATATATATATATATATATATATATATATATATATATATATATATATATATATATATATATATATATATATATATATATATATATATATATGAAGGCGGGTAAATTTTTCTTTGTGTTACCGTCAGAAATACTTGTTACGAGATCGTATATCACTGCAACTACATTTCAATATTTTTAAGGACTTTTTTTTTCAGGACAGTGTTTTCTGTTGTGATTAACATTTACAATTCTCGCACGTTTCTAACCATTTGCCATTCCTTTCTTGAAAATAGTTTTTTTTAATTAAAACTACTTATACTACTCCTTTACCTAAGGGGTTCGATTTGGGTTTGGATACTTACTATAAAAACCAGTGATTTCTTTAGGTATATTATTGTTTCTTTTTAATTAATTGTCTACCTTTATAATCAGCTATTACTAATTATAAGTAAAATACGAGTATATTTGACGATGAGTTTTCATTTTTATTTTACCTATTTTTATTTTTGTGAAGAAAGATTGATTGCCTTTAGTTTTGTAGAAACTAAAATAACCATAAGGTACAGATTTTCGTAAAATTGATCTAGAACTAGGAGTATGGTATTAGCAGGAAAGGCACTTGATAAAGTGAAAGAGGGACCAAGTACGAGGGAATCGATTGAAAGAAAAAAAAAGAAGAAAAATCGAGCCAAAAAACTGGAAGTATTCATAAATAAAACTCATTCGAAAAAGTTTCAATATAATCACAAATCAACCTCTTCAGAAGATGTAAAATAAACAAAAAGAGTAGAGGCTAATTCAGGCAGTTGTTATTACTGCTATAGTTCAGAAGGTACATCCCATATCGTAACGTAAATATTTCAATATTTACTCATTTTAATTTTTTCAACATAGTATCCTTTAATAAATTATAAATATCACTATCCTAGTTAAAATAACATAATGTAAATGAATATGTGGTACTTAATTTAAAACTAACTACTAGGTTCCATAAATTAGATCCAATCGGGCACATTCATGTTCCTTAAAGCCGAGTTCTCACGGGGCAAAAATACGAAAGCGTGTCACGCCTTCGTTTTCGTTCGTGGTGCTTGCCTGGAGTGGAGGAGAAAAGTGAACTAGCCGAGAGTCGTGGACAGTTCACACAACAAAAAAGGAAAAGCCTCTTTTTCTTTATATAGTCAGTTCCTTCAGTTCCTAAAGTAACTGTTTCCTAAAGTCAATAGAATCAACAACCGGCATTGCTGACCTGTAGGTTTCAGATGTATGGAACAATTTACGTCAGGTAACAAACAATTCATGTTTGTTTAATTGTTCTAACAACGTTTATTATCCCTCATTGAACATTTTTCTTAAGGATATATGAATTAATAGGGAACTCGTTTTTTCATTTACTTCTAGCTAATTATTTTGAGAACATTGATTTCCATTACATTTGAAGATCTATATCCTGACATCTGATCATCCTCTTATTATTCAAACAAATCATCATTGCATTACTTTAGAAAATTAATGTAAAAAAAAAAAAAAAAAAAAAAAAAAAAAAAAAATTAGGTTCTATAACACAGGACCACTCAGTTAAATTAATCACCTACATTGGTACTTATTATTCACCATACATTTTTTTTTCTTTCAATTTATTGATATTTACTAGAGTAAACAATTTATTAGTAGCACTTCATTAAATGTTTTAATAAAGAAGGTCTCTTCTTTTCAAATGCCTCGAAGTGTTTTCGGTAATTAAGCTAGTTGAGAGAATGGTGGATTTGAGTGGTTATGGAATTTTGTATTGTAGTATTATAGTCTATAAGTTGGAGCTATAGAAAGGATATGGTAGGTTATGTTATATAACATGTGATGTTATTAATAAAAAAGTGTTCTTATTATGTCATAGAAAGTTTTGTCTGTAATTGCTTTTGTTAATACTATAAGTACGGAACGATAGGTTTCTGGTGAGAGGAGTAAATCAGCAATAAATAGGACATTAAGATCTATATGGAAAAGTTCATATAGTAAGGTGTCAAGTGACAAAGTAAGGAGCACTGAGGATTTCGTATTCTAAGGACTGGATAAGAGATGAATCGGATTGTTTAGTGAAGCTCCTAAGCTCAAGTCTGTGTGTCCAAACAGGTTTTATCACTGACATGTAAATGAGTCTTTTGTAATTAACCGGAAGCTTTGAAAGTTTGCTTAGAAAATGTTAAAAAATTCTAAAATGATGAGCAGTTTCTTGTCATTTTAGTCTTGTTTGTGTATTCCAAGGCTTTTCTATAGTCTAATCAAATGCCTATAGTCCGGTCAATGAGGGCCTAAAACAGATGTGTTGAGTGCGTTGTCTGTAATCCAAGGTTTTTCTTCGGAAACATGTTTAGGTTAGTTAGAAACAATAACCAACAAATTTTATTTAAATTTCGGTTCAACAATAAATGTTATCCACGAACTGTTTGAAGAAAAGAAAATGTTATAATCTACGTAAATCTTGGTAAGCCCTAGGCTTTAATCTTCTTGATAAGCAGGTTGCTAGGTTATACTCCAGAGCTCCAGATGCGACGTGGAGAAGCTCATGGTGTCGCCTTGTGAGCCTGTTAAAGACCTCTTCGAGTCGATCAACTCCCAGTTCCCGGTGAAGCTGGGAATTCCTTATAAACCAGGCTGCGTTAACCGCCATACGCAGTATTCTGTTTTGGAATGTCTATAGTTTCTTTTTGGTTAATTTTGAAGTGTTGAACCAGACAGGACAGCAGTAGGTCAGGAGGGGCCGCAACATGGTTTTGTATACTAAGATAGCAGTTCTGTGTGCAGTCGAAGTAATGTTTTTCTATTTAAAAGAGGGTACAAAAGTTTGTCTTGCGTTGGCTTCTTGTACGATGTAGTTAGTGTGTAATTCCCAAGTCCGTCTGGTGTCAAGGTGTACTCCTAGGTAACGTACTGCCTGGTCTTTAGGATTCCAGGGAACTGGGAGGTTATCGAGTCGAAGAGTAATCAGGTCAGTGAGGTTGAAACAACGTAAGGTGAAGATTTTCGTTTCCGTCTTCGATGGGTTTAGCTGAAGTTTCCACTTCGGGAACCATATCGAGACACCGTTAAGGCCACTCTAAAGTTTCCTGATGGCTTCGTGAAGGTCGTCATCTTGGGACAGGAGTGCTGTGTCATCAGCGAATTGAGCAATAATTGTGTCCTCGTCATATTGGGGAATATCTGAACAATAAAGATTGAATAAAAGAGGACTGAGTATGGCATCTTGGGATACTCCGGGTAGGATAACTTTTCTCTCGCGCTGATAGAATTGTTTATTCTTACCTGGAACGTCTTGTTAGTCAAAAATGATTTTATGATGCTGAAAAGGTAGAGCGGAGGTCAAGTCTTCTTTAGCTTGTGCAGTAAACCACGGTGCCACACCGTGTCGAACGTTGCTGTCACATCTAGGAATACTCCCGTGTTATATTTTTTTGCCTCAAAGCCATGGTAAATTGCTTCGACGACGCGTTGCACTTGGTGTGTTGCCGAGTGGTGGGGCTTGAAGCCTAACTGATGTTGCGGGATTACATCGATGTCTTCTAAATGTGAGTGGAGACGCTTCTCGATAAAGGTTAGTTAGAAAGTAAACATTTCATATTCCGGTGAAAACAGCTCGAAAACGGTACCAGCTATATTTACCAAATTGGTGATCCTAGTATTATTAGATAGTCTTATTCCTTCGCTTTCAATTAGTTTACCACGCACAGATTTCAACGTAGCACATTTTTCAAGACCAAATGTCATTTGTATATCATTACCAACAACCAATTCCAGTAATGTTTTTATGTATCTCTCTGTCGTGGCGTACAGTTTCACATCACCCATATAGAAACTATGGGAGATGACCAGTTTTTATATTTAAAGGATATCCTTTTTTAGAAGAATTTAGGAATTCACTGAGAGGATTGAGTAAACAGAACCCTGTTGGACTCAAAGAGTCTCCTTGATATATTCCTCTTTTTATTTATATTGGGCATTCGAGGATACTCGCAGTGGATTACTTTAAACTGAGAATAACGCTCCAGTTATTTATCAGTCAGGAAAGTAAGGCAATAATAGAATTATTAATTTTATAAATCGCGGCGTTTCCATGAGCCAACTATGTGGAACAGAATCATATGCTTTTTGGTAATCTATCCAAGACTATATAAATATTTCTCTGATTTTTGACTCCTTGTGCTGCAACGAACAAGTCAAGAACTAGACGTCCGTTGCAGTATTTTGTATTGTATTTATTTCCAAGTTGCAGTTCGGCCATAAAATTATTTTTGTTAATGTGTTCCACGATCTTATAGTTTATAAACGCATTGAGGCAAGTGATGGGTCTATAGTCCTTAGGATCCGGATTACAGCTATTATTCTTGGGCAGTAAATAAGCAATGTCTTGAGGCTCTTTTATTACCACTTTTGCAGCTATGTAAATGTAATGACAAATTTCAAAAATATCTAATTCTGGCGTTAAAACCGTTTGAAGAATGTTGTCAATTAACTGGACAATTTTAACAGTTATTTTTTCACAAGGCACTTTTTCGAGCAAGGGGTGGTTCTTGAGTGGCACTCCTTCAAATATAATGTTCACAGATGCCAACAGCTCTCTCAGCCTGATATGCTCTTTATAATATTGGTCAGTTTCATCTACACGCTTTTGCAAACAACGCCCTCAGGAGGTGCGTTGTTTGTTACTACTCTACTTTAATCCATATTTTGATCACATTCCTGTTGGAATATTTCATATTTTACATCATTGATCTCCATTGCAGACAATTGTTTCGGAATATTACTCTTATTGGGTCCGCGATGCGTTGTTCTGAGACTAGTTTAGCTGCCATGTATCCGTTTCTATCTACCAATGGATAAAGCTGTAAAGCCTCCAAGCCCAAGTCCGAGGCAAGTCCGTTAGAAGGGCGTCTTACGGTTCCATACAACATCGGGGCAACGCTCGCATCACCAGCCGATGTCGAAGGCTGAAAAATGATTCCCACCAGAGCAGCTCTCTCTCCGGATTCGTCCAAGGCTTATCGTCTAATACGCACCATTGTTTATGGGAAGTTGCATTTTATACCTTCGGCCTGGTTCTTGAACAGCCGCTTCTAACATGGTTCAGACGCACCTGGATTTGAGCTAGTTTTCCTTCTTCATGTCGCTCCAAAAACTTAACTTGGATTTGCACACGCACAGTCGCTTCACGGTCCGTTTGGCGTCAAGTGGTAAAGCGATGCACACTGCCTTCTCCTCAGTAACTCCGCTCAAAACCCTATTTTTGATTTTTTGGTACATTGAATATTGTTTATGACTAAAATATTCTACATAATACGCCAAATCGACTAGTAACAATACGCGCTCTGGTTTGATTACTAATTTAATATTTTAATCCGTTTTATTCCGGGTATTATTAGACAACATTATTCAATTAATGGTAAAATGCAACGCATTTCAACACGTTAATTTTTTTTCTATTAAACTTTTACGTTTCAAGTCACACTATCTAGTGTTCAATTGGAGGTATATAATATAAAATACTAATAAATAAAATATTAAAACTTAAATTCTTAAATTTTAAATTTTATTAATTCAATTTTGCGCAAGGGGATTGCAAAACTGTCATTGTGATACGATAATAAAAGCTTTTCTAAAATCAGATGTGAAAGCAAAAGTTCAATTCCCTTGCGCAGAATTAAGATATTGAAAATTTTGAAAGGAAGAATTTTAAAATTAAATAGGTATGCAATATGATATAAGAATAAATAAAATCTTAATGATGAAATTCAAATTAAATCTTCAAATTTGAAAAAACCTTTGAATTTGATTAATTCAATTTAGCGCAAAGGAATTGCAAAACTGCCATTGTAATGTGATAATAGAAGTCTGTGTGTCCGTAGAATTTCAGTCTGCGTTTCCTGATGTCCGCATCGATGTTTGAAAGTTTCTCTATGGTTTTGTTATGTTGGAGTCTGTAGTCATCTTCAGTCTTTAATGGACCAATAATTTTCCTAATTATCTTTCGTTCTGCTTTCTTGATGTTTTCCAGGGCTTGTTTTCTGTTGAGAACTGGGGTTTCAGTTGCGTACAATGCTGCCGGTTTGATGACGGTGTTGTAGTGTCTGATCTTTGCTTGAATAGATAAGCACTTTTTATTGTATATTTCATAAGTTCTTCCATAGGCTTCCTTTAGTTTCAGTTCTCTGCTTTCTTGTGATCTTTTCTCAAGTCCCGAAAGTTCGAGAATTTTACCCAGATATTTGAAGTGTGGAACTCTTTTAACGATTCCGTATTTTGTGTTAAGAATCTTGGTTTCGAATTGTTTGCAAAAGAATACTGTCTTCTAGAAAGATATCTGAAGACCCACCTTTCTTGAACATTCTAGTAGAGTTTCAACAAAAGTGATTGCTTCATATTCCGTTTCAGTTAATACTGCGAGGTCATCAGCGAAAGCAAGGCAATTAATTTTCACATTTCTTCCAACTATAATCGGTTTTAAAAAACTTTTCTCTAGCAAAGTTCTCGCCATTCTCTTATGACTTTTTCCAGTACCAGATTGCAGAGGAGTGGCGAAAGACCATCTCCTTGTCTGAACCACCTGTTCGATTATCAAAAGGTTCTGAGATCTCCCCCATGAGTTTTACTTTAGATTTTGTGTTAGTATTTCTTTGATTAGAGCGAGGGTCTTCTGATCCAGTCCAAATTCGTACAGAACATTGAAGAGGGATTGGCGGTCGATGGAGTCGTAGCCCTTCTTAAAGTCTACGAAAACGCAAACAGTAGGCTTGTGCCAGACAGATCGATATCTCAGCGTGGTTTAGTTTATTATTTAAAATAAATTTATAAAACGAAAAAAACACCTTTTGTAGTTTTAAACACGAGCGCCCTATTAAAAAAGGCCCCAGTGAGCGGCGGAGTGGCGCCGTGAAGTGATGGCGATTTCAGGGCCCAACTGACGATCACTCCATTCCATCACTCGATTCCCTCATTCCATAGGCGTAATAAATGGTTTAGTATTAATAATACTAATTTATATATATTAAGAATAATAATTGATATTATTATCAATAAGACATGTTACAGGAGAGTATGAGGTTAGGTCAGGCTTAATTAGTGATCATGGATTATTATCATAAATTGTATATTAAATAAAAATAAAAAATTAGTATTATGTTTTATTCTTATTATAGCCAAGCTTTTATTTATTTTTTATGATTTCTTAATAAAGGAATATTGACATACACAATTTTTTATTATATATTACATTACATTTATATTATAACAAGTACAAGGCTTCCAATTACCAGAAAATGTGTATAGTAAATTGCCACTTGACACGTTTTACACAAAATAATTTAATCTAATTGCTGTCAAGTGTAAACATTTTGAAACAGTTTTTATACGTATAAAAACAGACTAGGCTTTGATTAGGTGCATCGACTTGCGCCATTCATACCCAGAGCTCGCTAACCCATATTTTACATCTGTCCGTATTCAAGAAAGTGGATGTCCTACCGTATTCCAGGAAAATTATGCCGCTAAGGGTGACTTATTTCCAACGATAAAGGTTCATATTTTCTCTTTGCAAAATTTGAAGCACAGCAATGAAAGTCGAATGATGAATTATTGACCTCACGGTTAACTATCCATTTTATAGATAATTTTCCTGTTCGTATCTTTTTTAATTCATAGCTAAATATTTTAACTATATATATAATTTTAAAAGGGGACTTGCTGCCTTAATACAATATCTCGCTAATTTTAAACGTGGTTAGCACTAAACCTACTGACATTCCATGTATACATATTTCTACCACGATTTCTCGAAAAAAAAAAAAAAAAAAAAAAAAAAAAAAAAAAAAAAAAAGCACTAATAAGAAAGGAATGGATATAGAAAAAAACTTTTTTGATATATTT
This sequence comes from Euschistus heros, assembly GCA_003667255.2. Taxonomy (NCBI): domain Eukaryota; kingdom Metazoa; phylum Arthropoda; class Insecta; order Hemiptera; family Pentatomidae; genus Euschistus; species Euschistus heros. Next base: position 513,795 of record RCWM02000523.1, on the reverse strand, counting down.
TTTTAATAAAAGTATTAATGAATCCTGTTTCCAAGAACTACCATTTCATGAACCCCGATGTTAGATGTGATTTAGTATTTTTTATTAGTATCTAATCTTCTTCAAAACATTAGTAAGTAATTAGGATTGAAAATTAATTTTAATTTTAACTCTTTTATGTTGGTGGGTACTGATCTTGGGCGATCATTACTAATGATTCCTAGAATAATAAATATAATTTATGTGCAAAATAACGGTCCACGTTTTCCTAAAAATCATTTTTGGAGTAGTATTAGAAAACTAGTAGCGAGTTTTGTAAACAAACTCAGACTAACGCATATAAAAAATAATAATAAGCGTTATTATTAACTTATGATTAAATAATTAGCTTTAATAATATTAACTGGTCCTATTTGGAAAATAAATTAACAAGTACTGAGTAAACACAATGCTCTAACCAATTCCTAAGTGCCTCATTGAATTATACGCGAAAAACTACTAAGAGGAGCCGACTAGGTTTTGGACATACATCGAAACATATCAACATCGAAAATGGATTTTTGTTAAACCGATAAGTTTTCTCACAATATTTCTTTTTGTTTTATCGTACCATCCATTCTATTCGAGGGATGAGGCTAATGAACCTCTTTCTTGATGCAAAGAGTATGTGAAATTTCAAGATTATAGATATATTTTTCTATGAGTTAATGATTTTTAAGCACATTTTTTACGTTTTTGTCCCACTGTTCAATGACCCGCTTCATCCCAGGTGGCCATTTCAAAAATCACAGGCGGCAATTTTTTTTCCAAAGGTTTTGGATTATTTTTTAAAATATTATTAGTTTTAATTGCTTTAGGATTTTATTATTATTGAAACAAAGAAATAAATGAATATTTTGTGAGATAATGAAAGTAAAGTAGCATTATAATTTTTTTATAAGAAAAATTATGTTGGATTTGAATTTTACACAGAAAAAAAAATCTCTAAATATTAACTTTTAAAGAAAAACTGTTTCCTAGAAGGTTCAAATTTTGACATTAATTCACGTTTTATTTCTCTATCTTATCGTAAGTTAGTATGATTTCGACGTTTCGAAAGAGGTGATCCTTTTTGAAATTCAAACAATGACACATGACTCGTTAATTCCTACATCTATTCAAATCAAATTTATTAACTTGATCGCTGTCCTTGCCACTTTCGTTGATAAAAAATTTGTGTCATTAGTAAATGACACCTCCAATGCATCTCCAACACTCCAATCTTTATTACAAACCTTCCAGAATGGAGTTAAAAACGGAGAATTAAAATAAATCTCATCAAATAACCTATGCCCATCAGCGTTAACCTACGACTACTTGTTCTACATTATCCTAAAATAATATTCTATTAATCTTTATTGAACAGATTCGCTACCTGGGACTCCTACTAGCAAATGTCTTCCTTGGAATATAGAAACAAGACCAAGATGGTAAGAAACTGCTCAGATAGATAACAACCATGCATTCGAAAAACGGGTGAAATAACTCAAGGGGCTCTTGGACGATAGCTGCAAGTTTGCGAGTGTCCACGAGTAAGTGAGAAGACAAGCTTGATCCTTATATTTATTGTTGTTCCTGTTTTATTTTATTCATTTCTACAAGTACCGAAACATAGTGTTCTTTACATATCGTGTAAAGACATAGTGGCTTTCTATCCAGGCTAGAATAGGTTGGTAACCGTCCTTCCTGCCCTAATTGGAGTACATAAGGACGTTATGCCCTCCACCAAAAAATAAATACATAAAAACATTTTTTTGTAACTTACCTTAAAATTAATTGGTCTAAGATATAGAATTCTACACCTTTGTATAAAAGGAAAAAATGTAAATAAGAATACGTAATAATGTATTTTTGGTAAAAAAAGGACATAGTGTTTTGTACCTCCGAGGTGCAGATATATTCCATAATTATCTTTATAATTATATTTTAATTTATAAAAATTGTATTCTCAGTTATAAGTTTTTTTATTATTATTATTTATTTACATTATACAAATTCTATGAATAGATTCATTATCATCCATATTAGCTATTGCCTTCGAATGAAGCAGATGTTAGCATTTAATCAATAAAACAGTTCTAAAGAAAATATATTCAAGTTTTCACTATACGTTACAAGATACAATGATAATCATGGATGTAAAAGATATGGAATGGTTATACAGTAATTTTCCACTGAGTAAGAATAACAACCAAATTATTGTATAATAGATATAAAATGTTAAAAAAAAGTGAAAAATTAATTCGATGAAAAACGCCAATAAATTTAATAAACTTCATGGCCTAACATGTGACAATTTCCTACATTTAGTTGGTATTAAGACATCCTAGCTGTTCATCTATGTACTCATTCCACCACACTTGGGTAAATATATTTAGTAGTTGGTTTCATTTAAATTTCAGAATACAAGGACGGCAGCAGAAGGAAAAAAATATTAAAATATAATTATCTAGTTATCTTTTTTTTAAAAAAAAAAAGGCAGTTTGAAGTTCAATAATTACACTCTCCACCTACACATCCAAATATCAAGCAGTTTATTTATGAATTGCTGATTTCGTTTTTAAAAAACATTCGAAAATCAAATGCAATCTATTCTTAATTAAAATTAGTTCGTTGCGTCTAGTTCAACGTTTTAGCTTAAAAAGCTTTTGGTTTACTATTGCTTCAGTGACCTCTAATATAATCAAATCGAATAATTTAAGGATACAACTAATACATTTCTTTTTGTCAGCATATTGGCACTTTTTGAAGTGTAAACTTTTTTGGCCATTTGGAAACTTTTTGGTATAGGAATGAAAAAAGCAACTCGCGTCACATATCGTACCGTAACGTACCCTACACCCGTAAATTTAAATTTAGATCTGTTTATATATATACAGGGTGAGTACCTCATAGTGTAAACCTCACCTTTCTATTCCAATCCGTTGCAGATATACGATAAAGCAATGACTTTTTTGAGGAAATCTCGGTTTTTACCATAAAAGCTGTAATATCTTCATTTTGTTTAAATATTTTTCAAACTTTACCAGATTTTCGGGTTTAGCATTAAATTTTCTATAAGAGCAGAGTACATTTAACCTTGAATTTTACAAACTTGGGACCTAAAGAACAGCTTGATCTTCACCTTATTTAGGGAAGTTATAATGTCTTATATTACTTCTACGCTCACCGTTTTTCGAAAAAAATATCCACAAAACCGCAAATCTCATAAAAACTTGCAAATTTAATCAGCTTTCGCATGATATGCTAAAAGTAATGTTTCTGTTTTAATTTCTGCCGTTAGCTTAGGAATGCAGATGATATTGAAGAATACCACTTTTTGAGGAGAATTTTATGGATAGATGAGTCTGTTTTTACAGGGGAAGGCATTTCTACCTTTCCATCAGGGGTATCGTTGGTTTATATTTGTGTTGCTTTCGAATAATATGCAGGAGTTCTATGGTGTTGAAAAATCATATTTTGCCGAACTTCAGTTGGAATATTGTGATGAAGTTGTGGTTGGATATTTTGTAACAAATCTTAGTAATTCTCATCTTCAACCTGTTGGGCAAACTATGATTTTACGAACTATGAAGCAATACAAATATAAAACCAACAATACCCCTGATGGAAAGGTAGAAATGCCTTCCCCTGTAAAAACAGACTCATCTATCCATAAAATTCTCCTCAAAAAGTCGTATTCTTCAATATCAGCTGCATTCAGAAGCTAAAATTGAGGTCTATGTTCATTATCATTGGGTTTTAAACATTACATTGAAAATCTAATCAAATAAATCCTAAATAATAAAATAATAATAAATAAATAAATGTAATAACATAAGATCTTTTGATCTGGTGTCGCTTTATTGACAGTTTTCCTTTTTTTTTTCCTATTATAAAATTATTTTTTCTTTGATTTTTATTGCAATGAAGAGTTTATTTTATTTAAAATGCATATTTCCATTGAGGGATTGTTATGTTTTATATACACAAGTAACGGATTTGTATGGCAAATGAGAACACCATGTTTTTTGGGTTTCAAAAGTAAATTTCTACATGAAAGTAAAATAGAAACATTACTTTTAAACATATCATTCGAAAGCTGATTAACTTTGCAAGTTTATGTAAAATTTGCAGTTTTGTCAATGGTTTTTTCGAAAAAAAACGGTGAGCGTGGAAGTAACATAAGACATTGTAACATCAAGCTATTTTTTAGGTCCCAAGTTGTAAAATTCAAGGTTAAATGTACTCTGCTCTTATAGAACATTTAATGCTAAATCCGAAAATGTGGTCAAAGTTTGAAATTTTGTTTAACAAAATGGAGATAATACAGCTTTTATGGTAAAAATCGTGGTTTCCTCAAAAAAGTCTTTGATTTATTGTATATCTGCAACGGATTGGAATAGAAAGGTGAGGTCTGCGGTATTTTTCTACAGTTTTGATCTAGTTTCACCCAATTTATATATATACCCACATGCATGTTTGAAGACTAAATTAACTGTCATTTCCATCCTCGATGTTTATACACTACAGCTATAGTTTGTTAGTTTTACCGTATTAAACATACACTCACCTATATATCAATATCAATATATATAGTTTGAATTTGTTACCGCATAAAATATTATTTATTCATACTCAATATTTGGTACCGAAGTTTGACACCTATACATCAATATTAATATATTGATCTCCAATCTATTTCAATGTTCTCGTTTATAGCAATTCTATAAAGGCAGGAATTGAGATAAAGTGTAGACTAACTTGTTCAAAGTATAAATATAATATACTTACATACTTAATATAATTTTTGGCAGGGTTGAAGAAAATCACGTTTTTTTTTTGTTGTTTTTTACATAAATCTGATTTAAACCAGTTATCTTATAGTTTACATAAATATTTTGGTCAGTAAAATGTGTAATATTATCGTATTTAATTTTTTTTTTTTACTTTGAACATCTTAGTGCACATATTACCTCAATGTCTGTTTTCATAGAATTGCTATAAAAGTAGACATCTATATAGATTTGAGATCAATAAATTGTATTATCATCAACCTAACATTTCGTACATTTTTCTTTTCTACTGAGCTATGCAGAAGATGTTTGTATTCATTAATTTGATTATACAACATGCGCAACTCAATTACGTACATATGAAGGAATTTAGTAATACCCATATAATAACGTAATTCTGTAACATAATGGATTTTGAGATATCAAGCATTATAACATACTGTGGGTTTTCGAATGGTAGATTTAGTTATAATAACATGTTTAATTAATTAATTTAATGCTTTAATAACTCCACCTTAAATTTATAATAGGGAGTCATAAACCTGCAGTACTCAACAAAGCTAACATCTCTTACTAACATCCATTGTGTGGAATGGAAACTCCTAGTCCTAACAGCCTTGAAGATAGTTGCAATTTAAATTTTAAAACCATTGTCACAGGTGAACAGTTAACAGCACTTGTCCTTGTTGGTTTTAAGCGATTCTTAAAACGTCGAACACGATGGCAGTAGCTACTTCTTTTTTAATTTCTATTCAGATTTAACAGATTTACCAACTTACAATTGAAAACTAATGCAAACACAAAAATAAAAAACATAAAACAATACACACATAAAAAACAATAATAAATTCTATCTCTATACTTTTTAATAGTCTCCCTATATGAGTTGCACTGAGGCAGGCAAGTGAAAGTACAAAACTGCTTACATTTTTAATGTTGATCATGCTTACATGGAGGTCTAATAGGAAAATCCAATTGATCCATTTAGTATTTATTTTCTATAGTAAATGAAATTCATAAAAAAAAAATAAATAAATAAATAAATTTAAAAAAATACAAAATGAGACGTGATATATGCAAAAGAAAAGTATCCTTTGACAAAGATTCCAAACTCCGTCGTTCGGAAAGCTCTATTTACTCGATTTATTTTCTATGCTAGCTATCTATACAAAACCGAATGATACAACGTTAACATTATTCTACTAAAACTCCTTCATCAAGCAAAGCCAATATATCAGTTTTGGATCTAAACCATTTATTAGACTAGCACACCCCGTTGCGGCTTCGCCCGCTCTCATAAGTAACAAATTTGGATAATTGTAACTGATTAAGATTTCATTTTTTACCTTTTGAAGTATGCAATTGAAAATTATTTCTTCGATAATATTTTCACACAAAACTGTAACCTTTAATCCACTACACTGTTGCATGATTAGGCGGTTGTAGATCATGTAAAAGCATAATTGGGCATAACATTTTTTAATTGTTAATCTATTAGTTGATAATCCAGATGGACAGAGACTATTTAGAACTCTTGTGGATAATTGACTACATTATCAGTGCTTACAACTAAAGGCCTATGAATCTTATTTTTACACACAATATCAAAAAGCAAGGATTCGATATTTCGACTAGGCAATAATTTTATCGATTTTATCTGGTTGGATATTAATTTTAACCATAAACCATAAAAGTTTATGACAATGTTACAAACCTCGTTTCTGCCACTTATCACTGTACATTTAAGTTCTTATAGTAAACTTTGCTACTGTTAACCTACCTAGAACTATATTGATGTAATTAAAATGTTATACAGACGTGTTCAATATTTTTTTGCGTAGTTAACTCAAAAAAATGTTGTAAAATATATCGGTCGATTACATTACATTACAGTCGATTACATATAGGTCGATTTTTAAACTTCCCTAAGATTCATATCTTCTACCACATATTTATAGATGTTTTAATAACAATTAAGTATATTTTATTATGAATTTCTAGCTCCATGATTTTTATAAACCAGTTATAAACCAGTAGAGGGGGCTTACTTCCCAACCGCTGAGGTCGTAACTGACTAGACACAGCTAATTTGAATCGTATTATATAGTCAGCATATTAGCCGGTTTTCATTTCAAATTTTGATTTTTAGGGTTTATTCTGAGATTTTATTATATTTAATGCGTTATTTTTCTATTTAATAATACGGAAATAACCAAGCCCAAATGACATGCAAGTCGCCAGTTGTGGCAAAATGGGCGTGGCCGGTTGGTGTTTTTGCCTCACCCCTCACAGAAGAAAATGCGGGGAGGGTCTCTCCATACATCTTATAACTCCATGATAAAACCGTAGCTTTGTAACCTCATAAATGACGCTACCTATCGGTCGATTTTCAAACTTCACTTAGCACCATATATTAATTGCTTTTTAATAATAATTTAATTAAAAATCTGTAAATTTTAATATTGCTAAACCTTTCTTGATCTATAAAGATGGTGTAGTTAAAATTTGTTACAAATTGGTTCAGTACTTTTCGCGTTCAGTGATCACAAACGAAAAATGGCTTTTCCTTTTATATAATACTAGCTGAAAGTACCCCGCTCCGCTACGGTTTAATATCATTAGGATGAAGACAACTTAAATTAGTAAAAGTTAAGCTTAACGTTGATAATTATTATTACTTAAATAAACCTGAACAATTCCATTCTTAGAATAATTTCAATAAGTAAATTTGACAATTTGCAAAAGTTAATTTTATATTATTTTGATAGCCCTACAGTGAAGCTTCGAGGCAGCACTAACATCTTACCAGCTCTGATACCAGACCATCAGCTTTTCTTATGGCATACTTTAAGTGAATATAGTCTCAACTTCTCTACTTTTTTGAAGAAAGTTTAGTCTTTCTGTTTCTATTTTTGCGTACATATAAAGCATAAATTGGTTGAGGAGATTACAAAATTAAAGTAAATAAGGTTCTTCACCTTCACCTTCCTCGCTCCACTAACATTTAGGCGTAAAAATCAGCTGCAGACACAGTTTTCTTAAGTGATGTATTGGAGTTTGGGTCACGCTGAGGGATGTTAATACTGTACCTTTCTTCTCCATGGTAGAACATGATACGATACAAAAGAGAATCATACACTTGGTAGAACTATTGATTCTTATCTGTTTTTTGTCCCTACATCGAACTGGCCTTACATGTCATCACCAGAGAACATATGTCTTTTAACCTCCTCTTTAACATAAGTCTTTTAATAGCTTCTCTTCACGAAACAACTCAAACTTGTAAGTTGTAAGTAACCTCTGCAGCTACCATGAGTTCACAGAAAGTACCAATATTATAAGGTTTCGACATCGATCGTATTTTTTGTTTGTTTACAACTATAAGGAACTTAAACGGTGGTCAAAGTTTGCGGCTTAAAGATCTAACCTATTTTTTAACTTACAATTAGCTTATCTCCAAATACCATATGACAATTAATCATTTATTATTCACCCAATAAAAATTGAAATCGCATTTTTCTCAAATTAGCCGCGATCCAGGCCGATTTTTTAAAATTCCTTTCTTAGCGAGCACCTATGGCCCTAGAGGAAGCTACATATCGAATTTCATTCCAATCCGTTCGGTGGTTTCTGAGATTTCGTGTTAAGTGAGTGAGTGGTATTTGACAAATATATAATAGATTAGATATATTTTTCGTTATTCATTACCGATTATATGTTTAATAAAACTAGTCCTACATAGCAAATAATGTTTGTTTTCCTAAATCCCACTTATTAAATGTTACTACAATGAGGACAAAGTAAACGATGGCGAATCGATAAAATTTTAGCGATTGAAGCGAATAAGCTACAATTAGAATGGATCCTTCTATACCACCAAGCGTGCATCAAGTGAACAAGCAACAAAAACTTTTTAATTTAGATTTAATCACTTCTATATCAACGTATTTCGCTCATTATGTAATTACTTCAATCAATAAAAAACATTGCAGAGTGCATGAGTAGTTAGAAGGTAAACGTAATAAAAGTTCCCACTCCTGGTGCGGTGAGTTAACGGTGGGTGGGGGGTGGGGGGGGGGGGAGTAAAGAAGGTCCCATTTTTGGGTTTTTCGATTATATCTCGAAAACAGTGGACTCTAAAAAAATATGGATCAATTCAAAATTAAAGCTAATTAGATTTCCTATAAAATTGATCCGATACATATTTATCTAACTTTTAACGGTTTTCGAGATATACATTATTAAAAATCGATAATATTCGAGGAAAAAAAAATTATCTTACTTTTTGATGAAATCAAGTAAATTTAATGCTATACACCTTTAATTCTGAAATTTTTTCTCAGAAAGGATCGTGAAAGCCACAAGAAGCAAATGTTTGTAAGAAAGTTTTAGAAAAAATTTGTTTTCTCGAAAATTATCGATATCCAATAACTTATGTCTCGAAAACCGCTTGAAGTTCGACAAATATTTATAGAAACCATTTTAAAGTAAATTATCTCTAATTTTTGGATTGAAACATATTTTTCTAGAGTCAACCCTTTTCAAGATATAATCTAAAAACCCCCCCAAAAAAAAATGAACTCCGCTCCCCTCTACCGTTAACCCCCAGGGACCGGGACTTTTGGTAAGTTTATTTTTAACTACTCCTAACTAAGCTATGAAGCCAAAAATAATCGCATATTCCATGCAATCTACACCCCTCACTTCAGCGTTCATTGACTGGACTACATTTATAGTGAAAGAAATCTTGAGATCTGCAATCATTTAGAATACTTAAAATTATTTTGTCACCTTATTTACAGGTAAGGGTATCAGCGATTGAAGGTAAACACACTGAAAACCTTTCAAGGTGCACTCCACAGAATATCATAAATTAAGAAATCTATAAGAAATATGTATGTAGTAATGTGCATGTGTAGTTTCCATACGTTTTATAGGGTGCTCAATTAGAATTTCAGATGTGCAGCCTTTCAGGAAGCCGGTAATTCTTAACAAGCTCTTGCATCAATAGTCATAAAGTACAGTCTCGTCCATATTGTTTACAATTTTATTTGCTTTAATAGTTTATAGATCCACTATCTTTGGAAAATACAGTTTTTAATGTATAAGCGCAAATCTGCAAAAATATTAAGCCGCCAAAAAACCTAAAGGACCGTGAAAAAAAAAATATATATACATATCTACCATCATTATTGCTTACTCCCATCGAGTGCGGCGTGAACACAAATTGCCACACCAACGGTTCTATGGAAAAAGAAATAAGGAAACGGTTTCTTTAGGTTTTTATGGTTCTGACATTTCAAATGAAATTTTCAGTAGGCGCGTGTCAGGAACGACCAGGGACCTTACTCAAAATAACCAGAGGACTCAATCGCTGAATTGAGGGTATTCTTCAAGGAGTATCACAGAAAAAAAAATTTTAAAAACACATTAACTATTTAAAAAATAGAATAAATTTGCTTTAGAATGCAAGTCGTTTACTTGAGGACGAATCATGATGATAATAGTAAGCCTACAATGATGTAATTTGATGGGGAAAAGCAGTGTTTCATAAAAAAAAAATTAACAAGGATATGTAGTTATTCCGTCAAAACATTTATTTAATTTTTCATATTCGATATCCAAAAAATGAAAGGAAACCAAAAACATATTTATATGCCGGTTTTTGTAGCAAGATGGTCGTGGAAGCAGCTCCCTAAACGAGAGTTGTTCATTAATTTTATATCTTATTTTAATACATATAACCTAATAATAAACGATTAAATGCATAAGCTCACATTTAGTATATGGGTGCTTTCAATATTTCAGGACAATTCCAATAAAAAAAAATTGTTTACTACATAAAACATGTAAATTGATTTTTTTTCTTACAAATTGTTTCTCTAAGGTGTGTGAAGTAAGTCTGTGAAGTGGACATACATAATCTGCAATATTTCTAGGCATATTAAATAAATAATAACTATTAAAATCTAGGGAGTGAGTTGGGATCTAGGGAGTGAAAAACCACGACTAGGAAGTGAGTTTATTATCTAGGGAGTGGGGAAAATACCATATTTATTATATTTAAGAAAAGAAAAGCGAAATTAACGAGGTATGTATATTATAAACTTGGGGTGTATACATGAATTACATTTTCAGCCTTTTAGGTACGTATTGTCACATCTACTTTAAAACCTTCAAACTAAACTTTAAAAATACTAAAATAATATAAAATTGTACTTAATAACGTCAGATCTTTTAACTTTTAAACAATAAAACCTAAATAGATTGTAAATGATAAATAAGCTACGAAATAAAGACTAAGCTACGAGTATATTAAAAACATTGTTTTGATAAAAATAATGTTCTTTGAACTTTTATTATAACGTTTAAACATTAAATAAAAAAATGTAGGCTGTACATATAAAAATAAAAAATTAACGAGCAGCAATAATTGAATTCGCTGGTTCCTTTTGGGCTGATGTTGATGGCCCGGCTGTGCTTAATGCCAAGAAATTTCCCACATTTCATGGTATGAGAGGGAGAAATCAAGAAATTTATTTTTATAAAAGCAGATAAACGCTAAAGCAATTTAAGTTCAAATATAACACGATATCCTCACTCAGTTGTAGGGAGTGAGTTCTAACCAAAAAAACGTTGGTATCACGTTACACACGTGGCCTATTTGAAAAGTAAAACACGGTATCTATTGGTTTTTCAGTAGAGCTTTGAATTTATCTTGAATTAAAAAAAAAATATCATGTTTTCAATGGGTTGATACACCTTAGGGAGTGGGATGAATTAGAATACGGTACTTACCGAGCGGAGTCAAAGCACCTCCACTTGTCTACCAACGAACTCCGTGTCTTGAAACTGATGGCAGTAGACAGGTCTACCAGAAATAGTGATATCCAATACAAAACACCCCTTAAATTTTCCTTTTAGAGAGCGATGGAGGGATTTTCAAAAATAATTTAGGGAGTGAACTAGAGTGGTGTGACACCTCTTTATGATGATGTATATCGTGCAAAGAAGGCTCAATATCCATCACAAAATTATTTTTGGATAAAATATAGAAAACAATACCCCTTCATATTTTCAAACTAGAAAATAAGCGTAATAGAAGGCCTTAAATATTTTCGAAATACAAGCATTTTCAAGTTGTGACAACCTAGGGAGTGAGTAAATGCTATACATAAACGTCAATTACTCCGGTTATATAAGTAGATTTATCATAATTGTTGGGAGTCCATAATGGTACAATGGGTACTTGGCCATGTAAACTAAAATCTAAATTTTATGTTCAGTACAATTTTCAAAACACCTCTGTGACTTAAATTGTACCGAAATTTTGAAATCACCCATATGTATTTTTTTTACAGATTTCAAAATAAATATACCCACAACTTCTATCAAATGCAAAAAATATCTGACTGCTCGTTATTTATGGCCCTGTTTTCCTACAAACGTCATTTTGCTAAAAAAAAGTGAAAGTTATTTTTTTTCAATAATAACCCTTATTGAGTTATGTATTAGTGCTATAATTATTTGTAACTGAAACCATTATTCTTCAACCACCTGCTTTATATTACAGAACACGAAATAATTATTTAACAGAAGGATCTCTCAAACACTGATTAATCTGCTTTTTCTTTAACCGCGGGGCTTCCAGGTCTCACTTGGCTGGTTTCCTTCCGATCGATACAGACTCCGACCTAAAAGAAAGTAGAGCTTGTCCTCTGCGGCCCTAAGCCTTCAACGGACTTGGCAAGACCCCTCTCTCTGCATTGTCTTCACCCCATCACGGTCTGCCTTTGTTGTTAACGGACCCTTTATGTTATGCTACTGAACCACAAGAGGACTTCTATTGAAATACAACATATGCGGATACTTGTGTCAAATGAAGAAAATAATATTTTGTCGAAAATCTTAAATACAGAATAGAACATAAGAGCTTATAAGAATAGAGCCCTGTACGCAAACGTATTAAGTGTAGGTCGTCAAGGTTGGGATTTAAAATCAAAAAGTGCATTCATCACTATAAAGGAACTTGTGAATCCACCCAGATTTTTTATGACACTCAAACAACACAAGTCAGAGTTAATAATTTTAATGAGTCCGAAGTTCAACTTCATAAAACATCTGTGTGGATACAGAAGTTTTTTAAAAGTGATGGATATACTTTTTTTTTATTTGGGGACTCGATGGCCGAGTGAGTTGAGCGTGAGTCTCAACGCGGTCGTAACCAGAAGGTCGTGGGTTCGAATCCCACATAAGCTTGTTAAAATTTATTTCGTGGCAAACCTAAGAATGAATCTTGACCTTCCCACCCTGGCTAGAATAGGTTGGTAGCCTGTAGGATAACCCATCCTTCCTGCCCTAGTTGGAGTACATAAGAACGTTAAGCCCCCCCCCCCCCCCAAAAAAAAAAAAAATCTTTTTTTTTTTATTTTAAATACTAAGCTTGATTAACTACAATTAAAACGTTTGTGTAAAGTGCAATACTTGAAAAAAGAAAAAAAAATCAATTGAATAGGACAATTTTAACTGCAAATTTAAGATGAAGTATGGACTGATGGAGTGAATAACTTAAAAGAGGAAAGATTCGAGAAAATACGTGCGAAGATTGGCGGCATAGAAACTTTTTTCATTGGATCGGTTGTTGGAGCCATCCCTCCAGATCTCAAAGAAAAATCGTAAAGTTATCACCAATATATAACGTTATAAAGGAGCGCAGTGGCTCAGTGGATAAGACCCTTGACTGCTCGCATCAGGACTCGAATTGCAGTGCAACTTAAGGCAGGAAATTTATTTTCTGTTATTTCATCTGTGGCTTGATTTCGAGATTGCGAGACCCTTCTGGGGTATTCCCAGCCTGGATAAAGTGGGCACCCTTATTTGGGGAAAAAACCTGGCGGTTGAGAATGATTTCGGCCAAACCTCCTCCTTTCACAACAGTTGGTCCTGAAAGAGTACATCCTTATCTAAACATATGTTTTTTGCCCCCCTCCCCCTGACAAATCTTCTAGTGCCGTCCCTGTATATAAACATTGAAAATGTCAGTTACTTGAACAATATAATTTTTTCAACTCGGGAACGTAAAAACTTACGTAAATCTCCGACTATAATTCTAAATCATGTTAAATATTACTGGCTGGTTTTTATTAGGATTATGACAAACAACCATTTCCTACTTTATCAAACCAGGATTAGAATAATTTAATATTTTTCTACATAAAATATCAAACGTTTATATTCAGAACACATGGAACGCGTTATACTGTCTGAAGAGACCATATTGTGATGCTCAGAGCCACGTGCTGACTACAGCAGACTCAGCCACAAGCCACTGAAGGCCACCACTTCCTGTCCTCCCTAAACATGACTCCCAGTATCCTGTCTTCGAATGTGCTGAAACGACCAAGTTGTTGGGGGATGAAGTAGGATATATTGCATTCGAGAAAAGTAATTCTTTCAATTTTCTTTACATCTGCGATTTTTTCCAATTCATTTTAAGTTATTTGGCGCTAGTCTGATCCTTTGTCTGATCTAAAGTAAGAAAGGTTGTATGAGAGAATAGAAAAATCAAAACTCAACCGTCTTTAAGAATAATCTAAATATATATTGATATAGTAAATGTTTTTTTCTAGACGAAATAAAAGCTTTATGATGCATGTATGTATAAGATACCTTAAAACAATGTAGGGGTCTCAGATAGATATTATTTAGTAGATTATTTGTATCAACTGCAATTAGCGAAATGCATCAGTATTGTTTTTTAAATCATCTTTAGGGTTCAAAATCTTCGATATGTCTTCATTTCATAATGTTTGAAGTACAATACATTAGCCTTTTATGTTTTTTAAAAATAAACTTCTCTAAATCTAAACTGTCTTTTCCTCTTAAAACAAATCACGCACTTTTTTGATAGTAGCACCGCACAATATGATAGGAAAAACTTCTATAATTTATGTTTGCATAAAGAAGATTTTGGTTGTGGCTGAATAGCAGTTCTTCGCAATATCTTAGGGTGCATGTGATGGTACTTGTGGGACTGTTAAGCGGTTAGCTGCTCAACCACATCAACTTTATGACTTTACAACTGAGGATATAAGAAGCATTGACTTTGGGGTCTAAACAACAGAAGATCATGAAGAGGCTAAAAAATGGTTACTTTCTCGGCTTAGTCAATCAAAAACAATTATCGGAACAAAAAAGTTTCATTCGTTTCAACCATTTTCAGAAAACAAATGACTGTCAAACCAAATAATTTCAGCCACGATGAATCCCTTCAATGGGTGACAACAGTGTACCAAATAACACCAACAGATTTGGAAGTCTCTTCAGGTTTCGTGGCAGTAGCTTAACTCTTAGAATCGGAACTATATTGAGGGCCAAAAGAACAACCTGTAGAGGGTAACCTTTTTACACCCAAATTTTACAGTGTCATTAGTTCTTCTACCTACAACCGAGAGATGTATAAGATGTGCCCGGAAAAACTCTTTTTAAAAAAGTGGACGCTTTAAGAACAAAGGGAAGGACGTACACTCTAAGGGAAATTAATATCTCCTCAGGCTTTGGAAAAATATATTAAAAGATTATAAACAACAAGTCGATATTGTTGCTTTTTATAAATACTTCTTTGAATAAAAAATTTAAGTGCTAGTAGCAAAACATTTTTCGGGGGCTATTAACTATGTCGTTTGAAACGGCTCACAGTGGAGCGAGTGATAGAGTTTGCCGAACATTATTTAATATCTCCGTTTCTACTGGTCCTAGAGTACTGCTTCTGGAGTCATTTTAAAGCATATCGAATACTCTATTGAACTGCATGATAATCGATTTAATCAATTTTGCCAGTTGATATAACGGGTAGGACGACTTTTAAATGTGCACATACATATTATGTATCTCTTGCTAAATAGAGAATTGTGGTTTGTAGTGATTTGTAATCACTTAATATCAACATATTGTTTTGTAAATTTTTATTTTTTTAATAAAAAAATAAAAATTTTTGAAATATATATAATTCAAAAGTGTTTTTTATTTTTCAATTAGAAGTTCTTTTACTTCTGAAGAGATTTTTTTTTAAACAATGTGTTTTTTAACACTTAACAATGAATTGTTGGCCTTATATGTGATATCAAAGGATCTGAATTAATAATATTTATGGTTAGGCTCCTGAGCAGCTTCTGACAGCATACCAAGTGGTATAATAGCACGCTTGACTTTTTCCCGGTCATGTATTAACAGTTTGTGAACTGGTACTGCTATGTAATACCACCCACATAAATCCACAAATATCTCAGCCGTTTCTCTTGTAAACTTTTTAATATCAGGCGTAGAGACCACAACATTTTTCTTTGTCTACGTTGAAATATTTCTATTTGATTTATCAATATATTCTGGATAGTTCTGCATAAAATCAAAAACATAACGATAATTTTCAGATTTGAATTTTTTTAAAGAACGAAACTGAACACTTCATTAGAACAATTTCTGAAATCTTGGGTTCTTCACCGGTTTTTTCTTACTGACAAACGCTCGAATGATTTTGATCTAGTAGGAATACCTCGAGTGGATGAAGATGGAACTTCTTGAAAACTCCACTGGAAAAATTAGATCCCTTCTAAGCCATCCGTGATTTTACAAAAAAAAAAAAAATGGTTTTACGATATATTTACAAATATCCTGAAGATATTTGCAGTATTCCATTTAAGTTGAAAATTATTGCACCATCCCTTAATATCTCCCGCAAACCGTTTTTCCCACTATTTGGAATCGCAAAACCAAGTCATCCATTTTGTCCAAAGCCGTGCCGAAATCCTTAAAATTAATATTGTTGGATCTAAAAAATTGAAATAAATCTTCATTTGTTTTAATTTCAATTGCGTCGAAGTGCGAGACAACATCAGACTCATTTCTAGTTCACTTTTAAAAAAGATAATCAAATAATAAATAGAAGCAACTACTAATGGAATTAAAATATCAATAAAGGCGCGTGGGTATTAACACTAAAAATAAAAAATCTAATGAATAGGCAAGTTAATGCAAGATCTGACGACGCCATTAATAAGACAATATACTCCTGAATGCGTTCCAAAGGTATTTTTTCAGAAAATCTAAGCGATTTGCGAAAGCAATTAAATAGTATCATTTTCTGCTCCATGAAAAAAAAAAAAATCAGGGAAATTTTCAAAAACATTTTATGCCAGATTTTGATTCATTATAATACCCTTATTGTGTACAGGAAGTAACAATAATTTATAAAATGAAATAACAGTTCAGGATGAATTTAATAAGCCAAGAGTTTATGTTTATAGCAATTATAGCCAGGCTTTATGTAAAACCCAATGCAATAATATGGGTAGAAATCAATCTGCTCAATTGAAAAGAGTCTATTTGTTACTAACAATATAAAAAAAATCCCAAATTAAAAGTTTTATTTTTTCTCTAATGTCCAACATTACTGTAGGAACGCCCCACTAAGCGGCTGTCCCTTAAAAAAAAAAAAAAAAAAAGGTAAATTTTTTTGTTTTTCTTTTTTATCAAGAACCCATTTCTATCCCATTATGAAATTTTTCCCGCAAGTAGTCAATGTAGTGAATCACATATATTTTTTTTCTCAAAAAAATCGAAGGAGGTTTATTTTGGAAATTTCAAAAACCGTATTTGGTGTTTCGAAAAAAATCAAAATGTACAGAAACTATATCGAGTAATATAAAAAATTAAAGGGCACTTTAAATGAAAAATAATGCCGCACATTCGAGCTCTCTAGGTGCTATAGCTTTTTGATAGCGTAATTTTGAATATATTGAGTGAGGACCGAAAAAAGTAGGTTTTTGGATTTTTAAAAGCTTATAACTTAAAAACCATAAGTCAGAAAAATGTAATATTTTAACTAGTCTTGGTAGGTACAACTTCTATACCATAAATCATAGATATCGAAGAGGTCAAGGTCCAAACCATTGGTTGATTTGACATGGAATGACCCTACATGGTTCTAGGAAGGAAATAGACGTCTGGACCTAATAACGCGACATCAAATAAGGCGGAAGCTAGCCCACTGGAACTTAGAGATTGTGCCCAATACACAATTCACTAGCAGTACACCCCAAATAAATAGCTCCACATCTATACAGACGGCTCTTACTTCTCTGAAACCAGAGCAGTGACACTTGCCCGGTATGCAACCTTGGAAGCTTGGACGGAGACTATCTGAGGGTTTGCAGTGCTCTCACCCACCTTAATGAAGATATCGCAAATCACTACTAAAAGGCTCGTCGTCGAATTGCTGAACTGCCACAGACGGGCGTTGGATATGTAAATAAATAAAGGATAACAGTTTCTCACCATTTCCTTATTCCCAGAAAAAGAGGTTAAGTAACTAGGCTGGATAAGCCTAGATTTATCAGTTATTTATCCATGAGACGTTTGATATAAAACATCTTAATAATCTTTATCGATGATGTCAACACCACCAGGGAGTGTCATTCACTTCTAAAAAAAATTTGAGTCTGAGATAAAATTATGAATTAAAAAACATACCTGCTAGTAATTCTACTGTTATAAGTGATGCTCAACTCTCATCAGAGCTTCAAGATCTCACGGTAAGTTAAAAGAGTATTTCGTATCCTGCAATCAGACCAGCATGTCATTACACCGTTAACTCAAAAATACTTAAAAAGGCAATTTATACCATACTATAAAGATAGCTTATCCTAGATAAATAATTATTCAAAAAAAACTTATTCCACCTCCTACACAAGATCACATATACATATAATCTAACAGTTTTCCGAAACTTCACTAAAATTCAAATCTTCGTAATATACTTATAAATGGTTAGAACAAATATTTTTTGGCGGCACACATCACATCAAAGTCTAAAAAAGAATAGGTTGAGGGATCTGCACAACTAAAAAAAAAAATTCAAGTGGAGGTGGATAATGGGTATTTTTCTCTATCCGTGATATTGTGTTTCTTTCATATATTCAATACACTCGCTTGATATCTTCAGATATCAGCAGCTATGAATATAAAAATTAAGAAAAGAAAAAAGTAATTTTAAACAAAAATATTTAATACTTTATAGAACTTGAACGTTTAAGATAGTCAAAAATAAATTTATTGTATTACAATTTAATGTTTTCTAATATTCCTGGAAAAAATATAAATCACATAACTTGCTAGTATTATTAAAATAATGTTTTTTTAATAATTTTGAAAATATTTTGTTCCTCAATAATGAATTATAGGATAAATAATTTACGTCTCTATACTTCAATAAAATGCAGTTACTCCAATTATACGTAAATTCACAAACAGGAGAGCAGACATTAAGTAAGAAAGGATGCTACCTACTCCTTCAACTATGTCAACAGATGGATACCTAAAAAAATAGATTATCTCTTGGGAACAGAGGACGGTATCACAGGCGATAGCGGCTATGCAGGCAGCATTTCATTCAATATTCATTGGAAAGTTTGACGTAGAGGGTTAACTGATTTAGTTTAATTTAGTATTTTTATGTTCTTAAAATAATGCGATGTAAATGCTTGTTTTTCAAATATGTAATCTATTGGAAAAAAAATGTACAGCATGTATTAATGAATCAATGTAATAAGCTCATGATATATATTTTTTTTCATGCCACATCTTGAAAAGGGTGAGTGAACCTTCTACTCACAATCAAATATCTTGCAACAATCAACAGCTGACGGTGATCTATATTATGCTTCGAATTGACCCCAGATTTAATTATTTGACGTAGATTATTTGTCATAAAAATAAAAATAATTCATAAAATATCAATCAAAACCAAATCCGTTATATTGTCAGATTGGACATTAAAACATCTTGGAAATTAAAAAGATTTTTAAAATTCCGATCCAGATACATCCAACATATATTATACATATTATACTTCTTTTTAAATTTTAAGTATAGAATGTTGATAGTATATTATCATAAGCTAAATACTTAAGGTATGTACAGTAGTGTAATGCTTAAAAATCAAGCTGAGATTATATATTTGACACACTGCCTTTGTTTTTGTTCTATGCCATGAAATAAGCTTTCCACAAAAATTTCAGAATTTTCAACCGACTTTTATAGGTCACTACCCTGGGCGAAAATTATTTTTATTTATATATTTTTTTTTATGTGCACTTCACATATTTTTATTTTATAAATATGTACTTAGATATTTAAGTAACGTGTACTATAATTAATTAAATAACAAAGAGCAAGATAAATATAAAACTAAAAGAGGAAGAGAAAGAATACATACCTAAAGAATCCGGTAGTGGTGATAGTGATTGTAAAAGTAATTCATCGGAAGATATTTCCGCGACATAGATGGTTATTAGAAATAATTCTACAAGAAAGAAAGGAATAAAGGAAATAATGGAAGAGAATCTTACTGTTAGCCTTTATGATTCGAAATTGAGAGACAGAAATGCTACCATAGTGCTAACATCTACCTATAAACAAGCAGTGTGTAATCCATCTCTTAATAATGAGAATTTCCCGTCAATACGTTGACAGATGATTAAGAGGCGGGAGGCCTTAGCAAAAAGTTTGTTTGTGTTTGAAGGCGTAAGCGGGCACGAGACTGTGCAACGCCTTGCGATACTTGTATCTGGACAAAATATTGATCAACTCTTAGCGGTTCCAAAGCTTGAGTCAGGCTCAGTAGAGCTGATAGCTACAACTGTTTATGAAGAAATTTCCTCAAGAGGGTCTCAGATAAGGTTAAATCTAAGTGTTTTAACACAAACGCTGTTAATAATACAGGGCTTCTTAATGGAGCATGCATTTTATTAGAACGAAAATTGCAAAAAAAAAAAAAATATTGAGGCTTCCATGCCGCCACCACGTATTAGAACTTATGTTAAAAGCAATTGATCAAGAAGTTGGACCATCATCAGAGCCAGACATCTTGTTTAAGCGGTTCAAGAAATTCTGGC
Source organism: Euschistus heros (assembly GCA_003667255.2). Lineage (NCBI taxonomy): Eukaryota > Metazoa > Arthropoda > Insecta > Hemiptera > Pentatomidae > Euschistus > Euschistus heros. Next base: position 493,052 of record RCWM02000523.1, on the reverse strand, counting down.
CACAGATAAATTCACAGAATTCGACCCAGCCACTACTGACCCTCTAACTAGTAGTATTGTAACAGATTATGCCCAAGAAATAATTGCGTTTTCCAAAGATCAGATACTAAAAGTCCAAACTAGAGATGATTATGAAGAACTGCTAGAGCTGAACATCATTTTTCTAGGAGGGCCACTAGTCATTTAAAGCACTTGCCGGTGTTCATAGAGCTAGGACTATTTATTCATTGTAAATTTATCTTTTCCGCAGTCAGTTTCAACTAAAACAAGGGAAAAAACTGAGATTCGAAACATTTGTATTATTTCTGCAGCCATCTACATCTACATCTACAAGAACTGGTTTCAAGCTGCTTCAGCTTGCTCCGTTGAATGACGAGAAACTTTTAAAAGACTTTTCAAAGCTATTAATGAAATCATAGTTGAGAAGGCTTTGAATAACATCAATACCTTCCTGAAACTTTTGTATCTCTATCCTTTTTTGATAAAGTGATTACTAATGAGACAAGAAGGAAAATGGTGACAGCTCTACAAAATGACAGTTTTTATCATCAACCACTGAAGGCAACAGTTGATCTAGAAGTCGTTCCTTAGGGAAGTCTAGACAATTTTGTTTCAAACAACACAATGAACTTCTGCAGAACATTTGGTCTAGGAATGGAATTCATCAACCGTACTTTGGAAAACTGGGATCAAGAGGAAATGACATGGACTAACAAGGAGAGGAATTCAAAATTATTGAGGAATTCAACTAACAGATTACCATGAATAAGGAGCAGAAACAATTTAGCAACAATTTAGCAGAAACAAAAAGAAATCCGAAAAAGTGATTTTCAGCGTGATAGCTTGTGCATTTCAAGAATTTTGATAAAAAAAATTTTCCAATAACGTAACTTCGCGAAAAATGGTCCGATTTCGGAAGCTATCACGCTGAAAAATCACTTACTTTTGTAAAATACGTGTTTTTTTGGCACATTATTCGCTATAACTCCAAATCCATTAGTCCCATCCAAAATTGAATATTTTTATCTAAAAGCGCTGGTTAAATTTACTATTAGATCCTATATATGTAACTTATAATTAACACCGTGAAATACCCACACCAGTCTACTGAACATGTCGTAATTTACATATTTTGCCAAAACATACACATTTAGCGTGCTAGCTTGGGTGGTTTACAGGATTTAATATAATTTACATATATAGCATCTGATAGCGAATTTAATCAGCTTTGAGATTAAAAAAATAAATTTGGGATCGAACAAATATTTGAGGAGTCAGAGCGACAAATGTGCCAAAAAACCCGTTTTTATTAGCGGGCTGGCATGTACATTTTACGGGGGGCCTGATTAAAATTCAGGCCTGATTCATTTATAGATTCTTATAGGAAATTTAATCAGCTTTAAGATGAAAAGAACTAATGTACCGGGCAAATAGTTGGAGAGTTATAGCCAAAAGAGTGCGACAAACGTGTTTTCTCGGAGCTGTGGGACTTACGGCAAATTGGCCCATTTCTCCATTTTTTTCCCAATAACGTAACTTCGCGAAAAATGGTTGGATTTCGGATTTCTTTTTTTCATTATGTAGGTACTAGTTCCAGCTACAATGAATATTTGAAGACTTTCTTCGAAAAAGCTTCCTTATCTTGTTATAGATAAAAAAAAACAAAAATAACGGTTTTTTGCGATTTTGAATATGAAGCCGATGGTTGCCGTGGTAGCAAACTTCAGATTCGGATTCAGCACCCCAAAAAACATAAAGATCCGTTGAGAATAAAAGTTCCGCAGTTTTTTCTTGAAAACGGCCTTTTGGAGCCTTATTTTACTGGACTATAAGTTTGGGAGCCCTACAGAGAGAGTGGCTCGTCGACTGAAAAGCGGTATGTGACAGATGACAATTTTTAAGCTTTAAAACAAATTGATGGGAGTATGTAGGAGTATAAGTAAAAAAGCAAATTGATAATTCGAAAAAAAACAAGGTGATGCGCTAAGTTTGTCCAGGACTATATAAATAGCATGAATATCAATTTAATACTAAGAAAGAAACTCCAAACAAAGAAATTAAGAATATATCTTGTTTCATATTTCGTTTCTGTTTGTTTTTATTAAAAGCATCCATAAAATGTAGTTGAGATATGGTCCATGAATGAATAAACCAAAAGGATCCTTCGCTTATGGAAACTGAGAAAAGTAGAAAGAAAGGTAAGGAAAGTCGTTCGTAAAATTCATTGACCTCTCTGAGTGGAGGATCAGATTAGCCTGGAGCTTTTCGGAAAAAAAGAGAGAATGTATTCGTTTTTTAGAGGCATCCTGCAGAGGACGGACTTGGCTCAAGAAAACCAGTCAATGATTAGCCTGGGCGTAAAGTAATTAGGGAAAAGACACTACTTAAATAGTTGAACTGTGTGGAAGCAGATAGGTATAAACAAAGGATGTGTAATAACCAGTAAATCATTAAATTGTATAAAGAATAATAAATAATGTTAAGGATTCGAAATTCCTAACAGTAAATATCAGATATATTTATATGTTATTATAATAATCCAATAATATACTGGTAAATTAAATAATAAATCGATCAACTGGGGAAATATTAAAGCTACGAGTCAAAATATTAATTTTTTACGAATAAATCAAGAAATAACGTTTGAGGTAAGTTTGCTGCAGAAAAGGACATCAGGTGTTAAACAGCTGGGTGGTGCCAAGTATTACCGTGGGTTCTAGCTTGGAGTAAATGGTTTTAGCAGTATTGTCAACTATTAAAAGTATTATACTCTAAATCCTAATTAGAATCAAAATAATACACTTCTAATCTAAAAACTAAAACATACTAACGATCTCTGAGAGTTTATTTTTTATTCCCAAGACAATATAAGGTTGTGTCATTTAAACTGCATCAACTCTTTAAGTATAAACAATGTATAATTTACATGTAAGTTTCTTTGCAGATATATGGAGAATAAAATTTAGATGATTTCATGAAGATTATTTTTATTTATTCTCATAAATGAGAAACATTTTATGAATTATAAATAAAAACTGAAATACCTCTATTGAAAAAGTCTCCTTACAAGAAAATAGTAATCCACCTTTTTCCCCAATATCTAGTATATTATTGCCGTCTTTTATATTATATTATGTCCTCATTCGTCATGATCGGATGGGCTAAACTGGTGGCGGCGTTGGTTTGCTCTGCCATGACAGTCAGAGGGTTAAATTCTTTTTCAAATCTCGATCATGTGACACAACATTCCTAGGTTATCTATTCACACAAACCTTTTCTAATTCGTTTTCCCTACCATATGTCATTGTATAGCGTCCTCCTCAAGTCAAAGTTGACCTGTTTCCCTACCAACAATAATATTATAATAACTAGTGATTTCAACACAAATATCCTCTTCAATTCTTATGGACCTACCTTATCCTCTTAATTGAATTAATTCATTGTATCTTTTGAAACTACTCACCATACCCAGTTTTCAGTTACCAGCAGAGAGCATGTACATATCTATCACGTATTATATGACGTAAAGGAGTGATGAAAAGTCATAGGATATGCGTGGAGTATCAGGAGAATGTGATTTATAAAAAATTATAACAAGCATAATGTCTCGATTTGTTCGTTGATGAGAGGAACGAATCAACATCTCCAATTCGGTTGAAAAGTTCAAGACGAATGGGAATATAATTAGGAATTTCAGAAGAAGAGGCGATACATAATTTAAGCTAGGTTTATGTGACGGTAGTTATATCACCCAGGTTATGAAAAAGATGGTGAATTAATTTATCCGAATGTCAAAGATGAGATTTGCAATGGTAAGGTGGGAGTTGGCATGGCAGGTTTAGAGGATATTACTATTAGAAGGAGGAGGAATATTTTTAATTGAAGGGCTAATTACAAAGTATTGGGTAACTGATTGAGGAAAAAGGAAGTTTGTTTACAACTTCTTAGTAAAATAAATTATTAATTTTTTTTCTTATAGTTTATTAATTATAAAAAATAAAAACAGTCAAAACAACAATAATAATGGTAAATAATGTTATTAGACTTCTCAGTTAAGCACAATATTAAATTACATAATCCTATTGAACCTCCATACATTCCAACTCAGGCGCGTTACAAAACAAGCATTATAGATTTTAGACCCAAAACGTAAATAATCTTTCTCGTCTCGTTTCATTACCATGATTTAATTCGGATGACAACCCACTGATTTTTTAATTTTTAAAGAATTTTACAACCACCAATGCGTCCATGAAATACATGTATCAAAGGGGAAACTGTAAATTATTAGGTCAATAATTGACAATTATATATCAACCCAATCAAACACCCATTGACATTGAAGAAACTATTACAAGCTTAAATACGATAATCAAAAGTGTCATGTCCGTAACAATCGCTCAAACATCGAAAAAATACCACTCTACCTCAAAATATTTCTATTAATAGAAAAATCTAAAAATGCCTCTAAAAACAAAAAACCAGAAATCGTAAAATTATCTCCAACAGATTCAATGCTTCAGTAAAAAATCAATTAAATAATTGGAGGAATGAAAAATGGTCCCATACTTTTAACCAATTTCGTCCGGGAGGCAATTGTTTATGACGAATCCACAGAATCCTTCCCCATTCATATCACCAAACAAACATTACTTCTTTTAGTACCTTTTAAACAAACTTTTACTCCGAAAAAACAAAACAGAATTAATGGTGCAATATCTTAGTGCTGTATGCACTATTTCTTCGGCTCAAGGCTCTAAATACCATACATACCACAATCTTAACGTTAATAATTCCTTTAACAATTCCTAAGAAACCAGTACCACCTACCTTCCCATCTATATCGCCAAAGGAAACTAGTAAAATAATTAAGCCACTCCAAAACAAGAAATCCCCCCGGCAAAGATTCCATACCCATCATTCTTATCAAAAACATTAGTAAATAAGCTATTATTTTTCTATCAAAAACTAACAACTGCGTTTTCCATTTAAGATATTATCCGTTATCCTGGAAAACAGCCTAAGTCGTTTCAATTCCTAGACCTAATAAAGACCCATTATTAATTAGTAACTATAGACCTATTAGTTTATTGGATATATTTTCGAAAAACCTTACGGGCCAGATTACAAAAGCACATATCCCTCCACAACATTGTTATATAACAAGAATATGACATCATCAATAGATCGTCTGGTAAAATTTTTTGTGGAATATGGAACTAAGCAAATGAGAATGCTAGTGAAAAAATCCTTAAATCGATTTGGACACAATTATTATCAGACACAGTTATCTTGCGTTGTTTTTATTTTTTTAGTTAGATGAATGGTATAGGGTTACGATCCCACGATTTGCACAAAACTATATATGGAGTTTGGTAAATGTAGTAAACAAGATAGGGATAAACAAGTGATCCGAAGAACGACACACCGCCAAACAAGTAGGACAAGGTCAATCCCAGGCTAGACTCTTCTGGGAAAATTAACCATGATAATTGCAAAGTGAGTGACAAAACAAAACTCTATAGATATCAAAAACCAAACATTAGAAGGAAAAAGATAGTTGATGTGTAATATAATAACATGATTGTTATATAATTTGATTATAAATAACTTAAATAAAGCCATAAATAAAATACCCCAACCGTGAGAAATTCTGTTCACTCACCTATTGTAGGCAAATTATTTCCTTTAAACATATAAAGGTGCAGTATAGTACGCAAAATTAGTTCGTCTCAAACCTCGCTTAAACTTAGTTTCCAAAATTTTGGACTTTATTTTATTAATTAAAGAAGAAAACATAAAATTTAAAATCCGAGTTAAATCAAATAAATTTATATTGTCCCATATTAAAAAATATACTTATAAGGAGACAAGTATAAGGAGTTACCGGTACGGAAGGTCGTGTGTTCCCCACTGGATTGGTTTATATTCATTTCGTGGTGGCCTCACTGAATTAATATCGAGTTTCCCATTCTGGCTAGAAGAGGCTGGTAACCTGTAGGATAATTTGTCCTTCTTGTACTAGTTCAAATATATAAGGACGCTAGATCTGCTGCAAGAAACTAGCATTGTGTTCTCTGGAATCTGCTACCAATACAGTTAGTGCGAAAAAATATGATAGAACCGTTTTAGGTATTCCGATAGATGACATAATCATTTGACATGAGCAAATGAGATAATGTTTTAATTCAAAGTACAGCAGATTTCTCAGTTAGCACTACGTTATAAGTACACCAACACTAGAGACTGGAGCCGGAAGAACAGAAACTTGACACTAAAGAGGGACCCTTGTACTGGTGGCTGGAATTGGAGGTAACTTTTTAAATTTTATGCGCCAACAGAATGATTATTATTTAAAGCAGATCGAACCATCATACTCACAAGAATAAATTTCCTATATTTTGAAATATACAAATTATCTTCTAGATTTATTTTACAATTAGTTTTCTCTTATTGTAAGAGACCTTGTACGCTAAGGTAGGAGAAGCATTTTTCAGATGTATTATTCATTTTTTTGTTTTGACTGCGATTTTCCAACATAAAATTTATTGCATGTTTAGCTATAAATTTTACGTACATTATATTTAGTTCTATTCAATGTGGCTTTGTTTCAAGTTCTATTAAATCTTTTTTTTAATCATAATAATTTTACTTACAATTGTGATACTTGGTTAGAATTATATATACACCATAAATATTTTCTTATTGCATTTGAATGAGTAATATAATCGATGAGGTAATGTTTACCCTTTACTTCCATATTTAATATTTTTTGTAAACAGTTATCATTCGGAGTTTTTTTAATTATAATATTTTTCATTACAGGATTTATATATATAATATTTTATAAATATATGAAATATAATTCTATCATTTATCTATCCATATCTTGTCCTTTCTATTTAACTTATTTCCAAGGAAATATTCCATAAACATTTCTTTTCGCTATTTTCATTTCTTATATGTCCATAATTCCGCATCATTGTGACAAAATAACAATCTGAAAATTCAAACAAACTAAGAAATATTAAACACAATTATTCAAACTGTGAGCCTATTGCCTACAGACCTATGCCAGTGGGACGAATCGCCTAAGTGGAAATAACTAAAATTAAAAAAGAAAATAATAATACACACCGGCATCATGTAAACAGCCACCTATTTAGGGTATTTACGAAGTATTAATTTCTTCAAGCGAATAGAAATGCATTAACAGACAAAATGTAAACATGGAAAATCTATCATATCACGGATTCAGTACAATTGAATTATTCGTCGTGAAAACAACAAAATCAATATTATTATTTTTTAATTATTAATATTGTGCATCTGGTAATAAAATTCGATATAACAAGTAAGTATTTATCAGTATTTCAATTTTTTTATATACAATTTAATTAAAGAGTCCGCACCCATTTATTCAGTAGTCGGTAAACTATTTTTTAACGATTATAAAATCTACGATCAGTAACCACTTCCATCAATTTCCACCGTAGAATCTCTAATGCCTATTGTTGATGTTATATAGAAATATTTTCCACAAATCAACTGCTAATATCTGCTAATAAGGGTCTACGGTTCTTTTTCAGGTGAAAATCTCTCAAAATTAAGATTCAATATATTTAATTATCGGTTGGAGGCCAGTGACATACGGGACCGTTATGAAAATATATTGAGTCATTATTCGATAGATAACATAACGGAGTGCTCAGAAAAAAAATTAAAACGAGATATAGCGGTAACTATAACAAAAATTTAAAATAAATGATAGGTTGTTACCAAAATAGGGATTTTTTTTTTTCAAACACAAAGAATGATTGAATAGCTCATTAATATTACACTATATGACAAAGAAAACACCTTATATCCCTTTCAACAATCCAGTTTGCTCGCATTCTCTTGATGTGTTTTCGTAGAAGAAACATAGGATGAAGATGTTGACAGAAAAACCTTTTATAGTAGATTTATGTTGCTACTGAATATTTTCTTTGTTTCAGCCATTAGACACGACTAAAGGTCCTCCTTCCGGGCAAAGTGAAAAGGTAAGTATATTTGTTAAGACATGTATAATTTTTTTTTGTGAAGAAATTAACATGCATCTTAAAGATCGCCGGTTCGCAGCCCGGCAGTATACCTTAGGATTTTTTAAAGGGAGTAAAAAATCCTTAGCTATGCCGTCCTTCGGAAGAGACGTAAAATGGGGGTCCCGAGCCTGTGCGATGTCAGGTAATCGTTAAAGATCCCTATACTAATTATACCTGCATAGGCAAAATTTAGGACTCCCACCATAGCATCCCCCCCCCCCCCCGAGATGAGGTATTCCGAGTGTCCGAGGTTAACGTTGGCTGAAGGCAAGCCTATAAACTAGGGAAAGAAGCGGGGAAATCACCGGAGGGGTCTTGGGGGAATGGAATTTCAAAATGTAAGTGTCAAATTACTCATTTTTAGGCCATCCTGTCACAAAAATGCTTGGTAAATTTTAAACCAGGTAATAATTTTTTTGCTTTTCGTAGTATAATGGGTCTTAAGTGATTTTTTTTTTGCATGTGGTGCGGGTGCCCTTTTGGCGCGGGTCCCTAGGCGCGAGCCTATGTAGGCTATGTTCAAATCCGGCCCTGAACAGAGATGATCTTTAAAAAGAGGTGTCGCTATCCAAAGTAATCAGTTTATTGTGTATCAATTACATTATCTTAAATTGTTATCACGTCAAGTAACCTATACTATTATATAAAATGACAAGCTATTTAATTTTCTAATCACTAACTGCGAAAAGTACTGACCAAATCCGCACCTAATCTAACGACAAACGATAGTTCCAGAAAGGTTTAATATTCCAAAAGCCAGTGAAGGATACTGGTTTCAGATCTTCGACAATTTTCGACAGCCGAAGAACATCTCTCCTTCCCGACTAATTAGTTTTTGTCCTTCTGAAAATTGATTTAATTATTTCATTTTTAAAAGTACACTCTCTCTTCACAAATATCACAGGAAACAAAGGATACTACTTTGAGGTATGCCAATTTTAAATTGTGGTTAGCCTATTCCGCAATAGAGTTTACAATGGTAAAACTAAACCCATCTGTGCCAGATTTTAACTACATTATTTTCATTGTTCCAGGAAGGTTTAGCAAAAATATAATTTACAATAATAAAAATTTAAATATACTATGTTGAGTGACAGAAATGAGATTTGCCACACTGTTGAAATAAAATTATGTCTGCCTAATAAAATAATTACCTAATTATTATTATATTATAATTAAAATGTCGATCCTTAATCTTCAAATACCTAATCAGTGCAATAATACCAGGTTAAAAATTATTGATATGCGTGAAATATCATTAAGGCATGCTACAATGCAAGATTTGTATCGATAAAAAATAAAATTTCCTTTATTCGTTTTAATTATCTAATGTATTTACTAATGATAGCGGACGAAGCCGCGACGGGGGATGCTAGTTAATGAATAAAGAGTATTAGTAGAATTAGTACTTTAATAGAATGATTCTGAGACAATGGAAGTACACCAATGAGAGCTTCAGCAAAATATGGGAATTCTCAAATAAAAGGTTGCATACTTTATATGCTTTATATTTGACTTTATATAATTCATATATATTTTTCACTAGTAATGTGATGATAAGAAAATTCTAAAAGCATTAAAATTTTATCAGCAGATCCCCCCCCCTTAAAATATATATTGAAGGAACAGATCAAGGAGATAAAAAAAACACAACTTAAAAACGAACACAAACATATAGTGAAACCGATTGAAACTTAGATCCCCTAAAAAAATGAAACTCAAAATCAATTCTTGTTTCATGTGTATTTTTAAAGTTGTCAACACTTAAGATTTCCGCAGAATGGTTTTATCGGTGACAAGAGATACGAAGAGATCTCAGTTCTTTAGATAGCGTTTCCATATCTCTTCGTTTACCTTCTTTCCTGATAACGCTATGGAACCTCTTTTCCTTCATGATGATCTCATCTGGTCATCACTAAAGATAATGCTCAATTGCTCAACAATCCTGTATCATGGTGAAATCGTTTAAAGATTTTTTTTTCTTCATAGAAGGGTTTACATGTTTTCACTAGTTCTCATACTTATGGAGAGTTAGTTCTTAATTAGCAAAGTAGTAATAAAAGAAAGACAATAAATGTAAAAAAAAAAAAAAAAAAAAAAATTAAATAAACTATAAGGAAATTTTTACAACTCACAACAAAATCATTTATTAAAGACGTCGAAAAAAATACTGCGATAACATATTTTTAGGAAAGAAATTCAATCCAGTCAAAAATTGGAATAAATTATCCCTCAATATTCTTTATTTTACACATCTTTACATATTTACTCGCAAGGTCAGATATCCTGGTACACACACACACACACACACACACACACACACACACAATTTTTTTTTTCTTTCGTTAAATCCTAGTTAAGAGAGCGATCACATTTCCTTTGCAATAAACTTATTTAAACTTCAAAATAGCAGCGTCCAGTATTTAACTTATTGATCCAAACAATGAAATAGCAAGTTTCCAATTTCGTCCCAAAACTTTGACTGCATTTTCACAAAAGTTCTACTTATGTTACAAACGTGCACTACTCAAAAAAAACTTCTACAGGCAAACACCTTTCGAATGTTACACCATGAATAGTGGTATTTTTTTAAAATTGATACTGAAATCAGTTATTAATTACAAAAAACAGGGATATGCAACATTGGCATTTTGGGAAATACGAGAGAATGCTCAGAAATGTTAAATAGTTTTATTATGTTTTATAAAAAGAAAAGTAACACTGAAAAATTTGATCTATTGGAGTGCATGTCGCTACAGAGGAGGGACCTTATGTGGTTCAAGATAAATGGATTTCCGGCATACAATGGAAGACTGATATCCGAGCGGATGAACCAATATTTTAGGGAGAGATGGATAGGCAGACATGGGCCAACAAGGAGGCCAGCCAGCTAGGAGTCCTGACCTTACAGCACTGGACTTTTACATGTGGGGTAAACTGAAGCAAAAAGTGTACGAAGCAAGATCAGAAACCTGAGAGGAGTTGGTCGAAGAAACTTATGAGTGCTGCAATACAATGCGGCAAAATCATGATAAACGTCGCCTAGCAGTAGATGCAGTCAGAAGAAGATTGGTGCTGTGTATGAGAGAAGAGGGAGGACATTTTGAACAATTGTTGTAACTTAAGTATGTAAATTTGAAATAAATTATCTTAAAAATATCTTAAATTTCAAATATTAGAATAAGATAAACAGCTAATTTTGATTAAATTACTTTTCTATTATATTAATAAAACATAATAAAACTATTTAACATTTCTGAGCATTCTCTCAGTATTTCCCAAAATGCAAATGTTGCATCTCCCTGTTTTTTGTAATAAATAAGTGATTTCAGTATCAATTTTAAAAATTATCACTATTCATAGTATACCATTCGAAAGGTGTTTGTCCTTAAAAGTATTTTTTGAGTAGTGCACGTTTGTAACATATGTAATATTTTTGAGAAAACTGCAGTCAAAGTTTTGGAACGGAATTGGAAACTTGCTATTTCATATTTTTTTTTTTTTTGCTATTTCATATGTTTGGATCAATAAGTTAAATACTAGACGCTGCTATTTTGAAGTTTAAATAAGTTTATTTTAAAAGAAATTTGATCTTCTTTCTAATGAGCTTATTGAAATTGCTCTACGTTTAATAGTTCAGGAAATAAAGACAATTATTTGTCCAAAAGAAGACATTTCTTGAAAAAACATAAAATTAAAAATATCTGTGAAACGGATGAGAATCGAGCTATAGTTTATATGAATTTTTTTGTTGCAAATGAGGCCCAGAAAACTACTGAACCGATCGACTCCAATATTATTTGAAGTTACTGTTACATAGAGGTGAACCAGTCTTATGCTAACCGCGAAAACTATAGAAATATTCTGTACCAAATATAACTACATCATCTTCATAGTTCAAGGAAGGTTTAGCAATAATAAAATTTACATATTTCCTCTTAAATTACTTTTTATAAAGCGATAAATATGTGGTGGGTAGTAAAGCGAGCGCCATTCAAGAGAGGTTACAATAATCCAGTGTTAATTATAGCAAGAAATTGATAATAAAATTACTAAATTAAATTAATTTGTTATCCAAAAAGCTATAAATATTTGGTGTGACGTGTGGATTCCAGTGAAATTTAAAAATCGAATATGTGGCACACCCTGTTATATAAGCTTGAAAATATATATATATATACAGGGTGACTAGAAATGGATGCAGAGCCGGTAGAAGGAGATAGTACAGGCTAATCTGAGTCGATTTTACTATAAGAACTACTATCCGAAAATTAGCCGTTTCCGAATTATACTAATTTTTAAGGTTTTATAAAATTAACGTCCTTCATACTTTAAACAAGTCATAAAACTTTTAAAAAAACATTTGTGCGGGGTCGCATGAAAACTTTAGTATTTGATCAAAATCCTGAACCACAATAGAAGACCTCAGAAACAGGATAATACATGCAGCACAAGAAATTCAAGCCTCTCTTAGGAATTCGGCGGTAGTAAAATCAGCTGTAATAAGAAGAGCAAGTATGTGCATTAGAAAAAGAGGGCGCCACATTGAAAATGTATTATAAAAATAAAAAGTGTAGTTTCAAACAAATTATCCTATATTAAAGTATGATTTTGTATTTGTAGTATTTTTATTGCTTTTTACTGCCTTCTCTTTAATATTTTTGCCAATACTTAACCGATGTGTGATTTTTATACCTCATTTGAAAGGTAATGAAACGCAGATGTTTCCTAATTATTTTGTACGTGATTTTTTTCTAGTAAATGAAGTTTTTGAGATGTACGAAGATTTTTTTAAACAAGAATCGAACTATTTGAGTATCAATTGTAAAACCAAAACAAATCAGACAAAACACCCAATTTTTAGGTTTCATGACTTGTTTAACGTATCAAGGACGTTAGTTTTATAAATTCTTAAAAATTAGTACACGGCTAATACTCGAAAACGGCTAATTTTTGGACAGTAGTTCTTAGTAAAATCGACTCAGATTAGCCTGTACTATCTCCACCTACTGGCTCTGCATCTATTTTCTAGTCACCCTGTATATGTATATGTATATGTATATGTATATGTGTATATATATATATATATATATACATTTATATATATATATATATATATATATATATATATATATATATATATATATATATATATATATATATATATGTGTGTGTGTGTATGTGTGTGTGTGTGAATGAGAGAGAGATTCTTTAAATTATTTTATGATGTTCCAAATCAAAGGTGTCAGATACTTCGTTTGCTAACGCTATGATGGTGACTGGAAAGCCTATTCTTCCTCTTTGTTGAAAAGCGATGCTCTCCTTGGCACAGATCCAGGGGAAAGGCAGATATACACCTGAGGATTGAGGAAAGGTAGCCTTTTCAGAATGGACAAACTATGGTTTGCTATCGTCGTCTCTTTCCCCAAATGTAGATACAGATGAAAAGTCACGTGGAATATAAATTTATTGTGGTATTGGTTCTGCATTGTGAAAAAGGTTGCCCATCATTTACAATACTTGAATACTAGGTAAGCTTCTAGGAAAATCGAAATAAATCAAATTAAGATATAAAAAGTTATGCGGATAGAGTTATATAATTACAATAGAAAAAGAGTTAGTGGACATATTTCTAAATAACAGAAACGGTTTGATAAAGTGGTTGTCCCATAAAAATAAAAACCATATAATTAATTATTACAATTAGATAATACCAATACGAATATTTTAAAGTAAGTAATTTACAACAAGCTTTCTTACACGAAGATTCGATTCGATTTGGAAAAATAAATCCAGTAAATCATATTTTGGAATAATTCATATTGTGGTAAAATAATACCTGAGTTATTAGGAATAAAATATTTTATAACGAGTAGTTGCTATCCTACCCTTAGCAGTAGCATCCAATTATAAAATAATTTAGAGTTATTAACTAATTAAAATTTGAATAAATAGGTAATATGTTTTTGCTTGGTAAGTATAAAGAAAAAAGATAGTAACGTTAGATGAGAAACTAGTTAATTATAAAAGAAAAGCATTGAATAATTGTCTCATAATATTACGTATAAACACCCAACGACTGAATGACGCGGACACCCCAGGATGCACTAAAAACATTTTTAACCAAATGAAAACAACATGGGTCAACTTTCATTCTAACAGCATGAGAAAATACACAAATATCAATTATCATGGGTACTTGTTCATCATCTCAGGAAGTTTTTCCCCAAAAAATGACGATTCTGAAATCTAAATGACATTAACACGTTGAGTGCTGATGACCCACCGTTGGGCCCAGGCGTACTCACTCCCTGTGCTAACTAGTCCAGTAAAATAAGGGTTTGCCGAAGAAAAAACTGCGGAACTTTTATTCTCAACGGATCATTATGTTTTTTGGGGTGCTGAATCCGAATCTGAAGTTTGCTACCACGGCAACCATCGGCTTCATATTCAAAATCGCAAAAAACCGTTATTTTTGTTTTTTTATCTATAACAAGATAAGGAAAGATTTTCTAAGAAAGTCTTCAAATATTAATTGTAGCTGGAACTAGTACCTACATAATGAAAAAAAGAAATCCGAAATCGGACCATTTTTCGCAAAGTTACGTTATTGGAGAAAAAAATGGATAAATTGGCCAACTTGCCGTCTGTCCCACAGCTCCGCGAAAACAGGTTTGTTGTACTCTTTTGGCTATAACTCTGAAACTATTTGTCCGATAAATTATTACTTTTTTTCATCATAAAGCTGATTAAATTTACTATAAGAATCTATAAATGAAGTTTTAATCAGGCTTCGTAAAATGTACATGCCAGCCCTAATAAAAACGGGTTTTTTGGCACATTTGTCGCTCTGATTCCTCAAATATGTGTTCATATTTATAGTAAACCACCCAAACTAGCACGCTAAATGTGTATGTTTTGGCAAAATATGTAAATTATGACATGTTCAGTAGACTGGTGTGGGTATTTCACGGTGTTAATTATAAGTTACATATATAGGATCTAATAGTAAATTTAACGAGCTTTTAGATAAAAATATTAAATTTTGGATCGGACAAATGGTTTTGGAGTTATAGCGAATAATGTGCCAAAAAAAAAAAACGGGTGTTTTGCAAAAGTAAGTGATTTTCAGCGTGATAGCTTGTGTATTTCAAGAATTTTGATAAAAATTTCATATATAGGATCTAATTGTAAATTTAACCATCTTTCAGATTTAAAAAAAAAATTTTGAATCGGAAAAATACTTTCGGAGTTATAATGAAAAATGTACCGAAAACCATGGATTTAACAACGTACGGGTTTTTAGGCGTCTGGGATGCATATTTTAAGGTACTTGATTTTAACTTCATTTATATTCCAATAGTAAATTTAACAAGCTTTGAGATAGAAAAAAGAAATTTGGGATCGAACACATATTTGAGGAATCAGAGCGACAAATGTGCCAAAAAACCCGTTTTTATTAGCGGGCTGGCATGTACATTTTAAATTTATTAACTTAATTAACCAGCTTGACAATGTTTTGATATAATTATTTAATTTTTGTTCCTCACAGATTTGATTTTCTTACCAGAATGGCTCCAAAAAAAAAAAAAAAAAAATTCACAAATCCATAGTTCTAGTATTTTTGTTTGTGTAATTTATAACGTAGTGTTGTAGGCAATAAGTAGTAAGTATAATAGAAAATATGTAATTCGTGAACATATATAATAGTTCATAATAATTATTAACAATAAAATTTAAAATTTGTATTGTTTTATAGTTTTAGCGTTGTATAGTGTATATATATGTGTAAAGATACAATTTTACATTTGAGTTTTGTTTTAATTTTTCCTTATAATTCACAATGATTTTATTTGAGTGTATATTATGCCAACAACATTAATTTTATATTTATTAAATTATTTATGATTATTATTTAAAATTCATGAGGTAAAATGTTTACGAAATAACATGGTAAGTGTTTCACGGTGGAGCTTCAAGGTACGAGTCCGTCAACTCGTACTTTCCCATATTTCACATAATGGCACCAGATAATTTTTTATTTTTATTTTTCCTGTAATTAGGGCCAGAAAACAAAAAAAAATGTATAAGAAACAAAAAAAAAATTGTTTGAGCCACTGGGGTAAAACTGGGTTTTGGGGCTTAGCACTCAACGTGTTAAAAATACGAAAAAAATTCACTAATATTTAAATTGAAATATCTTTATTTTAAATTAGAATTTCTAAAAATCAATAAACATTTACGTAGGAAAGAAAATAATTTATTTATGGATCTGTAAGCAGAGGATGAATGTAGGGTTAGGAAAATCGGCTTGGAACTCTACCCACACTATAATTAAAGGCCCTTTTACACGGTCATATCCGTTCTCAGTTCAAGTTTAGTTTCAGTTTCATTTCAGTTCGGAAGCGCGGTCCTTTTACACGATCCGTTCAGTTTTCACTATTCCCAGTCATTTCAGTTCTCTGTAGCCAAGTATCCAACCTATTTATCGTTCATTCTGGTTTAAAAGAGTACATTTTTGGTGTTATAAAATAACTTATGGATGAAGAGAGTCTCGTTGTAATAGCCTTAGCTTTAGTTCTTAAAGAAAGGACGGAAAAAAAAGAAGGGGATGAAGTAAAAGCTTGGCTTCTTCAAAGAAATTCATTGTCGAGTATAGGAAACTGTGTGTAAGCAGATTCTCAAATGTTCGCATTGGGATATCGTTTATCTGCTTTTCCCAAAAGCGCGGTGAACTTTTGTAAAGTTTATTAAATTCAATAATAAAATCGAAATCTTTGGACATTGCGACAGATTAACCATACAATATATTCAATAAAACTGATCAGCGAACGGATTGAGGAATGACGTCTTTGTTTACACAAGAGGAATTCTAAGAAACGAAACCTGAAACTGAATGTCTTTCCATCCCGTCAGTTCTCAGTCTCCGTTTCCGTTCTTCCATCATTTTTACAAACAGGGAAAACTGACAGTCCGACTGAAACTGAGAACTTCGGTGAGGTGAGGAGAGGTGGGTCTTTTACAAAGAATCCCAATGAAGCTCTTAAATATGGCGATGATTTTAATAGTGAATAATGAATATGTTTTCATTTAGTTGGTTTATAATCAAAACAAAAAAATATATAAAATATAATTTAAGACTGTATGATCCAATGTGCCTTCTTTACTCATGGGTGCCTTTAAGTTCCTCCTTCCCTAAATATCCTCTCATTGTTTATGTCACGGCCCGTTCATTTTATTTAAAGTAGGAATTTTCAATGAATCCGGTCAAATTAGTTTCAACAATTTTTTTTTTTTTAATTTTGTTTGCCTAGTTCAATATAATATAATATATATATATATATATATATATATATATATATATATATATATATATATATATATATACACATATACACACAGAGGAGTCTCAATTATACGAAACTCACTTATAAGAAACATTCAGTTATACGAAGAATTTTTTTATTCCCCGGCGAATCTCCATTTAATCCTGTTATACGTAACATCCACTTGAATGAAAGTTAATATGTTCCCCTGGGGTAAATACTATTCAGTTATAAGAAGAGACATATTTTACAGGCTAAGCAGTCTACGGCAGTAGCTTGGAAGACTGTTCAGTCATTTACAATACGAATGTTCTTTCGTTAAACCGGAGTACATAAGGAAGGATATGTCGACGAATAAAGTTAAGCGAGAAATGGTATAGGCACCTTTGAAGAACCTCCTGAGTGGTCCAACGTTCACCTCGGCGTAATATTCGAAAATTTTGTTGAATTTGACAACTTGGCTGTTTGTGTTCTCTAAAGTGACGAGGAGATCGTTGGTGAAATCACAAAAACCGAACAAGGTCTTAACGATTCCGATTCACAAAG
The DNA here is from genome assembly GCA_003667255.2 of Euschistus heros. NCBI lineage: Eukaryota > Metazoa > Arthropoda > Insecta > Hemiptera > Pentatomidae > Euschistus > Euschistus heros. Next base: position 475,096 of record RCWM02000523.1, on the reverse strand, counting down.
TTATGATGACGAAGAGTATAAGTATCACTAGCTTAAGTCTCTTTCTCCTATTTATTACAACTGTTAAATTCACTTTTTATTTTAGTCCAGTTCAATTACTAAACTTAACTTCATTATTTCACTTCATTTATTTTAAATACAGTGTATCTAGTTAAATTAAGATGAGTGACCCACCTGATAAAGTGAAAACTAAATCAATCTATAATTCATCGTTTGTTTTTCAACCATTTACTGGACAACCCAGATTTGACCCAAGCATCAACATGGCATCTCAACTAAATAATTCAGTCAGTTACGATAAGTTTTTTATAGTGAAGCGAGTAGGTGATGAGTCCTTTCAAAAGATGTCCCCGTTCCTCATTTCCAAATTAATAACTGCATTAATCGGTGAAGTTAAAAGTCTTAAAAAAACAAGAGAAGGAAATTTACTTATTGAAATAAATGATTTTACTCAGGTTAATAAATTGTTAACTTGTGAAAATATGGGAAATGACATATCGGTTAAAGTCGAACCACATTTTAAATTGAATGAAAGTAAAGGGATTATAAGATGTTTTGATCTCCAATTTTCTGATACAAACGAAATTCTAACAGAACTAAAAAGCCAAAATGTAAAAAATGTGAAAAGAATGACTTACAGAGTAGGCGATACTATAAAACTTTCCCATAACTATTTAATAACTTTTCGGACTCCAACTCTTCCCAAAGACATAAGAATAGGGTTTTATTATATTGAGGTAAAACCGTTTATACCAAATCCTTTACGGTGTACTTTGTGCCTTAGGTTTGGGCATCACAAAAGCTACCATAACCGCGATGACCGAAGGATTTCTCCACGTTGTAGCAATTGCGGCATGGCCGAGCACGTTGCTTCTTCTAAAGAATGTAAAAATGCGACCTCCTGTGTAAACAGTAAAAACTCCCATAATAGCTTTGACAAACAGTGCCCCGTTTTATTGTAGAAAAGGAAATTAAGACCATACAAATTGTAGAAAAAATAGCTTATAGTTCTGCCAAACAAAAATTCCTTGGTAGTGCTCCTCAGAACCTTATCCAACTCCGACCAACCTTCGCCCAAATGACAATAAAACCTAAATCAACCACCGCAGAAATAGGAGTTCAAACCGACATTCCACACCCAATTGAAGAACACCATACTCATAAGACATTACCCATATAAAAGACCTTAATTCAACTTTAATGACGGACCAAACTATCTCCTTTTCTGAATCCCCTCCATCCACATCCACTCAATCCTCATCTGCCGTGCAACCATCACTGCCAAAGAATACTAGTTTTCATGATAATTCTAATCCGCATGCTTCTCTAGTCAGCATTCTAGTAATAATCCTTCCACCCCTCCTTCTCCATCTCTCTAATGTACCATTCTTAAAGACATATCTGCTGCAACTCCAAAAAAAAAAAAGTCAAAGCAAAAACTACCAAAGGAAAGAAAACTGCTGATGGGGATAAAAGTAAAAATATAGTGGTTTAACCGTAAATATAAACTTGAATCTAGGGTTTTTTATTAAAGTATTATCTTCAATATACATTTTATATGCCTAGTCTTAAAATAATCCAGTGGAACTGTAATGGTCTCTTAACCCACTTCGCTGATCTTAAGATGTTGATACAGGACATCGAACCTACTCTCCTGTGCTTACAGGAAACACATCTGAAACCTGCAGACGCGTTGACACTCAGGGGCTTCGAACTTTGTCGTTTGGATAACGTTACGGGTACTCGGGCTTTTGGTGGAGTACTTCTACTTGTATCCCGACGATTATTATTTGAACCCATAACAGTGCAAACTGCTCTACAAGCTGTGGCCATCAGGATTTTGGGCAAAAGTCCACTTCCTATTCGCAATATTTATATACCACAACAGACAACGGTAACAACTGACCAATTGAACGCTCTATGTTCTCAATTACCTCGCTCTTATTGGGCGACCTCAACGCTCATAACACTATGTGGGGGTCACAAAGAACAGACAGAAGGGGGCATTTAATAGAAAACATGTTGGATATTCATAAATTACAAGTGTTAAATAGCGGAGAACCCACATACTTGAGCTCTTCCTATGGTACTTTCTCGTCAATAGATGTTGCATTTTGCTCGAATAGTTTGTTCTCGGGCACTTATTGGAACGTAATAAGTGACCTGTACTCCAGCGATCACTTCCCTATTATTATTAGTATGGCCGGACGTCTATCCAACATTTCAAAAAGACCTAGTTAGATGCATACTAAAGCTGATTGGCAGAAGTTTAAGGCATATATCGTTTTTCCTCCTGATCTCTCAGACAATGTAGAAGAATGTTGCACACAAATAAGATCAAAAATAAGAGAAGCTGCAGAATTGATTATTCCTAAAGAAGCGTCTAGATACAAACGCCAGCCCGTTCCATGGTTCAACGCCGACTGTAAAGAAGCAGAAAAAATAAGCGAAAAGCCTACAAAATTTTTAAAAGAAACTTGAGTAATGTAAATTTCATCGAGTACAAAAAAGCCAAAGCAATCTGTAAAAGAGTAATATACTTCAATAAAACAACTTCCTGGAAACAGTATGTTTCTTCCATTAACACAAATACCCCATCTTCAATTGTGTGGAAGAAAGTTAGAGCGATTGAAGGTAAACGTACTTTCCAATCAATTTTTTTAAATATTAGAAGACACATGATCTGTGACGAGGAAATTGTGGCAAATGAATTAGCAGCGTTTTTCGTAAAAGAAGGAATCAATAGCGATGAACCTTCTACGACCCAAATCGACTTCATGTCAGATAACCATGAAATATATAATATTCCTTTTCATATGTGGGAACTGAAAAATTGCCTTTCTGGACTGAAAGGTAAATCGCCAGGCCCTGACTACCTTACTTATGAAATGATAAAAAATTTACCAAGTGAATCGTTAGACAAAGACGTCTATACAGTAAAATATGGAAAAGCGGAGTATTTCCGATTCAGTGGAAAGAATCCATAATTATACCAATATTAAAATCAGGCAAACCTAAAACCGACGTTTCCTGTTACCACCCAATATCACTCACAAATTGCATTTGTAAAATACTAGAAAGAATGGTGAATAAACGACTCATTTGGTTACTCAACCAAATGGAAGTACAAGACAGCTTACAGGCTTTCGCAAGAGGCGTTCCACCACCGATAACCTTGTCAGGATCACAACTGAAATACAGAACGCCTTCATCAATGCAACAAACATGCAGTTGGTATATTTTTCGGCATCAAAAATGCCTTTGACACAGTCTCCCAATTTAACATACTCAAACAATTACAACAATGGGGAGTGAAAGGGACTCTAGCTAACTTTATCAAGGGATTTCTTGGAACCAGATATTCAAGGTTATGGTTGGCGGGACTTCTTCTGAAAAGAAAACTCTAAGCCATGGTATACCACAGGGTTCTGTGTTGAGTACGACCTTGTTTTCTATTGCAATTCGTGCAATTACCGATTGTTTAATGTCTGGCGTCTCTGGATACCTATTCGCTGATTACTTTGCTATACTCTGCAAATCACCTGACCTGCAGTACATCAGAACCTGCAACCAAAACACGGTAAATAAATTAGCTTCAAGTTTTCGACAGAAAAGTCTCGTTGAGTGCATTTCCACCGCAAAAGAAACCCAGATATTCCACCTCAAATAATGCTAAATAACAATCCTCTGATTTACACCAATGTTATCCGATTCTTGGGTATCCATCTAGATAGTGAACTAATCTGGTCCATTCACACAGAAAAGCTAAAAACGAAAACTACAAGCAGACTGAAGATACTGAAGAAATTAGGGAATACAACGTGGGGATCGGACAGGAAAACCATGCTGCGTGTTTATGAGGCATTAATACTTAGCAAAATTGATTACGCCAGCTTCATGCCTCCGCAAGAAAAACTAAGATTAAAAGGCTAGATTCAGTCCACCATGCCGGCATACGCCTTTCCACCGGAGCATTCAGAGCAATCCCAGCACTCAGTGTTAATATCGAAGCGGGAGTCCTACCCCTCTCTTATCGCCACCAGAAGCAAGGGCTCAGTATATAACAAAAATTTATACTCAACCAGATAATCCGGTATATCTTTCAATTTTTAATCAAGATAGTGCCTATAAATAAGAAAGATCGAAAAATTCCTCTCTTCCATTTTGGTAAAGGACGAGATGGATTATATCAAAATTAATGAAACATCAGTCTCCACCGATCAGAAGAAACCTACCTCCATGGATATTATCACCTCCTCATGTTAACGTTAAAATGCTAAAAGTCTCGAAAATTAGAAAATGTTCCCCTCAAGAAGTCATTCAAACATTTCTCTCTGAAGTAGATAATTACAATAGTAGCAAAATTTTATACACTGATGGCTCAAAAACAAATGAATCAGCATCATGTGCAGTTTGGAACAAAGAAGCGCGCTGAAGTATAAGCTAGATAGTGCCTGAGGTATTTTCACAGCGGAACTGACAGCGATATTAAAAGCGCTTCAACTAGCTCAAACATTTGTAGAGCCATCGATATCCTTGAGTGCAATTAAAAGCCTTTTCAAATTTTATTCCGATAACCCAATAATTCAAGAAATCCATTTCATTATAAATAAGATCAATGAATCTTCAAAAGAGCTAATCTTTTTCTGGATCCCCAGCCATTCCGGTATACCCGGAAATGAGGAGGTGGATGGAGCAGCAAGAGAAGCCCACCAATTAGAAGCCATTACACTCACTTTCTTGTCCGCGACAGAGATGTTTCGACCACTCCACATGAAGATTTTGGGTGAATGGCAGAGTGCATGGTCGGAATCGGAAGGTAATAAATTAAAAGCAATCAAACCGAAAATCGGTGGCTGGGCCACATCCTCCAGACAATGTAGAAGGGAGGAATTCATAATCACGCGATTAAGAATTGGACACTGTCGTTTAACGCATGACTACCTGATGGCAAAGAGAGATCCCCCTCAGTGTCAACTCTGCAGAGTTGCTCTAACAGTGAGGCACATCTTCGAGGAGTGTCCTCAGTACAGGAGAGATATGGATAAATGTGGTGTGCCTCGTCAGCTCTGTAAGGCCTTGGGCGATTGTGAACAGTACATTTCTAGTACTATAGAATTTATAAAGAAAATTAAGTTATATAATTGTATTTAATGTTCGTTACTTTATTAATTACTTTTTTTCCCTCTCTTTATTTATGTTTTATTACATTATTATTTTTATTTTTTATTGTTTTTTGAAAATTGATTATTATTATTTTTATTTTTTTATTTCATTTTTTAAATCTTATTTATGGTTGAAATTAATATAATTTTATTAGAAATTTATTATTGTTATTGCCATTGTTGCAATGCAGGTGGTATAGTAAATTTCGGGTATATGGGCAATAATAACCATAGCAGTTTTTTGCCCTTAAAAACAAACAACAACAACGAAGAGCCTGGACCATCATTTACCAACATTTACCCAAACGGTCGCTGCATTTGAGGTTGTAAAACGTTTTGTCTATTCCAATGACGTTAGCAAAAAGATGCCGATGCCTTAATTGAATGTGAACAGCTGTTGTATAACGTAGCTTGAAGAAAAATTAAGCGATCTAAAATTACGGATTTTTTAAATACAAAATGTATATGTACTAATATTTTTCAAAAACTGAGAGGTATGTGATGATTATTTAAATTCTTATCTTGCTTTTTGTTTTAGTTTATTTTAATTATTTTTTATTTAAGTATAAATATACATACATACATAATATGTACAGATTTACAAAACACATAATATGTACATAATACATGTAATACATAGATGCAATATGAAACAAGAAAATATAATAATGTACAACGTTATCCAACAACAAAATATATACAAACAATAAAATTGTGATTTTTTTTTAATGAAGAATTTCTTTTATTTTAAAATAGCCACGAAACCTAGTACTATTCAGTTATAAGAAGTATTCACTTATACGAAACATTTTCCGTTCCCCTCACATTCGTATAAGTGAGACTCTACTGTATATGTATATATATTGTTTTTTTCCGTTGGCCCTAATATATAAAAGGAAAAACCATTTTAAGTTTGTAATCAATAACCCCGAAAAACTACTGAGCCAATCCGCACCTAATTTTAACGACGAACAATTATTCCAGAAAGGTTTAATATTCCAAAGGCCAGTCTGATTTTAGATATTTCAGGATCTATTTATTTATTTACATATATTTATTTATTAAGGTTCTTGAGATTCAGTCAATAAATAAAAACAACTATTTTGGAGACATTTTGAGACAGTATTGTTCTCATAATCATGCCCTACAGTGAAAAAACAGGTTACAATAAAATGATATAACTTATACATTTTATTTCAAAACATATAGTCGACTACAATATAAATATATAACAAAATGCGTTAGAATAATTAAACATTAATCATCATCATATACATCATTTGTCCATTTATAAGTAAATTACACTGAAATACGGAAATCCTTTTTGTACCTGCATCTGGGTAATACCATCAGTTTTGGAAAATTCCGCCCAACCAGTAACCTTTTTTCAAAAATTCCCCAGGTGGGTTGTGTACTAGAATTTTTATATTTAGTAGTCAATACCATATCCACCAGTAACATTGTAAGTAGTTTCATACTCCTCCATATTTTGTAATTATATATATTTATTATTCTAACGCATTTTGTATTATATTTATGTTGTGACCAACTTTATGTTTTGAAATAACTTATATCTTATATAATTTTATTGTAATCTGTTTTATCACTGTAGGACATGATTATGAGAACAATATGGTCTTGATACGTCGCAAAAATAGTTGTTTTTATCTATTGACTGAGTCTCAATAAAAACTAACAGTCAAGAAATTTATCCATATATATATATATATATATATATATATATATATATATATATATATATATATATATATATATATATATATATATACACACACACACACACACACACACACATATATTTTCATCGCTGAGCATTTTTGGGGAAATATTTCAAAATATCATAAGTGACATGGTAGTAGAAGATGGAGTAGAGGCTGAAAGCGGAGTATTGATTGTAGCTCTTCGGCTGGGTCAGACCTGTGGTGACCGACCCAACGACGATGGTAGTCGCAGGCTGTGGATGAAGCATTTCAATTATAAAATCTTCAACAAGGATCAATTTAGGGACAAAATTATTTTTTATATACAACACTCACTCTTTTGATAATTACACTTTCTGATTCATATTAGACTGCTTCTAATTTCCAATTTTTTTCTTAACCGACCTTGAAGTGTAATTGTCAAGAATCACTTTTCACTATTATTTAACAAAAATTATATTATCATATCACAGAAAAAAATTTTGATATTTGTAAGTTTTTCGTTTTCATATGCCAATAGGCATAGGATTCTTGATCGAAAATATAAATTTTGTTAAACGGGTCCACTTTCAAACCTACAAGATATTTCCAAATTGAACAATTGAAATAAAAGGTTTTTTTTTTTTAAACTAAAGGTGTTAGCTAAAATGCATATGCACTACTTCCAATAGTCTATAAAACGATCAACTTCCACTTCTGTATGAAGGCCATCCTTCTACCAAGATGGGAACATAGACACATTGGAGCTGAGGAACCTTGGGCTTTAACAGAGGTGGGGATGCAGTTCTTGCCTGCAGTCCCCCCACACCCAAGGTCCTCTAGCATCTTTCAGCTGAGGCCACCTGGCGACTGCTCTACCTGCCAGGGTCCCCGGTCAGGTATGGGAGTGCAGGTCCTCAGGGGACTTATAATAGTCTATACTGCATAATTCAAAAACTGTTTTTTTTTTTTTCCACAAATTCAGAAGAGAGGGTCTCTTTACATCCTTGAAGTTCATACCTCCATAATATGTAAGTCTATCGAACATGCATATCAACCCATAAAGGAAGAATGATGTAATGGATAAAAAGTTGAAAATAACTCAACGGTGAGATAAATATTTTAAACGTCACTGAATAAAAGTCTTGCAACGATGAAATAGTTGATATAACAATTTATAACTATCAACTGCACAATTATGCAAGGCTGAGCAAAATTTAATAATTACTAATTATTTGACAACTAATTCGCTGGAATCAATCACCTAATTTAATCATGATTAAATTAGGTAATCGATTTCAGGATATTAAGTAGTTGTCAAATAATTATTTATGATTAAATCTTGCCCAACTCTGCTATTATATGGATGATTTTTTTATAAGAAATACATACAACTTAATTCAAGACCATTCTATCTGTATAAAAAAATATTGTAATAATGATGACTCATCACATCGTAAAGCTATCTAAGTAGACAGCTAGCTAGGAGCTAGCTGCGGGTATGGCCTCTTAGTCACCAATTAGTCAGACAATTTTGACGTCAGCCTCATTCGTTAAAGAACACATATCGTTGCGACGAACCTTTCAACATTGAATCACTTAATGTAAACATAAATGTTTATAGCCACAAAACCATAAATAAACGTTATTATTAGTTATATATGTATATATTTATATATAAGTAAAGAAATATCTATTCTTAGTATATAACTAAGTTGATTATAAATAAATTTATGTTTATAAAGTTTTCCAGTAAAAATCGCTATATATATATTATATATACGGGAATAAGTAAAAACTTTTGTTACAGAAGATTGTTTCATGTCATAAGGAAATATGCGTTCCAATATTCCATATAACAATAATAATTGAAAACATCAATTTAAAAGGGCCAAAGGTAACATTATTCATTACTTAGGAGCCTATTCGTATAGAATTATAAGCACAGTAAGAGTAACCGTGTTGGAAGTGTCACCATACAGACATCGAACACAGTAGAGCAGTTTCTCGACAGGCCAAGGCCGCTCCGTCCTCATAGCCTCTTACGGAATTCAGCCTTCGACTCTTTCCTCTTTATCGAAATATAATTTATGAACATAGCGGTTCATCATCTTCTTCGGATTGATATGATATTGATTTGAATTTGATTTTCTATCGTAGATACCGGACCAATGTTCTGATGTAAGATGATTTAAATTTAATGCAATATAAGAAATCATTAAAACTTTAAAGATTACATTCACACGCAAGTCTATACATATGTATATTATCTACATGCACATATACACAAACAAACACACACAACAAAATTACTGTAGCTTATTATTAATATAATAAGCATTTATTTAATAACAGCATGTGTATTTATCAGTTTATATCACTTAACTGTTTTAAATATAACCGTGTTTCAAATACATATCAATCACAGAAAATGATTAAGTACAAATAAATAACGAAGTATCTTAAGCAAAATAAAATATATTACAAACCAAGATGAATTTAAAATATTCATATGAATTTACATACGTTCATGTTCTTAGTACAGTGGTTATTAAAAGTTTTATAGATTTCAAATTTTTTCTCTCGAACATACACCTATAAATGCTTCATGATCAAACTAATTCAACTAACTGACCATTATTAATCAAAATCTAATTCTACTTTATAAAAAAGTTAAAGCGATATTTCAAAATAATATTGTTTTTTGGCAGCAGGTCATCCCAATATATTTTCTTGGTAATGTTATCGATCATTTTACTTCTGAATAAAATTGCTTCTTGAGTTGAATACTAGCAATAATAGCAATCATGAAGGCACTGAACCCAGAAGGAAGGGTTAAGTCAGCTCTTATCTCTTTCGCTTACTGTGTCAAAACTGAAACGGGTATCTTTACTGCAAAACCTTGATTTCTCGCTTTCAGCTGAGCTAGGAACAGGCAGGCAAGATGATTCCTGTAGGAGGGTCATCTTTCAGGATCGCATCAAACCTAAACGCGTATAGTATTGAAATAAATGAAAATAGTAATCTAGAATCTTACCGTATGTCTAATGGTTAAAACCTTGGTACAGCCTAAATCAATTTTTAAAAATTCTTATATGGACTTTTTTCGGTTTTAATTTTTTATCACACAATCAGCATTATCGAGAAAGCATTTAAAATATCAATAATTTTAGAAGACGTCAGGTTCTTGTTACAAATCGATTGTTCCATTTACCAAAGGGGAGTTGGAGAGTTGGCCAAGCTTGGAGGTTGGCACAACTAGTTTATAAAAACATCTGGTCCCCAGCCATCCACTTCCCCTCTCTATATCTGGTCCAGTCTTTTGGCTCCTCTCAGCCGTGTTTTGGCCCCTCCTGCCATCATCCCATCCCCATCTTCGTACATGTATTTCATTTGTTATGATTTGCCACCACCAAAATAATAGACAAAATATATTTTTATTTTTATTTTGTATGCAAACGTGTTTTAACAGTAAAATTTATGACTGTAGAGATAATGAATAATCGAAAAATATACAAATTAAAGTCAAGGAATCAACGGCATAGTTCAAAAGCAACAAAATATAAGAGATTTTTATTTTCACAAAAAGCTTCAATTGAGAGATATATTATGTTTATTATTTTCCAACTGTTTGCCTAATCATTATAAAAATATTTAATTATTTCAAAAAGCAATGGGACTTTTTCAAAGTGTTATGATCTCAGATTAAGCATAAGGAAATTTTGAACGACTTCATAAACTTTGTAAATCTATTGGATTGTTAAAGCAAATATCTCACTCGGAAAATCTTAAAAACGAGATTCAGATTGGAATAACCAGAATTCAAAATAATGGCGGGCTGGAAAATGATGCCTAGATTAGAAATGAAAGCATACCAAATAGGACCCCTAATTTTATTTTTTTTTATTTTTTTATTTTTTTTATTTTTTAGGATGAGTGACTTTAGTAGTGAATTTGTTTTTAGGTTGAAAATTATGAAGGCTCACAATCATGAGAACTGCTAGGAGGTGGAATCCACGTTTTTTTAGTCCATAAAAATGACGCTAAAACGTTTCCCCAGAAGGAAGTAAAATACTCTCTTGTAATAAAAGCAAGAATTTCTTTCTTTGACAAAAATCATATTGGAACACCCTTTCTAAAAAAAAATCTTCTTCATTCATTCATTAATTTTTAGTCAATTAATCCTCTTAACAACGACTAATTTACGCTTTATTGTTTAACTTTAATAACAAAACTAAGTCCCTACCATATATGAATTTAAAAGGTATCAATGTCAAGAAACAGTTACTGCTGGGCATTTTTTTCCTTATGGCTGACACGCAATTTTATTTATTTTCCTTGGACTGTGCTTTGTTTTAGGAAAGTGTCGGTGATCAAATAAGATTAAAAGAAATAAAGAAAAATAATAATTCACAATCCACTATAATTGCACTTCAATAAGACAGCAATTGTATAATGATATGAGTTGAACGGCGAACTATTAGGCAGTTAACCATTCTAAAAATCTCACATTTAACACTCTCAATAACGATTAATCTTTTTAATTAAAGCTAATTATAATAATTTCTCATAAAATCCTTGAGTAATGGAAGATTACTCCTATATTGAATTTTACCAAAAGAAATTTTTCCTCCATAGAAGTACGCTACGAGTGGTGGAGAGGGAAGGCCAAACTGATAAGAGTAGCTTTGAGATAAGGGACCAACAACTAACTCAGTGGGAATCTACCTTACAAGAGTCATTCTATTCTGCCTTATTTGAAATAGCCCAAAATGAATTTCTGACTAAGACGTTAGTAGCATATAATTCGCTTCGTTTGTTGTGGCTATTTTTACTGAGAATGAAAAGTTGTTTCAACAGAAATATTCAAAAAACTTTTCATTCCCTAAGGAAAAACAGAAAACGAATTGATAAAATATGTGGACGGGGTAAAGTTAAACCATAAGAACATTCAACTAAACAGTCATCCTTAAGACAATAACAGTTAGTAATTCTAGCAGTTGAAAAACCGTAATCAATTGTTCCAAACAAAATAAATTTTTGATATATTTCAACTGGCGAGAATTTGAACTAAAGTTGATAACAGAAGTCAATATTTAATAGAAATTAATATAATGTTATCATTACACAGGAAATTTCCAGAAACAAAATATTATTTACGCTTAGCCCTATTTGGTTTGGTTTCTTCAAACAGCTAAATCTGCCGAAACGACAGGCAAGGAAGAGACAAAAAAATTAAAATATGATATCCCAAATTCATTACAAATGAGTAAGTATAAATAGTTGATATCCAGCATTTGTTTTAAACACAGAACAAGCAATGCGGCTTTAGATAATAAGACAAGACGAGATATCAACACATCAATATGGCGTAGTTGCAGAATTGAAGGGGGAGGGGGTGAATAAAACCAATACAGGTGATAAGATGTAGACATATATTCCAGGTATTACTAATAATAAACATTTATAAATTAAGAGTCAACATTTAAAACGGCATAAAACAAAGGGTTTAATAAATCACCTCAATTGAAGGTTTATTAAAGAATTATCAGTGAATATTATATTTGCATATTGAGGCAACCCATTAAATGTTGGTAGCAGCCAACACAACTGGATTTAGGAATGTTATTATTTTAGATAAAAAATAAAAATGTACAAATTTTATGAATAACATTCAATACATTTTTTATCATAAATAAGAATAAAATAATAACCAGAACATCAATACTTCAACAACGTATTAACCAATTGTCTCCCAGTAGCATACTTTATAGCCATTCAATACCCATATTATGTTTAACATTACAGTGGAGTAAGACATTACCCGAATGTTCGAATATTAAATGTCTTAGGTTAATAGAATTAATAAACTTTTATTATCATATTAATGATATAAAAAGAATTTCTAAAAATGTTTGAAAATATAGTAAATAAAAAAGCATTAGATTTCTAAATATTAACACAAATTAAAAGGAAACTTGAAGAAACCGCCGGTAGGAGAGGTTTCACAGGTTATAACGGAAGGAAGGTTAGCCAAAAGCTGTCAGTTTTAACAAAAGCATGCTCCTGGTTTTGTTTTTTTCTTCTTGTTTTACTTTGTCGATAGCCTATTCTTTATAAAGAATAACAACTAACAGGCTAATTAAAATAACTTAAGAAAACCAAGATGAAAGGCAAATTTAATAGCTGCAGCCAATCGACATGAACTAAATAAAATTAATGAAAAGATGAAGTAGAAATATATGATAGTGAAGCATTAGTAGTAGTCAACAGAATACATTACTATCAAAAAGAGTTTCTTTATCTATGTCACTCCTGTTTGAATAAAACATCTACCTTTGTAAGCACTACGTGCCGTTTAATTTTTCCCACATCACTAATCGGCATGGGAATGTGTATATACGAGTATATTCATGTATGTATGTATATATATATATATATATATATATATATATATATATATATATATATATATATATATATATATATATATATATATGTGTGTTTGTATGTGTGGTATCAGCTTCGGGAGGTCCTATTATCACACATGATGCCAATTAAAAATATATTGTTATGTAAAACAGTAATATAAAGTTATCCAATTTTCTTACCAATATTAGCGAGGTGGTTAGAATATTTAAAAAAATTAATTAATTGGACATTTCCTAAAGATGAAAAATATCAAAATCAAATAACAAATATAACGAAAAACAATGGTAGTAGTATATAAGAAGTTTTGAACTATTGTTGACATGGTTTTTGCAATTCACATTAAAAACCTTGTGGCATTATGAGTCTACAATGGTCTGGGTTAGTAGTGAGATATCGGTAAGAGCTGCGCTGTCAATCTATCTAGGCCATGCCCAGGGCTCGACTATTTCGAGCGCTAATGGCGGCCATATTGCTGAAGAGTGCTATCTCTGTAGCTGAGCAATTATATAAGAGAGGAGGGCCATTCCTCAGGGGCTGCAGGAGCAGTAGATAAGAAACAACTATCTCCACCTAAAATATAATTGAAAGACTAAGTTGCTATTCGACTACTTCATTACCTCCACACACTCTGGAGCAGGACACCCACAGCAATGGTCACACTCGCTGAAAACTACCACTGAACAGCCCGACCTCCTGAGCGCTACTGGCTCTGGCCGTCCCCCGCCACTTCTGTCTCCTCCTCCACCTCATAGGCTGCTCCTCGCCTCTAAATATATCTTCTCCTTATCGCCTCTTCTTCTGGCAATCACAGTGCCGGAGCTACTTTCAGCTCCTCTTTCTGAATTGTCTTTTTAGAGAGATATTTTCCACAACCAGCAAGCTACATCCTCAGTCTCTTCTGAAAGTCCTCAACGTTTAGGTTTTATTTGATGAAAGCCTAAATTCCTCAATAAAGACTTAATAGATAATTAACAAGTGCAAACAAGAAAACCCATTTATTTAATAGATCTTTCTGTTACTAAACACACACACACACACAAACACACACACACACACACACACACACACACACACATACATATATATATTTACTTATACTTATAATCTCAATATTTACTACTGATATGGTGCAGTAAATTTAAGAATAAAAAAGAAGCTAAAAGTTCTACAGTTCTCTGCGCATGAGACATTTTATTTAATCGATATTCGGTCATTTCTTGATTTATCAATGAAATATTAAATTACTTCTTTAGGAATTCTTTATAAGAGCAATGTATTTACATAAAATAAAGACTAAATCAATCAAACTCGAATTACTTCAATGATCACTATACATCACATAATTAAACATGCAAAGGCTTCCTCCCACTGGTAATAAACTCCACCCTACTCGATAAATCAATAGCTATTAATAATAACCCCAATCGATACACTCCATTGATAACAATGGATATATCAAACCAATTATCGATAAAAATATTTTCATTGTTTCATGGATTGGCATTACTTGTAACCAATAGAATATTGACTTTACTTTTCATAAACTGCATCAAAACACTCAACTGATTGATAATTGACAAAACTCCTAATTTATTATTCCTTATTATTGAAGTATTTCCACCAAACAAATGGAGTGGTTAATATTGAAAAGGTACGAAAAAACAAACGAAATTTGCGACTCAAGCGCTATTGGATAACTGGTGCTGATGATAAGGAAGAATGCCAGAACGCGCTACAGGAGATTTCTGAAGACAAGATTAGAAAAGAATTTGCATTGCTAATTATCGAATACTTTTCTAAGATCGCCAAGTTGTAGTTAAAGGGGGGGGGGCTCCCGGTGGCATTTTGGTAACTAGTGGTGTACTCGGAATCGTATTATATTTTTATGCTTGAATAAAATAAATTAATATTGTGCTTTTCAGCGCAACCGATAAATTCAAAAGTAAGTGAATTCACAAGAGCAGTAAAAAATACATTAGGAATCAATAAATGTATGTTAACAAAATTGCATTTTTATTTTTATTGTTAACAAGATGCATATTTATTATTTGTTGTGTATATAAATCCTTCTTTCCTCCAATACAATAAATTAACATCCACCAATGAGGCAAATAATCGAATAGAATTAATTTCCTGGAAGGATTTAATAAAACGTTCCTTCTGTTTCTTATAGCATTCCAAACGACTAGAATTTTAAAGCTTTCTAAAATTACCAGAATATTAAATAACATTCCACCAAATAACATTAAGCATCCCTAATCTCCCTAAGAGATCGCAGCCGATGATCGCCCAGTACTCCCGCGGCAACTATTCCACTATGTGGATCTTTGATTTCCCCTTGCTCGTACCCCACTTTGCTAGTCGCAATTCTAGCTCCCCCCTCTATTTTGCTAAGCCCGTTTCGTTTGATCAGTCTGCAGTTACATACCTGGATCTAGGGTCTCCTCTCTCCTTTACAAAATGCTTCCACAGCTTCCCGATTCATGATGCTGTTTGAGCTCCCCGTGTCTACCAAACACCTCACTCCCTTCGCGACTCTTGTGATAGGCAATCCACCAATCTCGCTCTCGACATTGTTTACAGCTATTTAGTTGCCTCTCCCTGCGCACTCTTCTCATTCTTCTTGTCCCGCTTCCTGGCTGCCCTCGATTCCTCGCCACTGGTCCTCTGCGCCAATCTTCCTCTTCTCTCTTCGGTGTCTCCCGGTTCGCTCCTTTCTGATCCGTCTTGATGTTTCCGCTGCACTCAATGTCTCGGTCTGGGTCCTCCTTCGCCCCCATACCCTTTGCGCATTGACTTCCATGGGCTCCCCTTGGAATCTGTCTCTACGCCTGCTCATTTAGGGACACTGCCTAGCTATTTGCCAAGCCACACTCAAAGCACTTCGTTCGCGGGCATCGGGCTACCAGGCGTCCCGTCTTCCTATATCCGTGACACCTTTTCTCCTCTCTCCTTCCGCTTCTTCTTTCCGTCTCTCTCCGTCTTTCCGGTATCAATTACTTATATGATGCAGTATAATCCGGAATCTGCTTCTTTTCTTTCATCCCTCCTCCTCCCTTCTCTTCTTCTGTAGCTTACCCGGTTCCAGCTGCTCACCTCATCTCTCTCTTTCGAAACTCGTCTCTGGCACCTGCATCTACTATCTCACGGGCACATTCTGAAAACGATTTTTCACGGGGTAACATGCCCGCGTAAGCCTGATCTATTAGATTTTCTGCCACTCGATCCGCGTCATCAGTCGGTCACCTCCTTTATTAAAATGGTTATGTTCTCCCACTTTCCGACCATAACCTTCAAGGTCAGCAACCTCTCTCCTTAAATCCTTTTTCTTAAATCCTTTTGGAACTTAAGAGTTCCAACGCGTCTCCGTGAGCAGCCGCGAGAGTCTTTGAAGGCATCGGTGCTACGTCATTCATATTTTATAAAATTTACTGAGAAAAAAAAAATATATATATAAATGTTAAACCTATTTGAACTTGAAGAAAAATGCTCCAAAATCGTTTAAAAAATCCATAATGTTTCCCGGGTTTCAGCACAACTTACGATCGCCAAGGATAAAATGATAAAAAAAAAAAATAATAATGAATAACTCACAATGTCTAAATAACAACTGCTTTATTCTCACTTCCTATGCTCTATTTATATATTTACATTGTTTACGTGCTTAACTCTAAGGATTAACACAAATAATAATACATGTTATTCTTAATTTATTTATATATATAAACTTATATAGAGAAAGTATTAGAATATGCCTCAAATGTGGGCAATACGTAGTTTATTCTTCTGTCATCCAAATCTAATTGGTCTGAACTCTTATTGCTCTCATCTTCGGAACTTACCATCATACTTGTATTATCAATAATAGGAGCTATTAACATTGGTAGAACAACTGTTGGTAATGATCCTCTGGATTTTCACGGAGTATCCCTAAAGGTGTTAATGAAAGGACCAGATGTGTAATAACAATATATTCACTAAATCTCTGTTCGTCGATACCGCTTACTTGAAAGTACAAAACGGTAATTGCTTTCATTAAAATGGATGCCAATGCTGAAATATTATTCGTTTGTTTGGAGTTGTTCCACAAATATAGCAGATTTGGCTTTACTTTTCCTCCGTTAAAGCACTGCACACTTGATGTACAATAATTTGTTTATTGTTTATTGAAATTTTGGTCAGGACTAACGAATCAATTTATTTTTGAGTTTCCTCAGTTTAACTTCCAGCAACATCGGCAGTTTCTTTCGAAAAGAAAAGCACCAGAGGTATACCGCAGCGAGTAGATGAAGGTAGAGAATTGTACTATGCTATATTTTCTAATTTGTGCAATATTAGTGGCACGAATAAAAATGCAAGTAAATACTGATCATTTTCATCAATATTTTCAAACCTTTGTTAGTGCCTTCTGTGACCTCAGCTCCCATCACCTCCCAATTTGCATATTAATTATAAATTGAATCCACTATTATTTTAAAAAAATTATTTACGGAAAATAGAAGCTTTTTGGCAGTCAATTCCGATAAACCTTGTAATTTAATATCATTAATTATTTCTGTAACGCAAAGGGAAGAATAGCTGTTTGTTTTAGCCCTAGCTAATTTATAATATGACGGTGGCCAACTGGATTATTGGAAGGGATATTAGGTGTTTCGCTTGAGGCACTTGAGGTACGCATCAATCCTAATTAGGTGTTTCGTTTGTGGTATAGTGTATAGTGGGCTATTCAACCATTCTCCATGTTTGGAAAAAAAAAATAGTCCCTATTTAGGTAAGAAGCATACCATTTATTTTTCACTTTTATAATGTTACCGCTGAATCTCGTTTTAATTTTTCTTCTGAGCACTCCGTTGTATTTTCTTACGAATACTGCCTCAATATATTTTCAAATATGTCCTGTGTGTCACCAGCCTCTAAACACATATTAAAAATAATGACTCTCGGTATTGAGAGATTCTTACCTGAAAATGAACCGTATACATTTATTAGCTGTTAATTGAAGGAAAACATATTTCTATATAACATCCACAACAGCCATCGGAAATTTCACGGTATAAATCAAAGAACATTTTTAGTAACTGTAGTTTTTAAAATCGTTAAAAAATAGCTTACCGATTACTGATGCTAATTCCTTAATTAAATTGTACTTAAAAAAATATGAAATTCTGATAAATACTTACTCGGTATATCTATTTTGATTGCCAGATGTAAAATATCAATGATATGAAATAATAATTCTTGATTTTGAAGTTTTTACAAGAATTCAATTATACTGAATCCGTGGAAATGATAGATTCGCCATGTTTACATTTCTGTTAATCCATTTCTATTCGCTTGAAGGAATTAATACCTGGTAAATTACCTAAATAGGTAATTGCATGATACTGGTGTGTATTATTTATTTTTTTAATTTTAGTTATTTCCACTAAAATAGGCGAATCATCCCTCCCTAATTTATGAAAGAACTGTTGACATTTTCAAGAAACTATATGTTCCTATAAGAGGTTTGGAAGAAATAAAGAGGACATTGGTGCTAGGAACAGCGAGTATAGACCGTAGATTCATTAACATTGAGGATTAAATTGAAGCTCAATCTTTGACGAAAATGCCCTAAAAGGTCCTATTTTTGGCCACAGCCGATGATCCACTCATAACATGATATGGTCGCATAAATAAAAAGCATCAGCCAGTGGCGGCATTAGGTAAAAAAAAAATGTTTAAGAAATAAAAGTTATATGAAAGCATACGAAACTAAAAATTTATTTTAATATAAATTTAATTTTCACTTTTATTTTCGAGATATTACAAATTACAAAACAAGTATTATTCCATTAAAACGTTTGTTTCATTTTTCATATAAGCATAATACTTACATAGTTCCAATCCAAGCTTTAGATACGCGAACAGCTGCTCAGAAAAGCCATCTGTCAGTAACCTTAATGTCCACATCTGCTCCTCCGCTTCTTCTGCCATTCAATACTATTTTCTTCATAGTCTATAGAATTTATATTACATATTTTCCAATTTAAATGTTGTACAATTTTCAAATGGCAAATGTGACAAATTGAAGAAGTGATGATGGAAAAATATTAGGCAAAAATAAGGTATTTATGAAATATGTCATGTCTGATAAATTGACCTAATGCCTGTGAGGTCAAAGAAACTTACAAAATCCAATAAAGTTAAAGAAAATTTATATAATTGATCGTAAAAAATATCGTGTTTAACAAGATTTATTAGTGAATTTTTTTTCCTTTGTGTAATATTGGATTACTTGTTAGTTATAAATATCAGGTTACAATGTTACATATTACTTCAACGCTCACTATTTTTTGAAAAAAGCTATCCACAAAACAGCAAATCTCCAAAAAGTTGCAAATTTAATCAGATTTTGAATGATATGTTAAAAGTAATGATTCTGTTTCGATTTCATGGAGAAATTTACTTTTAAAACCGAAAAACACGGCGTTCTCATTTGGCATACAAATCAGTTACTTGTGTAAATTACTTACTCATCAATCATTAATCAAATACTTGTGTAAAAAGACATTATGATAATCCCTTAATGGAAATGTGCATTTTAAACATAATAAACTCTTCATTGGAATAAAAAGCAAAGAAAAAAATTATTGTTTAATAGAAAATAATGAAAAACTATCTATAAAGCGACACCAGATCAAAGGATCTTATGTTATTACATTTATTTATTTTATATTATTATTTTAAAAATATATGGTCCAACCAAGTATGGACTGAATCTCTGCTAATGAGAGCAAATGAGGAGCTGAAAACTCTATGTGCTTCTCCAGATATCGTAGCCAACATAAAAAGAGAAAGATTTTGATGCCTAGGGTATTTGCAAAGAATGGAGGCAAGTAGGCTCCCTGGTTGAATGATGTTGAAGGGGCACCCGGGTGGAATGAGAAGGAGAGGAAGGCCTCGACTTCGTGGGCATGAAGAGGACGATCTTCGGACTCTGAGTGTGAGAGGATGGAGAAGGGTTGCCGAAGAAAGGTTTGAATGGCAGAGAATTGTTGAGGAGGCCAGGGTTCTACAAGGACCATAATCGCCATAAGATGATGATGATGGTTGAAGTGAATTTTATGGATAGATGAGTCTGTTTTTACAGGGGAAGACATTTCTACCTTTCCATGAGGGGTATGGTTGGTTTATTTATCTTTGTATTGCTGTCGAATAGTGTTTCGAAATCATAGTTTGCCCAACAGATTGAATGGTGAGAATAACTAAGATTTGTTACAAAATATCCTACCACAACTGCATCACGATATTACACCTGAAGTTCGGCAAAATATGATTTTCCAACACCATGGTGCTCCTCTAAATTATTCGAAAGCAATACGAATATAAACAAACGATATACATGGATAGGTAGAAATGCCTTCCTCTGTAAAAACAGGCTCATCTGACCATAAAATTCACCTCAAAAAGAGGTAGCGTAAAATGGGGCAACTTTGCCAGTTTTTGAAAAAATGATGTTTGGCACTTCGTGAAGTTTCTGACCCATTATATAGAAGTGCTAGTTTTTTAGCAAGTGTTTTAAACACGTAGAGGAGTTATTTTTTTAAAGAAACTTTTATGTTTAATCAGATTTATCCAATGTTTACAGTTTTTATCAATGTTTTTCTTTGCTTGTTTTGCAACAGTTGATTTTGGTATCCTTACAAAGTGTCTCTTACTGCTCATACATTCAAAAGTAAATAATAACTATTTATTTTGTCTGATTGAATATTTATTTAGATTAACTTGAAAATGTAAATTTTACTTTTTCTGTAGGTTTATAAAATAATTTGGCAAAGTTGCACTAGGAAGTAAGGTCAAGATGGGGCAATTTTGCCAACCTATAATTTTGTGTTTGTTTTTACATAAATATCTATAATGCAAATGTGTAAAGCAATGCGTGGGGAAACTTACCAAATTCTACGGAGGCAAGGAGTTTGAAATATCCTACTTCCGCACAAACAACACAAGAAGATCATTTTACTTCCCAAACATCAGCCACGTTTGGGAAGCTATATTAAACGTAGGAGACATCATTTATATAATTGAACCGCCCTATATTGAACTCCGAAGTAAATATAGAATAGAATAGAATAGAAAATAAACTTTATTCTGGGATGATGTCCCCTAAGAATAATATAATGTACATAAATGAATACAATAAGTCTAGCTTTCATAAGATGAAATAAAATAAATTAACAATCTGGTTAACTATTTACAATTTTACAAATAAAGAAAAAAACAGAAACAGATGAAATAAAAATTTTAAAAAATCCAATAATTGTAGGAGAAAAATAAAAACCTATGTACATCTACTGAATGCTTTTTTTTTTTTTTTTTTTAGTGAGGTTTTGCTAGTCAGTATCATTCTGGAGGGAAAGGAGGTATTGAAAAAGAAGGGATTTAAATGTGGACAGAGATGGAGCATTACGGATATTACAGGGTAGTGAATTCCATAAGGAAGTAGCACGGGAAATGAAGGAGTGGTCAAATGATGTACTCTTATGGGAAGAAGTATACAGGTCTGAGGAGCGAGATCTTGTAGTGCGGGAGGAGACCGAGGATCTGAACTGGAAGATGTTATAGATGTAGGAGGGATTCCGAGAATTAATGGTTTGGTAGAGGAAGGAGGCTAGGAAGTAATTTCTGCGGGATAAAGGATAAAGCCATTTTAACTCCGTATATAGATGTGATGTGTGGGAGGCTTTTGGAACCCTAAAGATAAACCTAACGAAACAGTTCATTAGTCTATATACATTTACGGATAAAAATATCAGAAGTTTTGTGGTTTTTAAATTTCATTAGGTATTTCAAGTTTCGCTGTAATGAATTTCCTTATTACGATGTTTCATTCTAAATACTGTAAAATCTAAATATATTTCATTTTATGATTACCACGCTCTCAGAAACTCTGATTAATGCTTGCAATGCGAGTTGAAACGTCGGCTTTATATATTAAAATATTATTTTTAATTGCTGTGTATCTATGGCTGCATACTCCAACAATCTACATCTCTAAATACTTCTGTCAACTAATACCTTATCAATATGTCATTTTTTCGTTAAAATATTTTCATATTAGTTTAAAAAATCCTTTTTCTGTCGCTGTCTCTATTTTTTGAGTGTTTTTCACATACTTGGCAAAGTTGCCCTATTGTAGGGTAACTTTGCCAATGCTATTTTTCTATATTTTTTAAATTTAATTTAATGAATAAATCGTAATTGTTGCATATATTTTAAATCAAAAGATCTAGACTCATAATTATAATGGGTTTGAAAGAGATTGAGGTAAAAGTTGTAAGGAAAAATTAATCATAGCAAAGTAGCCCCACCCCACTTTACGGTATTCTTCAACATCATCTGCATTCAGTAGTTAACGGCAAAATTGAGGTTTATGTACATTATCATTGGGTTTTATTTATTTGGTTACTATTTTAGGTGCTGTGTACAACAACTCAGGCTAGAATTGTATATTCATTTATTCAATTTTTTTATACAAAAGCTGATTAAATTTGCAAGTTTTTGGAGATTTGCTGTTTTGTGGATAGTTTTTTAGAAAAACTGTGAGCGTTGAAGTAATATAAGACATTGTAACTTTCCTAAATAAGGTTAAGATCAAGCTGTTCTTTAGTTCACATCATATATCTTCAAAGGTTTGGAATAAAAAGGTAAGGTTTGCGGCATTTTTATACATTTTTGATCAAGTTTCACTTTTTTTTTATATATATTTTTTTTATGTTATTGTTTATTAGAAAATCTAATAAAATAAGTTTTAAATAATAACAATAACAAATAAATAAATGTAACAACATAAGATCCTTTGATCTGGTGTCGCTTAATTGATAGTTTTCCATTATTTTATATTAAACAATAATTTTTTTCTGTGCTTTTTATTCCAATGAAGAGCTTATTATGTTTAAAATTTCCATTAATGGATCATCATAATGTCTTATTTATACAATTAACTGATTTGTATGCCAAATGAGAACACCGTGTTTTTTCGGTTTTAAAAGTAAATTTCTGCATGCAATCGAAACGGAATCATTACTTTTAACATATCATTTGAGAGATGATTTTAAATTTGCAAGTTTTGGTGAGATTTACTGTTTTGCAGATAGTTTTTCGAAAAAACAGTGAGCGATGAAGTAACATAAGACATTTTAACATGCCTAAATAAAATGAACATCAAGTTCTTGCAGAAAATTTAATGCTAAATCCGAAAATGTGGTCAAAATTTGAAAAATATTTAAACAAAGTGGAGATACTACAGCTTTTATGATAGCAAAACGTGGTTTCCTCAAAAAAGTCTTTGAATTATCATATATCTGCAAAGGATTGGAATAGAAAAGTAATAAGGTCTGCAGGATTTTTGATCTAGTTTCACCCATTTGTTTTTTTTACACTAAGAGGTACTCACCCTCTATATGAATAACTATCAAATTTAATAATGTAAATTAATGAAGAATGTGAACAGGGAATTGGTTTTGAACATACACGTAGAAGTGTTCATATATAATTACAAATAATCATGATTTATATTGTCACCATAGGCTTATAGTTTTAATAATGTTATAACAAAAAAAAAAAAAAAAAAACTCAAATGATAAGGATGTTTTATCAAGAAACAATCAACATTTCTTAATGTTAATTCAGTTATATTTTTTTTAAAACAAAATATATTTCACTTGAAGTACGCATGATGGTATAGAAGGATCAATCCTAAAAATATATTTCGAATTAAATAAGCAGGTTACTAAAATTGTAGCCTAGTATATTTTCCTATTGACTTTTTTGACTAGGTTTTTGTGTTACAGTTATTGAGAGGGGAATAGGAAAGGATAAGTCTTCTTTACACAGAAGTCTGGTCCACAGCTGATGTATTCTTGGAGGAGTGAGCGTGATGTAACACGTCCTTGAATAAAGGAGGACGAGGTTGGTAATCCTTGTACCCGGATTATAGAATTGTGTTAAAGGAGTGAAGTTCGAAATGAGATTAACAACTCCAAAGATAATTATCATCACACCTTTTAATTTTAGATTAGTGATAAATGTGTGGTGTTTTACCGATGTCCCAGTACATTACCTGTGCACCGAAATAATTACACTATTTACTTATTTCCTTATATGTCATTTTAAATGTTTATGAGTTCGTTCACGTGTGTATGTATATTTGTGTCCATTATTACTTTTTTTTCTTTTTGAATGGACCAGCAGAGGACCACGCGCCAATTTCAATTCCATTATTTCTTTTCTATTCTTCTCTATTTTCCCTAAGCCTATTGTAATTATTCTTCGTACAATAATTAGTTTGTTTGCTCCCTTATGTTTGTATGAACTCTAAGCTTTATTATCAAATATATTCATTTTTTATTTTATTATTTATATATTAATTTTTTTTTGGGATCCCCAGGCATTATCGACGACAATACTTCCTTGGTTCTTTTCTATTCAAATCCTTAAAGACCAAAAAACCTTCGTACATTTACATCACTGCCCTTCGTTCTTCCGTTCATCTTTTGAAAACCAGATCTCAGCCAGTTGATTTGTATATCCCTTCTCATCGAACTACTTTCTTTTAAAAATCCTTTATTAATCGTGCAGCTTTATTTTGGAATTCCATACCCATTTCAATCCGCAATGCTCCTTCTCTCACTTCTTTTAACTATAATTTATTCATCCACCTCCTCCATCATCAATCTTCCGAAATTATATAATAATATATTAGTGTAAGAATGTTTCTTTTTCTTTTATTTTTTTCATATAAACCCGAAGATTAGTTTTTAAATTTAAAATTCCACCTTATATATTTATAAGTATATAAATTATAATCTATATAAGTTGCTATCTGATATGTACGTTTCCAGACAATAATACCTTTTGATTGTACTTTCATGTTATTCTTAGGGGACAAGGTATGATATCCCAAATAATGATTATTTTTCATTTCCATTCATTCATTCATTATTTACTATTATCTGAACTTATATGTTTCACGTATCAGGTGCATAATTATTTTTGTCTGAATACACATCATATGTGTTATTCTTAAGGAAGAACAATGTGTCCTAGACAAATTTTATTTTCTCATTTCATACCCATCAACGGAATATTTTTTATATCTAATCATCTATCTAAGTTGATATGTTTCTAAGTTGATTTATAAATTAGTTTCTCTTGTAGCTGAAGTAACTACTCCATATTTTGTAAAAATGAGTTTTTGTAACCTTCTCATTAGTTGTAATAGTTAGCGACACGTACACTTCTGGTTGACGTAACAAAACATTCTCGACAACTACCCCGACGTGATTTTTTTTTTACCGAGATGCCTCTAAGTGATACGCAGCTGGGTAGCCAAAAACCCTCTCAATTATATAGATGTATGCTGCTATTGGCAGGTTCTTTGACGGGGGAATCTATAGTGAAGACCCTGTGGCTAAGAAAACTACCTACTAGAGTTCAGGAAATTTTGGCCGCTACGAAACAAGATGATATTGAGGTTTTAGCCTCTCTGGCAGACAATATTATGGAAGTTGAGACGCCGGCAGAAGTAAATGCCGCTGTTAGAGTGTCACATACAGCAACTAGCAATACCGTTATTGAGGAACTGCGGAGCCTTCGAGAAGAAGTGGCCGAGCTTCGAATGCACTTTAGACAAAAAGGGCAAAATAGCACTCAATCTAGTCCCCAGGAGAGTAAAATATGTTTCTACCACAAACGATTTGGGTCAAAGGCAAAGAAATGTGTCAAACCGTGTGGTTGGAAATCCTTAAGTCCTTTAAACTGAAGGGGTCGACGGAGCAGGCGGCAGTCGTCGGAACCCAACCTCAACGCCGCCTTTTTATAACAGACCGAGAATCTAGGATATGCTTCCTTATTGATACAGGTGCTTCAATCTCAATAATGCCACGTAACCCCAGGATACACAAGAAACCAACGGAATTCACACTGGTAGCAGCCAATAATACTCCAATACCTACCTATGGGGAGAAGACTCTCAAACTTGATCTTGGACTGCGACGAATTCTTCCATGGACATTTCTCTTGGCGGACGTAAGTAGGGCAATAATCGGAGCCGATTTTCTCTTCTATCATGGCATTAATATCGACATTAGAAAGAAGCAGTTGATCGATCGGCAATCCGGATTATCAGTTATCGGAACAGTGTCTACGGTCACTACACCGACCATACTTACTATACCCCAGAATTGTCGTTACGCTCACCTCTTGAAAGAATTTCCCAAGATTACTCGACCATCACCGATCCGTGGACCCGCTCGAAGTGTCATCGAGCACCACATCGAGACTAAAGGAAACCCAGTTACCTGCAAGGCAAGAAGACTTCCACCTGAGAGGTATGCAGCGGTGAAGCAGGAGTTCCAAACCATGATTGAGGAAGGTATTTGCAGACCATCAAGCAGTGCCTGGTCAAGTCCTCTCCATGTAGTTCCCAAAAAAGACGGAAAAATCAGAGTCTGCGGAGATTATCGCGCATTGAATGCTAAAACGGTACCTGATAGGTACGCAGTGCCAAACATAATGGATTTCACCACCCAGTTAGATGGCGCCAAGGTATTCTCGACTCTAGATATTGTACGTGCATACCACCATATCGCCGTTGCTGAGGAAGACATTGGAAAGACAGCTATCATTACGCCTTTTGGCCTGTTTGAATTTCTCAGGATGCCATTCGGTTTGAAAAATGCAGCACAAACTTTTCAGCGTTTCGTGGATAACATGTTGCGAGATCTGCCATACGTTTTTCCATACCTGGACGATTTCTTAGTTGCTTCGAAATCACAGGGGGAACATGAGCATCATCTCAAAGAAATTTTTAAGAGGCTCAATGAATATGATCTTTCCCTCAATGTAAGCAAATGTGTTTTTGGAGAACCTCAGGTCGATTTTCTCGGCTACAGGGTGGACGCAAATGGTATACAGCCTCTTCCTGCAAAAGTTCAAATGATTCAGGAGTACCCGAAACCCAGCAACATCAGTGAACTTCGCAGGTTTCTAGGTATGATAAACTTTTACAGGAGATGCCTCCCTCACGCTGCCGAAACACAAAAACCATTGAACCAACTCACACACAACTGCAAACGGAAGGATAAAACTCCCATTGCATGGACGGAAGAGACACTACGAGCTTTTGAACAGTGCAAACAGAGTCTCGTTGAAGCTGTTAGGCTCTCCCATCCTGGAATTTCAGGGGAAGTCTCTTTAACCTGTGATGCATCCGACAAAGGTATTGGTGGTGCCCTGCAGCAGCAAAAGAACGGTGAATGGCAACCCCTTGGATTTTTTTCAAAAGCTTTGTCAAATACACAAAGAAATTATGCTACTTACGACAGGGAACTCCTCGCGATTTACGAAGGAATTAAACATTTTCGACCTCTTCTAGAAGGTTTAAATTTCCACATCATAACGGACCATAAGCCCTTAATACATGCTTTTCAACAAAAATCTGAGACAGCCTCTCCTCGTCGAATCAGGCATTTAAATTTTATAAGTCAGTTTACCACAGATATTAGATATAAACCCGGATCCGAAAATGTGGTAGCAGACACACTATCCCGAATCGAAGAAATTCAATCTCCGGATGAATTCTCAGAAATAGCGGACGCACAGAAGAAGGACAGTAGCATAGAAGACCTCAAGAAAAATACCAGGCTGCAACTAAAATCCATCTTCATCCCCGGTACAGATATAGAGCTCCTTTGCGAGACTTCAACTTCGACAGCTCGACCCTACATCCCAAAAGAGTTTCGCCGCGTCACTTTTGACCGTCTTCACTCATTGAGCCACCCAGGTATCAGAGCTAGTAGGAAGTTGCTCGCTAGTCGCTACTTCTGGCCGGAAATTAATCGGGATGTTGGTGAATGGGCAAAGACCTGCATTCCTTGCCAAAAGTCTAAAATTCACCGCCACACAGTGACTCCTCTGGGCAGTTATTTACCGGCACCCAGATTTCAACACGTGCACATCGACATAGTGGGACCACTGTTACCATCTGATGGAATGAGATACCTTTTAACCATGGTAGACAGAGCGACCCACTGGCCAGAAGCAATTCCACTCGCTGAGATCAGTGCTTCGGCTGTCGCTCAGGCATTTTATGCCAATTGGGTTACACGATTCGGCTCTCCTCAGCGGATTACGACAGACCAAGGCAGACAATTTGAGGCGGAACTTTTTCTTAGACTCTCAGCAATAATGGGGATTCGGAGGCAGAGAACTACCGCTTATCATCCACAATCCAATGGCTGTGTAGAGCGATGGCACCGGAGTTTGAAAACAGCAATAACGGCTCATCTTAGCTCTACACGATGGACACAGGTTTTGCCATCCGTGTTGCTCGGACTACGAGCTACTTTCAGAGAAGATGTGGGAGCTAGCGTGGCTGAAGCAGTATACGGGCAACCTTTGCGTCTTCCTGGTGACTTTTTAGAGGACACAACAAGTCGAGAGCCTTGTGTTGCCCTTCAGCAGTTGAAAGAGGATCTCGCACGACTCAAGCCCTCAAAATCACGGGAAGTGTACAACAGAAAAACCTTCCAACATAGAGATTTAGCAACTTGTTCCCACGTATTCCTGCGTGAAGATGCTGTTCATAAGCCACTAACACCTCCATATTCTGGCCCTCACCAAGTCTTACGTCGAGGCGATAAGGTATTTACTCTTTTGATCGGCAATAGAGAAGTTACTGTCTCCCTCGATCGTCTCAAGCCTGCTTATATCCTGTCTAGTGACACACCTACGGAAAGCACCTTAGTAAAACAAGCATCATCACCACCTGGACAACCGCAGACATCAAATAATCAGGAAGACGGTTACAGAACAAGGAGCGGGCGTTTGGTGAAAAAGGTGCTCAGTGACTCCGTCACTAGGGGGGGAGTGATGTAGCGGTAGCTACCGAGCTTAACAAATATTATTTTCACTAATTATTTTTTGTGCTTACGGACTACTTTTATATGTTGCCATGGCAACCAGTTTTGTAAAAATGATAGATAATATTATTAATTGTAACCTTCTCAGTTAGTTGTAATAGTTAGTTAATAAAGTGTTTTTTTGTCGTTGTTTTGAACACGTAGTTTTTTTTTTTTTTTTTTTGTCGAGACCTTCTGGTTGACGTTAACACTAAACATTCTCGACAGTATTGTTGTAATAATACTATACTACACTCTGTAATAATAGTATTGTTTTTTTCGATATAAAGATAAAGAACCTTTAAATATTTTTATAAGTTGGCTAAGATTTTAACATAAACTGAATTGAATAAAGCACCTTACATGCATTTATATAAAAAGCGTGGATCAAGATTGAAGAGCTACATTTTTTTCTCTCTCTGTTGGAATCAGTGTTTTCTCTGTAATACTGATTTGGTTATTATTTTCTAGGTATTTTTTTCTTTAAACTAACTCTTTAGGCGCTGTGGTTCATGAAGGACGTTGGCCCCCTCAATAATCTTCCTCCATACAGGAATCGGATTTCGGCCTCCACACCATCCATCCAGAACCTGCCTCTTCCTCTTTTTCCTTCTAACCGCCCTTGCAGTTTGTGAGTCTTTGAGGATTCCTCCGATGTACATGAATCAAACATTTTATTCTTCCCTTTTCTATACAAGAAACTATATCAGAATAAATTCTTTAGCTCATTATTTGTTTATATGCGGAAACTATTTTCTTCTTTGGTTAGGCAATATATTCTACTTTGAATCATTCTGTGCCAAGTACTTATTCGTCTCTCTTGGTACTTGGTTAATTTCCAAAACTCACTAACATAAATAACTGGGCAAAGAACTGTCTTATATACCCTTATTTTCAGTTTAATTGAAATTTTTTGTCTTTTTGGCACAATAAAGATGCCTTTGAATTAGGGATGTGTCGATTCTCGATACCACCGAATCTTGAGACAACAATCTGTATCGAGAATCGTTGAACAGAAGTCGATTTTGAAAAGCTGATCGGTACCACTAAAGTTGACGATAGTTTTGTTATAATTAATTACTTCATTATTATTAACCAACTTCAAAAAAGAGTTCTTTAATTTATTTTTTTTTTATACGTTTGTTACGAGATTATTCCGTCAATTTCGAAGATTCTTTTTTTGATCGGTAGGTCATACTTCAGAGCTGGTCCCATAAAAATTTGATTTAAATCAACTCAGTAATATAAGAAAAAAAAACTATTACTATGAAATCATTGTTACATAACCTTCTACTAGAAACATATTTCTCCATGGTGACTAAATTTAAATAATTAACTCAAATAATTTACAAATACAGTCAACTCTCGATGTGTAAACAAAATTAACGGTTCTAAGTATATAGCACGTAAATAACGTAGACAAAACACAAAAAATTGAAAAAATAAAAGATTTTAAGAAAAAAAAAACACCGACTTCAGAATGAAAACTACGCGTACAAAGTTCAACTAAAAAAATAATAATTTAATTACTTCGAAATAAAGATCATTTAAGGACACTCAACGAAATTATCGTTATACTTATATACCTATATTATATATTATACTTATATACCTATTCACAATTTATGATCAGTTATTTTGGGATTCGGTGCCAACCAAAACTAACAGAATTCGAAAAAAAACTGGTAAAGATCCACGCACTATTTCATCATCGCCACACCGCTGTATGGTGCCATTCGAAAGTTTGTTGCAAAGGCAGGATTAAACTGCCCTTCTTGGCTGCCACCGACTCCAAAAATAACTGATCATAAATTGTGAATAGGCAAATAAGTATCGATGATTCCGTTGATTGTGCTTTAATGCTCTTTACTTCGAAACTAAATTATTATTTTTTACTTTTTAGTTGAAGTTTGTAAATGTAGTTTTATTCTGAAGTCGGTTTTTGTTATGTTTTTTTTTTAAAAATTAACTTTATACATTGATTCTTTTCTGAATTTCATTCCTATTAATAACAGAATTTTTCATGTACTAGATCAACACTACTCGGTACATAATTTAAAACATTTCTCATCAAAAATTAAGCATTGGTTCTCTATACCTTAAGTCAAATTGTGGAAAATACGTATTTGCTTTTGAAAAATAAAGAAATATTACAGTTTTAGACTGATGACAGAGTACTAATGAAATAGATGCAACCAGGCAATAGCACCATTTTATTTTAACCAGGAATAAAGATTAGTTTTAAAAATCTTAAATAATAATTTATTAGATGAATTATTTCTTTATATAATAACTTATTTTTAAACTGAGACACTCTGGTTCAGAACCACAATCTATCGCTCCAAAAATCATTTCTTTGTGAGGACACGAATTCTAATTATTTGTTTTTATTTCGCTGCTTTGTTTTTCAATTTAATTTAATTTATGTAGGTATTATACCACAAAGTATGAAAAGATTCTTTTTAACTCCTTTCGGTATGATTAAAAGTGCTTCAAGCTTAACTTAGTATATGGTTTAAAAAGAGTCTTTATACATTAATGTAATTTAACTTGGAATTTTAATTATACATATGTGTTTCTTATTAATTTTAAGTAATGTGTCGGTACCGAAATTTTTCGATTCTCCTCCATACCTCGCATTGTGGTTTGGAATCCAGCGCGCCAAATATAGTTTTTTGCGAAAACACAATTCAATTGCCAAATTTATTTTCTGTATAATATTATTGAATACTAGAAAAATATTCTAAGCTGTTGTAAAACAATTATATTCGAACCATCTATTCACTAATTAAATCCTGATCGTTTACGTGACCTGGAAAACAAATTTTACTCCTTTGTTTACTTAGGGAGATATTTTATTCTTATATTGGTCGTTAACCAGTCACTACACCGAAAAGTCGGTCCCAATGAGCGAATGATATTGTTTTCAGATTCTATATTTATTAAAATTTATTCGTGAGTATTGATTAATATATACATTAGTTAATTTCAAAATGTCTTCTATAGAAAAAAAGTAGTACTTATCACGAGAAAAAGAAAAAAATAAATTTTTTCTGGAACCATTTGATCATGATCGAAAAATTAGGTGCCCTACTTTACCCTCTAATGAGTAAAAGAACGTAATTGTGCTTCTTTGAAATAAAAATTTTATTGTTATAAAATTTAATTTTGTAAAACATTACTATAACGAAACAAACTAGATAAAAACATTATATTTAAAAATTAAAACTGAAAGGAATATAGAGCTAATATTTCAATTAAAAAATGATATTGTGTAATTATAACAGAGTAAAAGGTTACAATTACCTTGCACAAATTTAAAATGAGTTCTACCAATTCTGTTATGAATTGATAATGAATTGTTATGAATTAAAAATAACATCAGAAAATACTCTTATAACAAACTTTGATAAACTTGCTAAATCGTGCATTCACAAATAGCATATTAAACAGCTGACTTTGATCATTTTTCATTATTTGATTTGTTTTCATTATCAAACGGTTCCAGAAAAGATATTTTTTGCTATAGAAAACATTTTTGAAATCAAATAAATTGCAATAAATATAAAATCAGAAAACAATATTACTCTCACATAAAGACCGAATTTTGGTCAAATTACTGTTTGAAGATAAATATTTAATTTTAGGCTATTCTTTAATTGATGTATTATTTTTACTTCCGGGTCTATTAAATTTATGGTTATTTTCATTTAAATGGATAGCGAAATTGGAATTTTGGGTGTTATTATTGTATGCTCTTTGATTTACCGATCGTCCGGTTTTTACCCGCGAAATTTGCTTCACATTCATTACATTTTAGTTCGTATACATCGTTTTTTTGGAAAGGGTCTATTTTGTCGTTAGGTGAAGGGAAGTATGATGACAATGTTTTTTCTATTTTAAATGCAGGGTTTAAACTTTTTTTTTTAAATTCCTAAAAGGAATTAACATGGTGCAACAATGTAATAACGTTCGCTTGAGTTTTTACTACCAAATGGTATTTTTTGCTATAAACGTTTATAGTTCACTTGTATCACTAATATAGTAAAGGGAAATTAGCATTAAACCTTGAATTCCAAAAATAAAAAAGATCTGACTGCTGGAAATTATTCACCACCCTTAGCTCTAAATGTGTTAAAAAGTCTTCCTCAAATAGTTTCGGGTTTAGGCGGGGAAGAGTAGGAAAGGGTTGAAAATTGCGTATTCTTAACCTTAACGCTTTTGATCAAATGACTGGGAGCCGTTTTTTTTTTTTTTTTTTTTTTTTTTTTTTTTTTTTTTTTGAAACCGGCTGTGGTGGCACCTCAGCCAAGAGGCTCATTGTGCCTATGCCGTTTGTCCTGTACTATTTAGTACAGTCCTAGTGTTTTCATGTACCCTATTATGCTAATAGGGTCAATGTCCACACTCGGATCTATGATGATTTCTTCCCCAAAGTGAAGAAATCTCCTCCTTGCCAATATCTCGCATTCACATATGATATGGTAAGGCGTCTCATCCTCCCTGTTACAGAATCTGCAAATCGGTGAGGTCTTAATTTTCATTGTACAGAGATGTTTGTTCAATCTGCAATGCCCTGTATACATTTCTGTCAGGTATTTGAGCTTGGCTCTGTCAAGATTGAGGAGTTGACTGCCTCTTTTCTTACAGTGCCCCCCCAGAAACAGTTTTGACTGTCTCAGTTTTTCCATGTGCCAGTTCCGAGTGGCGATGCTGTTATAGAGCCCTGCTATTTCACTTTTAGCTAGGCTCCATGCTATTCCACAGATAGGTTCAGGAGCAATGGGTTTGCTGTCCGAACCTTGTCTGGCCAGTTCATCCGCCTTCTCATTTCCTGCAATATTGGAGTGGCCTTTGACCCATTCTACCCAGATACTGTTGTTTTCAGCCAGCTTATTGAGGTATATTTTGCAATCCTCCACCAGCCTAGATCTGGTTGTAACATTTCTCAGAGCCCCCAAGGCAGCCTGGCTGTCTGAGTAAATCTTTATGGTTCTGTTCCGTGTTCTATCCTCGATTAGTTGTTGTGCACAGAAACAGATTGCCATTACCTCAGACTGGAATACTGTGGCATATTTCCCCAGAGGGAGAGATGTGCACTTTTTATCGCTCAATCTCCAAATTCCTGCTCCTGACCCTTTCTTGGTTAGGGAGCCATCGGTGTAGCAATTAATGCCATTGCATTTTTGATGTTGCCTCCCGATGTCTATTTCTACATTGAAAGTAATTTCAATGTGTTTTTTTTTCGTCTGGAGGTCTGAGTTCATTTTAAGAACCTCAATCCCTTCCATTTTATTTAATAGCTTCTTATGTCCATCTCTTCTAGATGGTTCATAGAGCAATCCTTGTTTAACAAGTTTATACATTGAAAGCATCGCTTTCGCTTCTACCTCCAACTGCAGCGGCCTGAGGTTTAGTATAACTTCCATTGCCGCAGTTGGGGTGGTTCTCATGGCTCCCGTAATTAGGAGGCACGCCAATCTTTGTACTTTATTTAATTGGACTTTGGATTTCACTCGTCCCGCTTTATGCCACCACACCACGTTGCCATATAATATCATTGGTCTAACTACCATGGTATAGATCCAATGAACCACTTTTGGTTTCATTCCCCAGGATTTTCCAACTGCCCTTTTACAGGCCCATAGGCTCCTTAGGGTTTTGGAAGTCACATACTCTATATGTCTGTCCCAATTTAGTTTGTTGTCCAGATAGACACCCAGGTGTTTTACCTGTGTGCTGATCTTTATCTGGACCTTATTTAATTTCGGTGGTCTAATGAGCACCTTCCTCCGATTTGTGAAAATGCATAGTTCTACCTTTT
Source organism: Euschistus heros (assembly GCA_003667255.2). Taxonomy (NCBI): domain Eukaryota; kingdom Metazoa; phylum Arthropoda; class Insecta; order Hemiptera; family Pentatomidae; genus Euschistus; species Euschistus heros. Next base: position 440,034 of record RCWM02000523.1, on the reverse strand, counting down.
CCGGATTGATGTTCAGACCTTTGTTGTCACACCATTCCGTCAGTATCCCTATGCATGTGTTAAGCAGGTCCGATATGGCAGCCTGATGTCTGCCACCCACTAGGATAGCGATATCATCCGCATATCCTTGTGTGTAGAACCCTGCTTGATTGATTTTATTCAGTAGAGAGTCTACCACCATGCACCACAGTAACGGCGATAGAACTCCTCCTTGTGGGCATCCGCCAGCGGGTACCGCCCACAATTTGCTATCTCCTAGTTCGGAGTATATTGTTCTCCCCTTTAACATCAGACATACCCATTGGAGGATGATTGGATCAATCTGCAACTGGGAGCCGTTACTTTAGCACATTTTGTGTAATATACATTAAAAAACACATCAAATTTTGTTTTATCCCCTCTTCTCCAGATCATAATTTTAGAGGTGTGAGAAAAATTAAAGGGTTTGGCTAACTTGCACTTCTTTCGCAAAAAGACGTTTGTTGGTGCTCTCTTGGCTACCTACACCTTCGAAACTATTTGTTCCATCCACAATTTCTTTTTTTCATCTAAAAGCTAGTTAATCATACTATTAGACCCTATATATGAATTTTTGATCAAATCCCCTATAACACCCAGCCATAACGCTGAAAACCCTATAATGTTGTAAAATCCTAATTTTTTCCCGGCAAATTTCTCACTAAAACTCCGAAAATATTTATTCGATCCTAAATTTCTTTTATCCATCTAAAAGCTGTTTAAATTTACTACCAGGCCCCATATATGAAATTTTGATCTAGTCTAGTATAATCAAATAAAACCCATGTCAGCAAGCTAAAGATTTAACCAGCTTTTAGATGAAAATAATGAAATTTCCGATTGGTGAAATAGATTCGGGGGTATACCGAAAAATGTGCCAAACAAACTTAGATTTCGCATCAGTTCACGGTCTTTAGCGTGCTGACATGGGTATTATATGGGATTAGATCAAAATTTCATATATAAGGTCTGATAGTAAATTTAAATAGCTTTTAGATAGGTAAAAGAAATTTATGATCGGACAAATATTTTAGTTGTTATAGCGATAAATGTGCCGAAAAAAACCGAGGATATTACAATAGTATAGGTTTTCAGCGTTCTGGCGTGGGTGTTTCAGGGGATTTTATCAAAATTTCATATATAGGGTCTGATAGTATATTTAACTAGCTTTTGGATGAAAAAAAGAAATTGTGGATTGAACAAACAGTTTCAGAGTTGTAGCCAAAAGAGTGGCATAAATGTGATTTTCCAAGAAGTGTGACAACATAAGATAGCCAATCCCTTTAATGTTTCCTTCCCCACAGCTCTGAAATTATGATCTGAGAGAAAAAGTTATAAATCAAACTTTGATGTACTTTTGAATGTATAGGACACAAAATGTATTAAAAGTAACAGCTCCAAGTTATTTGATCAAACAACTAAGAATGTATGATTTTCATCCCTTTCCCCCGCCCAAACTGGAAGCTATTTTGAGAAAGACATTTAACAGTATGCATCTATATTGCATTTAGAGCAAAGGGTGGTGACCAATTTTCAGCAGTCAGAACTTTTTATTTAAGTGAAAAGTGATCAAAAGTGAATGGACTTGTACAATTCCTATAAGCGACACTCACACAAGATTAAATAATTATGAATAATGGTTGTGCCTTTTTGACAACGATTTTAGTTTGTTTTGTGCTTTGAAAAGAAATATTAATTGCTGCATATCCCCTAGCACATTGGAAACCATAGGATATTCTTTTTATTTCTTTAGGAGGTATGAGATGACTAACACCATACTAATAGGTTAGATTCCTACTTATTTTACATGTCCTTGGAGAGTACTAGATGCACATTTGATTATAATTCTATGTAGTACAATAGGTTTGGGTTAACAAAATGAGGCAGCAATAAAAGTCAAAATATTCTAATGTCAGCATACATTTTAGAGGAGTTCTATTATGTATGAATTATGAATCATTTTCTTTTACTTCTTTCTTCCATTCTCCTCAGATATTCTTAGATCAAAATTTTGGCTACAAATGAAATTCAGTGTAAATTTTGTTTTTATAAGATACTTGCCTTTGTTCAAGCCCTCTATTATTTACATTTTTATTATTATAATTAATACATTACCATTCCATTATTAATAAAGGTAAATTAGTTTACACCAATTGGTGGATAAGTATTCAAAGATGTTAAGAGAAAAGAAGTATTTAACATATCTTCTTCAATGATTAAAGAAATATTTCTTGTTAATAGTAATGAACAACCATTATAAATATGCAAAAAACTTCATACAAATGAATATAATTTATACAATTACGCAATTTTAAACCATGAATATATGGATTTAAAATTAACCATTAATTGATAGTTATGCCAAAAGTGTTACAGACAAAAGTTAATTTATAATAAAAGTAATACAACAGAAATATGTGTTATCAACATAAAATTTTGGGGAAAATAAAATCAATTGTTCAGACTGTTTTATACAAAACAAATAGCTCTGATTAGTTGCCAACTTTCCTCCCAACACTAAAGAAAAAAAACAATAATGGATTTATAAAATAATACATTTTGACTACCTTAACTGGCGTTTTTTGTAAATATCAATGACTATAAACCTTACAATGGACATTGAATTGAATTAAATATAGTGTTCAAATGTATATTTATTATATATCCTTACAGATGGTTCACATCTAAGTAAATAAAATTACTTTTACTAAAGAAAAAGTGATAAATTAAAAATAAGATATGATATATCATAGAAATAAAAATATAAGAAGAATTCAATATTTATTTTTTCAGATTGAAGTACCAACTTATTTCAAAATTCATTAACATACAAAAATATACATATTTCTAATAATGCTCTTGAGCTAATCGGTTGAAAAACAAATCAATTTTTAAAATGAGACAGTTTTATTTTACAAATTCAGCACTAGTTATTGAACACTGAATTCTCTTGAATTGAGATGTATTTTTAATAAGACAATACGTTCATAAAGCTCAAAATATTCAGGAGAAAATATTTTAAAAATTATGAAGAAAATAAACATGTTATTTAAAATAAATTAGGATCTTTTGAAAAAAATAAAGTATATTAACAAACTATCATTTATCAAACCAGAAATGTCGATAAGTAAATACCATCCAATTGACTTAACACATAATTAATTGTTTTAATAAATCATGTGAAAATACTAAAATATCGCGACTCCTCCCTCACAAAATTATATACAATATTACAAATATACTTGGGGAAATATTAGTGATTAAAAACAAATATAAATTTGAGTGGAAACTAATATTCAGCAATCAATTTTAATTAAAATAATTTAATTGTATGAATATTTTAAAGTAACTATTTGATAAAAAATAAATAAAACCTATAAGGTGAAGAAACTTTGTAACAAATGATGTAGAAGATTGCTTTAAAAGTTCCTAGAATGAACAGATAAAAAAAACAAAAAAAAAAAAACATTAATGCATGATATTTGGAGTACCTTCTATACCTGTCAATAAATTTTAAAACATAAACCAAAAAAAGTACTCAAAAAACAAAAGAATGCTTACTTCAGAACAAATATAGTAAGTGAATATATATATATATATATATATATATATATATATATATATATATATATATATATATATATATATATATATATATATATATATATATATATATATATATATATATATATAATATATATATATAATATAAATTAAGAGTAAAATCAGAAATGGCTAAATATTTATCCATAAAACTGTAACAAACATTTGGGGAAACTAAAAGCTACTCATTGTTTTTATTTACAAAAAAATTCAATACATTGGCATTTCAAAAAATCAACTAAAACTCGTAGCATTAATAACAATATACTACTCCTTTGTCAAATAAACAGCCATGTTTAAGTCTCCATTACTTAGCAGAACTAATACAAATGAGTTGGAGGAGAATTAAGGATTTATATCATACACCCTGAGTTTTATAAGAAGTAGAGTGACGAAATAACAAAAAATCATGTAATAATATTAATCACAGCATGACGGATTTATGAAATCAGTATTTCCTCATAAGAGAAACCAGCTCTCTGAAGATCCTAAAACAACAGAAAATTGATGAAAATAGGACTCTAATTTACAACAAAAATACTATTAGTCCAATAAAATAAGACTCCAAAGGCCGTTTTAAATAAAAAAACTGTGGAACTTTTATTGGGGTGCTAAATCTGAATCTGAAGTTTGCTACAGGATTTTTAGCATTCTGGCATGTGTATTTTAAGGGACTTGATTGATTGTCCGATACAACATTAATTTTTTTCATCTTAAAGCTGATTAAATTTACTATAAGAATCTATAAATGAAGTTTTAATCAGGTAAAATGTACATGCCAGCCCGCTAATAAAAACGGGTTTTTTGGCACATTTCTAACTCCTCAAATATGTGTTCGATCCCAAATTTCTTTTTTTTATCTCAAAGCTGATTAAATTCGCTATCAGATGCTATATATGTAAATTATATTAAATCCTGTAAACCACCCAAACTAGCACACTAAATGTGTATGTTTTGGCAAAATTTGGCAAAATATGTAAATTATGACATGTTCAGTAGACTGGTGTGGGTATTTCACGGTGTTAATTATAAGTTACATATATAGGATCTAATAGTAAATTTAATGAGCTTTTAGATAAAAATATTAAATTTCGGATCGGACAAATGGTCTTGGAGTTATAGCGAATAATGTGCCAAAAAAAACCGGATGTTTTGCAAAAGTAAGTGATGTTCAGTGTGATAGCTTGCGTATTTCAAGAATTTTGAAAAAAAAATTTCATATATAGGATCTAATTGTAAATTTAACCATCTTTCAGATTTAAAAAAAAATTTTGAATCGGAAAAATACTTTCGGAGCTATAATGAAAAATCTACCGAAAACCATGGATTTAACAACAGTACGGGTTTTTAGGCGTCTGGGATGCATATTTTAAGGTACTTGATTATAACTTCATATATATATTCCAATAGTAAATTTAACGAGCTTTGAGATAGAAAAAAGAATTTTGAAAAAAAAATTTCATATATAGGATCTAATTGTAAATTTAACCATCTTTCAGATTTAAAAAAAAAATTTTGAATCGGAAAAATACTTTCGGAGCTATAATGAAAAATCTACCGAAAACCATGGATTTAACAACAGTACGGGTTTTTAGGCGTCTGGGATGCATATTTTAAGGTACTTGATTATAACTTCATATATATATTCCAATAGTAAATTTAACGAGCTTTGAGATAGAAAAAAGAAATTTGGGATCGAACACATATTTGAGGAGTCCCAAACCTGTGAGATGTCAGGTACTCGTTAAAGATCCCTATCCTAATTATACCTGGAAAGGCAAAATTTAGGACTCCCACCGTAGCATCGTCCGATCAGCCATAGCAGCATAAAGTGACGTTAAATGAAATAAACAAACAAACAATTATAACACAATGCTTTGTTGTTGTATTATAGGTAAAAAACTGAAAATAACTGATTTTTGTGACTTTGGACCATCAAGCCAACGGCTGTCGTTGTAGCAAACTTCTGTTTCAGGCTCAGCACCCCAAAAAATATAAAGATCCAATGAGAATAAAAATTCCGCAGTTCTTTCTTCACCAAACCCTTATTTTACTGAAGTATATATCGCACATGTATTTCGAAAGTGACACAACTCAAAAACCTGTATTAAAAAAATATAATATTCTCATGGCCTTGTATGAAATATCCAAAGTATACCTGAATTATCTTTTGATCCCAATCGCAAGTGAGATGTATCAGGAGGGATTTTAAGGTAATTCAGACAATTCTGAAGTTTCATAGAAGACTATTGAACTTAATGAAGCATAAATGAAAAATACAGATTTTTGAGTTGTGCTACTTTAGAAATACATGATACAACAAAAATTATTTAACTAAATGTAATTGAACATTATAAACTTTATGAAGTTTGTTCCTATGATATGATGCTTTGTTTTAAAAACAAGTGTTTAAAGGTAACACTATATCAAATATTTTGGAGGAAATTCAATCTAGCAAGTTTACTTTGGGATGGTTTTATTTTAACATTGTTAACTTATTAAAAACACAGAAAACTTCATCATGGTGCACAACATTCCTTTAGAATTTAAAAGCAGTGAGCAGCAAAAACTTTTGTAAACTCTCATTGTAGAAGAATTCCACCACCCAAGATAGCCCACTGAAAATGTCAAAATCATCATATTTTGCCTAAACATCCATATTTAGCGTGCTGGCTTGCTTGTATTATGGGACTAAATCAAAATTTCCTGATAGTAAAATTAACCAGCTTTTAGATGAAAAAAAATAAATTTTGAATTGAACTATTAGTTTTGGAGTTATAGCCAAATGTTCGACTAACATGTTTTCGCAGAGAAGTGTGATCCCAGTAAAATTAACCAGCATTTAGATGAAAAAAAATTAATTTTGAATTGAACTATTAGTTTCGGAGTTATAGCCAAAAGAGTTTCGACTAACGTGTTTTCGTAGAGAAATGTGATTCCAGTCAAAGAGTGCTGAAATGAGGGGTGTAGATGCATGAAATATCCGATAATTTTTTACTTCACTGCTTTGTTAGGAGTAGTTAGAAGGTAAGCATACTAAAAGTCCCTGCCCCTGCAGGGTGAGTTTACTTATGGTGGGGGGGGAGAGGGGGAAGAGGGTCCCATTTTTGAGTTTTTCGATTACATCACAAAAACAGTGGACCCTAGGGAAATATGTTACAGATAAAAAATTAAAGCTACTTAAATTTTCTATAAAATTGTTTATTATACATATTTGTCGAACTGTCAATGGTTTTTGAGATGTATGTTATTAAAAATCGATAATTTGGGGGGGGGGGAGTTTTTTTACCTCACTTTTTGTCAAAGATTTGCTTGAAGTGTTAAAAATGTACATACGAAATTAAAGTAAATTTTATGCACTACAACTTTGATTCTCAACTTTTTCTGAGAAACGACTGTGGAAGGCACTGGAAGCAAATGTTTGTTCAAAAGTGAGGTAAAAATAATTTTTTTTTGTGAAAATTATCGATTTTCAATAACGTATTTCTCGAAAACCGTTGGAAGTTCGACAAATATGTATATAAACAATTTTATAGGAAATTTAATTAGCTTTAATTTTTATTTGAAACATATTTTTCTAGAGGACACTGTTTTCGAAATATAATTGAAAAAACCCAAAAATAGGACCTTCTCCCACCACTGTCACTTCACCCCTCCCAGGGTACAGACATTTGGTACTTCTAACTACTACTAACGAAGCCATGAGGTAAAAAATAATTGCATATTCTATGCACTCTACAATATGTTTATTGACTGTACTAATTGTCTGTCTCTCTTACTTCAGAAAAAAAGGAATACTGCTCAGCAGTATTCCTGGACTTTGAAACAGCTATTAATAGCGACTGAAACAAGGGATTACTATGGAAAATAAGACCTCATTTATCTTTCACTTAATTCTTTAATTCTTTTTTCTAAACAGGTTCTTTCCTTCAAAAAACTCTTCTCTTTCTCTCTTCTTACGAGGGGACGTTTTGACTTGTAACTCACAGATTTGAATGCCGATTTTTGTGTAAGTAGTAGGGACCAATAATTGTGCAAAACTAGAGTTATAGCCGCCAATGAGCATTGGGAGCCGTGAAAAAAAAAAAAAAAAAAAAAAAAAAAAAAAAAAAAAAAAAAAAAAAAAAAAAAAAAAATGAAAATCACATCTTTTTTTCCAGCTCTTATTTAAGACAGAAAAACGATTCTTTCATGTTAAACTGTTGTTTTGTTTCCTATTTGAAATAAAAATACTATCGTTATGCTCAAGGCACGACCCAGCTTTAGGATGCTCAAAACTTCCAAAAAAATTACAAAATTCCATTGAAATCCACTGTAAATTACTAAATTTCAAATAAGATCATTTTAAAAAAATATAGGTTGGGGGAGTTTTTTTTTTTTGTTTTTTTTTAAATAAAACCTCATATTAATTTTAGGTTATTCATCAATCTAAGGATTTCTATGCTATTTGAAATAAAAATATAAGGTGAGAAAAAATTTTAAACTAAAAACTTGGATTCCTCATCTCAAAAACCATGTAGAAACCAAATTTGTCGAAATCAAAAATTAAATTTTTTTACCCCTAAAATTTTGTAGGATAAGGGCTGCCAATTTCTGAAAAAATAAATAATTGGCGCTCTAGCGCTAATTATTGAATAATTGAAGCGCTAATAATTGAAACCAAATTTTAAGGTCATCTAGAAGTAGCTTCTAAACTGCATAGTTTAGTCAAAATCCAGAGGTTGCAGTATTTCTCCTTATTGAGATATCACAAGTTATAGTTGACCTCAGAATTTTTTATTCACATCAGTTTTTATCCACTAAAATCTGGATTAAACCCAATGTTATATGCACGGATAAAAAACAGAATGTACGCTGATACTTGTGATGTTATTACTATTGTAATTGGTTGAACACAGCAATAGTTATGGCCCTTAGAAGTTGTTGATGAAATCTCAACTTCAAAATTTTAACGTCCTCGTAAAAAATCAATTTTTTTTTTTATTTTGATAAAATTTCACATATAATGGTTTTACGGTGTGTTAAATCGATATTTGAGGTCAGTTCTTCATGAAAAATTTTTCCCCACTGATTTACAGCGGATTTCATTGGAATTTTGTCATTTTTTTGGAGTTTTTGAGCACCCTAAAGCCTTTAGGGTTCCTTGAGCATAATGAAAGTATTTTTATTTCAAATAGGAAATAAAACAACAGTTTAACGAGAAAGAATCATTTCTTTATCTTGACTAAAAGTTGAGAAAAAAAAAAATGGTATTTTCATATTTTATTTTTTTTCATGACTCCCAATGCTCATTGGCGGCTATAACTCTAGTTTTGCACTATTATAGGTCCCTACTACCTACACAAAAATCGGCATTCAATTCTGAGAATTACAAGTCAAAACATCCCCTTGTTAGTACTCTGAAGTAACTAAAAGAATCATTTCCTATATTCTACCTCAACACCCTTACCCTTGCACCTACAGCCTGAAAACTACATGCACCATAGCTGCAAGATTTTACAAAAATCAAGTTTGTAACTAACAATGGCCGACGATTGGTTTTTCTCATTTAAATGTTCCGTTGAGACCGACAAGTGAAAGAAATATATCGCTTCAAGTCCCTCACCCTTTACAACAATTTAAGTCCATTTTTAGAGTTTTAAATATAAATTATGTTATTTGTAAGAAATTAATTTTTAAAAATCAGTTATGAATTTATTCTACAGCTATTCTTAAAGATTTTGAATGTTTTCAGATCATCCACAACCAACAAAAAGCTATATACTGCTATGTATCAAACCTGTAAGTTTTAAAATAACAAGCATAATATTCGCGTTCTGCCAAAAGGGTAGCCCCTCCACAGCCCCTCACGGGTGGTCTGAGAGAATTCACATCCTTTGTTGGGTCATACAACAAAGGACAGTTTCTCTACCTACTTGTCCCTTACCTTTTAATATTAGGGGTAAACACGATATTCAAGTTTTTCTAAAATTCAAGAAACTGGGAAGTCGGTGGGTTTGTCCAAGTACAGGGGATAGAGCCAATTTATCAAAAAGGGCTGGAAAAATATTTTCGAGATCAGTCTGTCTGGTCTTGGTTCCTCCTGAGCTGTTCCTGGAGGTCTGTGGCCTGGCCTTTCGGCCAGCCTGCGGATTCTCGCCCTTAGCACTATGAGATCACTTCCACCCACATCATGGCATCACCATCGTATTAAGATAAGCCTAGGTTAAGTTTATTTGTTACCATATAAGTTTTAAACTTAAGTTATGATTCTTATTTCCTGCTTGTAATTTTATGTGTTATTTTCAATACCAATTTAAAACAATTTCTATGCAGCCTAGCATTGTAACTTGGTAGAATATAATTTATTTTTTCCCGATCTAATAAATGCAATCAATTTGATTGCTAAAAATGACTCCCCTCTTTCCAACACCTATGGGCGGCTTTATTATTAGTTATTGATATTAGTTATATAGTTATTGTTATTGTTATTAGTTATAAAGTTATTGTTATTTGTGTGAATAGTTTTATATTTATTTTATATATTATATTTTATATTGTTATCAATAAGGTTTATATTATCTTGTTAATATTTTAAATTTTGTTTTAATTTTATTTTATATTCCGCATGGATTGATCATTTTAATATGTAGATTCTTATAGTTTAAAAATAATGACTATTACGGGTTTTTTTTTTTTTGGTATGTCATTTTTGGATTGATTAAGTATGCTGTGTTTTTTTGCAACCCATTTAAAATGGGCAGCACCACTTAATAAAGTGTTTCTCTCTCTATTGTACCAGACAGTTCATTTGAATTTTTTATGTCTCTCTTATTACATTAGCATGATTTTCCAGGTCTTCTTGTTTACTCTTAAGGACTGTTATCATTTAAATAGTATCATTAACTATGTACACAAAAATATGACTATTTCATACCATTATAGTTTATTGTTGGGCACATTGTAGGCCAGCTCTCATGCCTGGTCCATCGTCTTCATCATATGCCTCCCCACTTCCCGAACCACCACTCGTGGCTGATCCTTGATTTTCAGTATAATCATTTAAATCAACATCTTCATAATCTTTGGGAATCACTGTCTTAGGTCTGGGAGGTAGAAGAGACTCTATCACCTAAAAATAATATTAAAGTAATAATGATGTGAGACATAGAACTGATATACAATATGATTCAAGTTGACAGATTACAGGAGTTGTAGAAAAGAAAATAGTATAAATCCTTTAATGTTGGCACAATTAATACTTCACAACTTTATGGTTTTCTGAAAAGAAGCTATTGTTTTAAAATTTAATAAAACTTATCTGAGAACTTAAATAATTATTAAATGTTCAGAACCAATTTGATAGCTGCTGATGGGCAGAACTGATGATAAAAAATTTGCAGAACAAAAATACTTTAATTGTTACTGCATCAGTCAAGTCAAATTAGACCAAAAAATTAGGTTCTGCTGCATGGAATCGTGCAGTTCAATCTGTACAGCAAGATCCCCTGAATATCATCAAGTAAAGTTCCATCAATTTCAGAGGTCATAGGGGATTAGGGTGAGGCTCACCCTAGCGAAGCATGGTGAATTTCACACGTTTACAAAGCTTTCGAACGAACAATTTCAAAATTATTTTCACTTTTCTTCTATGTCCATGATTTACGAACTTCACAGGGACACTTCCATGTGCTGTGCACCGCCAGACGAGGGTTTGTTGTTGGGTGCACGGCACATGGAAGTGTCCCTGTGAAGTTCATAAATCATGGACACAGAAGAAAAGTGAAAATAATTTTGAAATTGTTCGTTCGAAAGCTTTGTAAACAACGTGTGAAATTCACCGTGCTTTGCTAGATCTTTTATGTAAGGAGATAACCACTTCCTTTGATAATTTAATGCACTTGTAATAAAATATTCATAATTGGAATCAGAGGATTCAGAATTAATGTCCAATAGGTGTGCTTCCATATTGGCTTCTCTCTCGACAATACTAAAAAGAGGGGTTGGTCTGCTCTGATCCTCAAGTCAAGTCAGATTTTGGTGGCACACCCTCACTCAAGTCTGGTCCGGTCAGGTCTGTAAAAGTCAAGTTAAGTCCGTTTGCAGTGGCACCTCACCTTTATTCTTATGGACTTTGTCCCAGAATAAAATTTATTTTCTATCTATCTATTTATCTATATATAGAGAGATATTTAAGAACGTATAGTAATCATCCAAAGTTTAAAAACAACAAAACCCCTGGATCAGATAGCATCCCAGCAGAATTTCTGAAGGCAGGAGGCCCGCAACTAATAGAAGAAATTATAAAGCTAATAGAACAAGAGAGGATCTCGGAGACGATGCCACAAGAATGGACTGAGTCTATCATTGTACCGATTTTTTAAAAGAAAGTTGATTCGACTTACTGCAACAACTATAGGGGAATCAGTCTACTAAATACGGGATATAAAGTGTTCTCAATTGCATTGTATAACAGTCTAATCCCATACGTGGAATCTCAACTTGGAGAGTACCAGAGCGGATTTAGGGTCAATCGTTTGACCATTGACCAAATATTCTCTCTTAGGCAGATGATGGAAAAAATGAATGAGTTTGGTAATTGCATGTAGTTACTCTTTATAGAGTATTAACTGCATATGACTCAGTCATCAGAAAGGAATAATATCGGGCTATGAGAGAAATGGACATCCTAGCTAAACTGATTTGGTTCACAATGTGTACAATGAAGGACACGACAGGGTGAAGATTGGAGGAAAGTTAGGAGACTCATTCTCAATAAACTCAGGACTGAGACAAGGGGATTCTCTTGCCCCGCTGCTATTCGACATAGTCCTTAATACGATTATAAAAAGAGCAGGATTTATGTCTCAGAGAACCATATTTAACAAAATGACACATGTAGTGGCATATGCTGACGACTTCATTGCAGGAAGAAACCGAAAAAACATCAAGGAGATATTTGAGGTACTTGAGAAAGAAGGAAAAAGAATGGGTCTCCAGATTAACGAGGATAAGACAAAGAAGAATTCAGTGCACAGACTTTAAGAAAGAAGTATTCAGTGCATCCGCAGAGACACTATATAATGGGAAACTACAAATTTGAGTGCGTTAAAAGTTTTAAGTACCAAGGATCGATGATCAACAACTCCTTAGATGAAGAAGAAATAAAATGCAGAATAATGGCAGCTGATCGATAGTATTTCAGACTATCTAAACTATTTAGAAGGAGACAGCTCAGTCGTACAACCAAATTCAGACTTTATAAGACACTAGTCTGACCTGTCCTGACATATGCATCTGAAACCTGGACACTGCGTAAAGTATCAGCTGAATGTGTTGACAGGTTCGAAAGGAAGATATTAAGACATATCTATGGACCTGTAGAGGAGAATGGTTTGTTTCGACTCAGAAAAAACAAAGAGCTGTACACACTTTATAATGACCTGAGTGTTTCCCAATATGTAAGAATCTTGGCTTTTCTAAACAAATATCACAAAAATAATGGGTCTGCCGTCTTTCGCCCGGAATTTTTCTATTGGAACACACTACACAATCTTTCTTGGTTTCAGAGCGTATAATGTGCAGGTGGTTGTTGAGCCTGCCCCTCCATATTTGGTGTGTAAGTATATTCTCAAGATGTGCTGTTTTTCGAAAATTCCCAATCAATTGGTCCACCAACAATTTTACAAACTTCAAATGTGACATTGGTTTTTCATTTTTAGTAGTTTTTCAGCAAGGGGTATGCTTGTATAATACCTGTTGGTATGTATGTGATAACGTTTTGGATTAGTAATATTGTCCTATAGTTTTCTATACAGGTCTGGGGGAATTCTGGAAATGACAAGCAGATCAGATCTTATGAGATTTTCAGAAGTAATACTGCCGTAATAAGGCAAAACCGAATAAATATAACCGGTATTTGAGTCGGCTAGAACGTAAATTCTAATTCCCCATTTAGTGGGTTTAGTCATAAAACATATTTTACCCTTAAATTTTATAATGGATTCATCAACACAAATCAACTGTAAGGTATAAAATGTTTGGAAAATTTTAAGTTGATGTATTGTAAAAAGTTACTAGCCTTTTGAATGCGGGTCCTTAAGCATGTATTTCTGCTAACTGGTGCATTTTTGTGTAAATTAAGCATCCAAAATATTTGTTGTTGGAATCTATCTTGGGTAAATACGTCTGAAAAGAATGGAACTTTACTGGTGAATTTGGTACACCAATATTCCTGGAGATTTGCAACCAGCATTTGGTTCCCATATCCAAGATCACTCCTATGAAGGCCAGGAATTCTTTCCGATTCACATCACTCCATGTATTCCGTATTGATCTCTTTGACAATTGCTTTCCCCGCAGTTTTGAATTTGCTTAATAATTCGTCTCTTTTATTATGGAATTAATCAATGGATCCGTAAAATATAATCGAAAAAAATCTAATGGTTCTTTTATATCGTTGGAAACTTATGATCCGGCAATTCGAGGTGAAATATCGAAATCCATAGATGGAATATTATCCACTTCCGAAATATCTATCCATTCGTCATTTCCAGTTGAATCTGCTGTGTCTTCTACATTTTCTCCTGTATCACTTTCAGTTCCTTCTGAAACAGACTTAACTCACTTGCATCCAAGTGCGGAATGCGGAATGTTGCTCAAACTGCAATTATCTTGTTATCAAGAGCATAACTATCCACCAGCCGCGAACGTCATTTGTCACCAACAACAAAACATCCTACAACTAGTTTTTACGATTTGTTTTTGTTCTTATGTTAAAAACTGAAAATTATTTGCTTAGTCTCCGTAGTGGAGCCCTCGAGTTCGAAGACAAATTTTAAATGGCTCCGCTTCGAAGCCTTCGAGTGATACAGGTTTATATAGTAGGATTATTAATATAAGAAAATATGAATATTGTTGCCCCCCCCAATTATTATTCATAAGTTACCTGGAACTTTGTAAATAATGTCCTAAAGGATTATTTATTTTATATCAACTGACTCAAAGTTGTCAGTTGATAAAGTAACCATTATGCAGGTATATGCCACAGTGTTTGACAAGGTACAGGTCTATGAAGATCTCAAGAGGACAGTTAATAGAACAAGGAGCAAGAACAAAATGATATCCAACTTTAAGGAATTAAATGCTAGAACTGGTAATGAAAAAACTATTATGTAAGGAGATGAAGACGTGCTTAATATTAATGGCCAACTGCTCAGAGAATTTCGCAAAGAAAATAATATGCTCAGAGACAATTTCTAGTTTTTCTTTGGAAAGAAAGGAAAGACTGAGTACTCAAAACCACGATCAAGGCAGGTATTACACAGAAAATAAAATCTTTTACCAAGATAACAAAATGAAGGAATGATGAGGTAACAATGGTAGTGAAACTCAACAAGACCTGGATAATGTAAACCAGAATCAAGATAGATGAACAGAAAAAAAAATGAAGCCAAAAGAATAATTGAAGTACCATAAATGAAGACCCAGGAGGATTTTGACCACGATATAGAACATGACTTTGAGATTGGGAGAACCTCCTGGAGCACACTCAGTCTCTAAAAAGTGAGTAACCCTTGATTGGGGAAAAGCCTAGAGGTAGAGCATGGTTTAGGCCAAATCTCCTCTATTCACAACCGTAGGCTTAGTAACAGTACAATCCTTACCTAAATAATAAACCCAAGACCCTTCATGGGTTGGTAGTGGTACAGGTTTTATTTTATGAAGGTGGAATTAGCAGTTACAAAACTTTAGATGGAAAAAGCACCAAGACCAGATGAAACTGCAGAAAAATTCATTAAACATTGTAACAAAATGGTTAGGTGTCTCCAAATCCTGTTTCAAAACCTCAAGCAGTTACTAGTCTTAAGAAAGTTGGACAAACCTCAATAAACACCAGATAACAGCTACTGAAATGAGATTCCTCAGACTGAGAGGGGAAGACCAGGAGGAACTACATGAGAAACGACAGTTATTTGAGAGGATTTGGGAGTGATGTCAATAAGCAGAATACTGTCAAATTATTGACAGTATTCTCCTCCTTTGTTCTCAGGGTAGTAGTAAAATGTTATGACCATGTTAGTAGAATGGCTGAAACTCTGAAAAGTTAGGTGGGTGGCTCTTCAAGGCTGGAAGGCAGAGCCAGACCAGAGCCCAGTCAATAAAGGTTTTGTGTCACAACAAATTAGGGGAAAGCTGAATTTTTACAGGGTGTTAGTACATAAAGTATATAACTAAAAAAACACAAAGTTCCGACCTCTAACCCTCTTGCTTCCCCCCCCCCCCCTCACCCCTTCAACAATATTACAAGAACAGTACTCTAGTTATATGCTTACAGCTTGAAAACTAATGATGTTATCAGGGTGCTGTTTTTTTAAATTTTACTTACCGTTAAAATATTGGCTTCATGGATAGCGGTGAAAGAGTAGTGGACACTGCGCTGCTGGTCCTAGTTGGGCCGTGCTGAGGAGCACTGCTGCGTAGTATAACCATGCCATACTAATTTATTATGTTCACATTGAGTTTTTACTACTGAAGTGCATTTTTTGCTATTAAAGTTTATAGTTCACTTGTATCACTATTATCATCCTGAGCACAACAATCCATCACTGAATTTTGGCTGCCTCAAGAATCGCTCTCCATTCTTCTCTATTCCGAGCAGCTGCCCACCAGTTCCTGATGCCCAGGGTTTTGGCATCACTGCTCACATTTTCTGAACATCCTTGTCTTGGTCTCCTCACCCTCCTCTTATGTGATTCGACTGTGAATAATTTTTTTGGGACCGAGTTATCATCCATTCAGACAACATGTCCCGCCCATCGAAGTCTTGCCAGCTGTATGTATCTTACTACATCCAGCTCTTTATATAAGTTCGCTAGTTCCTGTATATATTTGGATCTTCATTCTCCTTTGCAGGGCCATAGATCCTTCTTAAAACCCTTCTTTCAAAAATCAGTAATTCCTGTTCTATGGCCTTCGTTGTTGTCCATGTTTCTGACCTACATGTCAGGACCAGACATATAAGGGTCTTGTACAGGAGAATTTTGGTGCTTCTAGGAAGGGAATAACTTTTAAGGTATTTTAATAAACCATTGTAGCATCTATTTGCTGCAATAAGTCTCTTCTTGTGGTGTCGTTGTTGGGAGTTAGCAGGAGCCTAGGTATTTGAACCTATCAACTTTTTTGAAATTGTAACTGCCAACTTGGATGGTCGGGTCAGTCTCCCGCCTGTCACTGGTCATATATGTTGTTTTACCCCAAGTCCCAGTTTTTCACCACTGTGTCTAAGGAGGTAAATGTGTCTGTCATTGCCGTCAATGATCTTCCAATAACGCATATTTCATCTGCATAAGCTAATATCTGTACACATTTAATATAGATCGTGCCCTCTGCTTGTATCTGGGCTTCTCCATGTTCTACAGCTACATTGAACAGAGAGCAGGCTTGTGCATCCCTTGTGTGTCTTAGGCCTTGTACACACTGAAATTCTTTGGAGAGGTCTCCTTGCACTCTTACATAGCAGCTAGTGTTGGTCATAGTTGTCTTGACCAGTCGCATCCCATATGTATGTATTTGGTGGGATCCCTAATTTTTCCACTGCTATATATAATCTTTCTCGGTATACTCTGTCGTATGCTGCCTTGAAATCTATGAATAGCATGTGAATGTGGGAGTTAAACTCATTCATCGTCTCTAGGATTTGCCTCAGGAAGAATAATTGGTCAGTAGTGGACTTGCCCTTCATGAAGCCGCTTTGGTATTATCCTACTGCTCTATCTGAGAAAGAATGAAGCTTCGAAGAGAGTATATCAGAGAAAATCTTGTACATCCTCAGAAGTAACATAATAGCTCTATAATTGCTACACTCCAGAGCATCATTTTTCTTGAGTATAGGGCATATTATTCCTGTCCTCCATACCTCTGGCATTATTTCCTCTGTCCATATTTTCATCATAATATCATCTAGCCTTTTTAAGCCTTCTGGTCCTCTATTTCTCAGAAGTTCAGCCTGCAGACCATCAATGCCAGGAACTTTATAATTCTTCAATTTCATGATGGCATCAAGAACATTTTCTTCGTCTGGTGGCTCTGTGTCTTCATAATGACATTGTTCATATTTTGGACTCTCTTGATTATCCAGCTTAAAGTGAGTCTTGTAATGTTCTATCCATATTTCTACAACCCCAGCTTTATCACTAAAATGCTACTATTGCTTCTGATATGATTTATTCTTGGCATATACGCTTTCCTCTCATCATTTATAGTTTTGTAAAACTATATATTTGTATCACTAATATAGTACAGGGAAATTAAAACATCAAACCTTGAACTCCAAAAATAACAAGGTCTGACTGCTGGAAATTGTTCACCACCCTTAGCACTATATGTGGCAAAAACTTTTTCCCAAAATAGTTTTGGGTTTGGGCAGGGGAGAAGGGAGAAAGGGTTGAAAACCATACATTTTTAACTGTTTGATCAAGTAACATGGAGCCGTTACTTTCAGCACATTTCGTGTTCTATACATTAAAAAGCACATTAAATTTTGTTTTATTCCTTTTTCTCTCAGGTCATAATTTTAGAGCTGAAGGGACAAATTAAAGGGATTGGCTAACTTGTGGTAAGTGGTACTTCTTCGCAAAAACACATTTGTCAGTACTCTTTAGGCTATAACTCTGAAACTATTTGTTCAATCCACAATTTCTTTTTTTCATTTGAAAGCTAGATATACTGGCAGACTCATTATATGAAACTTTGATCAAGTCCCGCATAATTCCCATGTCAGCACGCTGAGAACCGAGTACTGATGTAAAATCTAAATTTTGTTGGAACATGTTTCGGTATACCTCTGAAAATATTTGACCGATCGAAAATTTATTTTTTTCATCTAAAAGCTTGTTAAATTTGCTATTAGACCTTACATATGAAATTTTGATTGAATCCCATGGAATACCCACCACAGCCCACTTAAAATGTCAAAATTGTCATATTTTGATAAAACATAGTGCGAGTTTCACACAACTTAAGCAAAATTTCACACATAAGGTCTAATAGCAAATTTAACAAGCTTTTAGATCCACCCTCTACCCTGCCTAAACCTGAAGCTATTTTCAGGAAGACTTTTTAACACATTTAGAGCTAAGGATAGTGAACAATTTCCAGCAGTCAAACCTTTTTATTTTTGGAGTTCAAAGTTCGATGCTAATTTCCCTGTAATGTATTAGTGATACAAGTGAATTATAAACTTTTATAACAAAAAATGCACTTTGGTAGTAAAAACTCAAAGCGAAATTATACATTGTTGCTCCATTTCAACTGACTGACTATCCAAGATCATTAATAGCAGTATATACAGCGGTGCTCCTCTCAGCACGGCTCAGCTAGGACTAGCGGTGTCCACTACTCTTTCACCGCTATCCATGAAGCCAATATTTTAACGGTAAGCATTATAAGACACATCAGTCTAAAGCCAATCATATTATCTATAAGTTTTTTTTAAAACATTTCTTGTCAAGACATAATGATAAAAAGCTATAATTTGTTGAAGTTACTTTTTGTTTTTAGTAGTGACAGTTTTCTGTATATGATTAAATATTACTGCGAAACTAAGCTATCTACATAAAAAATGTATATAACATAATTTGTTTATAATATAAGGAGTAAAATAAAAAAAAATAGCAACCTGATAACATCATTAGTTTTCAAGCTGTATGTATATAACCAGAGTACTGTTCTTGTAACGTTGCTGATGGAGTGGGAGGGGAAAAGCTAGTGTTTGGGGTAGGGACTTCTGTTTTATTATTGTATACTTTATGTACCAACACCCCACAAAAATTCAGCTTTCCCCTAATTTGTTGCGACTAAGCTAAATTTTTTGCCTTCACTGACTGGGCTACCAGGTTTAATAACACTGACTATAGTAAAGATAGGACCAGAGTGCTCTCTGGCATCCTCTCAGATACTTTATATATTTTTTTAAACATCAAATATCTTAGATCTCAGATATTCAATATTTTTTTTCCAGGTTTTTCAAGGATTCTTGAAAAAAAAAAAAAAAAAATCAATGAATTTTAAATAGCTATATCTCTCCCTCCTGTCCATACATAGCATTCAAAAATATCTGATTGCACAATTCTATTTTACATTGGATGAATAATAATTTAAATATTAATATGAATATATGAAATAACATACAGGTTACAAAAAAACATTGAATTTAATTTACAGTAAATTCAAATCAACCTAAGTTGGTAATTAGAGTCTTAAAAAAATTATTTTTAAATCATAAAAAATCATCAAGAAATAAATTAGTCAACTGACCTTGATTTGTGGATCTGGAGCAAAATAGCTTTTGGGAAAATCAACAATAAACTGAATCAAAAGATCTCCATTTTCAAAGCTTCTTTTAATCGGCATACCCTCATTCGGGACCTCCATCACCATATCTGAATGAGATTATGAAATTAAAACTAACTATAGTTACTATAAATTAAAACTAACTATAATTACTATAAATTAAAACTAACTATAATTACTATAAATTATAATTGCTTTGGGGTCACCTGTGGTGTAGTGATTAGCTACTACCAAACCCAAGATCGCGGGTTCGCAGCCCGGCAGAAGACCTTAGGATTTTTTAAAGGGAGTAAAAAAATCCTTAGCTATGCCCTTCTTTGGAAGGGACGTAAAATGGGGGTCCTGAGTCTGTGCGATGTCAGGTACTCGTTAAAGATCCCTATCCTAATTATACCAGAATAGGCAAAATTTAGGACTCCCTATAAATTTATTCAGACCAGGAGCACTACAAATGCTCCTTAATACTCAGATCAGATGGACAGGATAATGTAGTGTAAAAAAAAAAGGACAGTTGAAAACCTACTATAGTTGTAAATAACCCCCATAATTTTGGAACAGTATTTGTAATTGGAATGAAACTAGTGATAAGAGTTCAAGCCAATAACCCAAAGATTATGTATCCTACACTTAGGAGACATTTAACAACTACAGCCTTTTCTGTTTTCATATCCTGACAGAGGTGGAGAAAGGCAATGAAGAGGAAGTTTCTTATGACATGCTGGAGAAGTTTTTACCAAAAATACGTGAAGTTAGTGATAGGAGACTATAATGCACAAGTTGGTAATATCAAACAACTACTGTCAAGTATAGTCTACATGAATGTTCAATAATAGTCAAAGGATGGTACACTTTGCTATATTAAAGGTTTAATAGCTGAAAGTACCTGATTTTCACATCACAGAAGGATGATATACTTATCAGTATCAGATACAGGTCCTCATTGTTTGATGCACGACCTTACTGCTGAAGGTAATGTGGATTATGATCACTTCGTAACAATGGCGAAAATCAAAGCAAGAATCTCACAAGATGGAGATGTCAGAAACAGTATCTACATTTGAGGTAGAAAAACAACAAATTGAAAAAAACTTCTTTTTCACAGATTCCCTTGAGTGACTATTAGCAGAGAGAAGCAAGGACTGTCACTCCTCTCTGTTCCTAATCTGGAGGAGGTATGTGTCTTCGGGTACAGCCAGTCAATATAGTCGAGGTAGGATATTCTTGGGCAGCCTTGAGGTCTTCAACCACCAGGGGCATACTCCATCGGATTTAGTGGGTCTCTGTGTTCCTCCATTCAAACATCGCCAAACTGAAGTATAGAAAAAACAAGGTCTATAGAAGCATAATTCAACAGAGATAAAAGAGAATTTCAGTCGTGGAATATAAAGACACAAGAAGAAATGAGGAGCACATTCAATTCACTGAAGAAAGTAGACAAGATTGCTTAAAAAGCCGCTGGAAATAGAAAATCCATTCAAAAAGAAGTTTCTTTCAAATGGAGTATGAAGGTGGTAATTTTCAGGCTCTCTTTTACAAAAGAGTTATGAGAAAGATACTTCCCAAATTGCCATTATCACAGAGGAACTGGTTGGAGCAACAGAAATCAAACCAACAAATGGAGAAGAAATCGTAGAGACCATTGAACAACTTAATAAAAAAAAAAAAAAAATTCTCCTGACTAAGAAAAACAATAGATCATGGATATGTCTATAACCTACTTCTTCTGATGAGGAAACAGTCATCAAATTTTTAATCCGAGCAACACCAACAGAGCTTGAGTGTGTAAAAAAAAATCCAACACTTAAAAAATGAGGGCAAAACATTACTTTTTTCATTCAAACCAATACAGTTCCTAAACAGTAGGTCCCAGGGACAAATTTTATAAAGCAAAAAATATTTTCCATTAAATATTTGACAAGTAGGATGTCAAGTTTTCGATCTGAGCAAACACAACTGAGGTAGAGTGTGTCACTAAAGTGCCAACACTAAACAAATGTAGGCTAAACTTTCCTTTTTTTTCATTTAAACCAATATATATTATAACCAAATGGTAGGTCTCATGATAAATTTTAAATGAGAAAATATATTCTCCATTATATATCTGAAAAGATAGCTGTCTTTAGATTTTCGATACAAGTAACACCAACAGAGCTAGAGGATGTTAAAATGTTACATTTATGAGGGTAAAAAAAATGTTACATATTTGATGGTGAAAAGAAATATAGCTCCTAAACGGTAGGTTCTAGCGACAAGTGTTATATAACAAAAAACTTTTTTGATTTTTGAATGTGAAAAAAACATTACAGCAAAAAATTTCCAGGCCTTGATAATAAACCAGCAAAAGTCAAACATTGTGTGCAACACACCTTAGCTGCTACAGAAAGATCTGCTAAGAGAATGGAACTTCTGAGTAAATGAAACAAAATTAAGTACATGTGTACCAAGCCTCTAGTCAGTCTTTTTATGGGTATGTGAAGTTGAAACAACACATCAACAGTGTTTTATATATCTTTTATATATCTGGACATGGTAGTGAATGTGTCTGGAATGACATTGATGGTGAAGTAGAATGGGCTATTATGGCAACCAATCAATGTTATTTTTTCTACTGCAACAACCACAGATCAACATCTTTTTTGGAATGCTAGGTTGAAATTGAAAAAACTCCTGTCAGAAATGTTTCACACCTGCAGATCAGAATGGTAGACTATTTGTAAAAACAATGAGTTATTACTACTTAGGTTTGAAAATAAGTTTTCCGATGAATCTTTGGTGGAACATGCTCTGAACGAACCTACAGAAAAGATATGGCATGTAGCACTATATAATAATAATATGATTAAAATATTACAAGAGCCTGAAATTCAATATTGAAATGAATGAAAACATTATCTTTATTCTGGGACATGTTGTTCCTAAGAATAACATAAATGTGAAATAAGATAGTACAATAGTCTGGCTACCATAATTTTTGGCATACATAATTATACATATATATAAATAGAACATGAGACATGTTCAGTAAATTGTAAATAAAATCACATATAGAACTTTCAGTATATATACTAACATAAGAAAAAAAAATCAATATAATAATAAATGAATAAGAAAAAAAGATATATACATAAAAGAAACTATAACTATATGAACATTAAAAAAAAAAAAAAATTAAAAATACTATAATATATATGTATATGCCTGCACTCACACACCCTCTACAGGTATGATCTGTACATACAAAGAAGATCAATGATTAAAATTAAAACAAATTTGAATCTAATCAATAGAATAGCTATTATAATTATTAATTGGCATCAGATCAGTTTTACTGAATTTGATCAAATTAATTGTTAAGTATTACTCGTATATGCTGGGCTAGCGTCTGATTGGGATGTAAGGAGATGTTGGAAAAGGAGTGTCTTGAATGAGCTTAAGGAGGGAACAAATTTAAAATGGGAATATTTCCAATAGCGCCAGTTGTTCGGTTGTCATGGTTTAGTTGTATGATTAATAGTGATACAGTTTTAATTTTTTGTTAATAATTTTGGTTAAAACTTTTTTTTACAACCTAAATAGTTAACATCTTTTGTACACCAATGCTAAAACTGCATGGAAAAGGTAGCGTTTTACACAGCCAAGACATGAGAAATAGTTTTTGAGGTATACTTATTTAAAAAATACTGACTGAAATGAACTTCTGTCTGTTCTCACAGGGAAAGTGGAAGAAGCCTGGAACTGCTGGAATGCATTCAACACCACCAACTTTTTTAACTCCAAGGAAAGTATTAAACCATAAGGAGACAGTGAGTGGCCTTGACTGATTTATATTATCAGCTTGAGACGTATTGTAAATAACTTTCATATAACTAACATAGGTTGTGTTACTATTAAAAATGGGCTTCACAAAGTTAAAGACTGTGGGATTGGTTTTAAAGGTGGGGAAACAACACTGTCATATTTTACATAAATTGTGCTTTCAGCGGAAAAAAAACTAAGGACCGCAGAAAGACTGGTTGAAAGCCATGACATCATGTTTTTAAAGATGAAATATATAAGACCAATTGCATAGTTTCAACTAGAAGGGAGACTAATATACACTAACGAAACTTACATTCACAGCACCCACATAAAACCAGTCTTGGGTAGATACACGTATTAATAAGACTGAAAAAAAAAATTTCAAAAGGATCTAGATTAGTGATGTGGGCCAGGAAATTTTCCAGGTCAGTGGGAGGGAACTTATGAAATGGGAATATATCTTTGGCTAAGAAGATTCTCAAAAATTGGGTATTTATGAACCTTTTGGGCCAATAATTATTAATATTGTCACATTATTTAGTACATTAATTTTTAATTAAAGCTTAATATAATACTTACTTAACTCTTTTTATCACACAATTACCACATAAATCTGTTGATTTGAGTGATTTCACTATTAAAATTATAAATTCTATTTTATTTAATTATAATTTCATTTTAAAACATATTTCAATTTATGAGTTTGATTTAACAATATAATTACTGCTTTTAACTATTAATTTACAGTTTTTTGAGCTATCTTCTCTGGGAATATTTCCTCGATTTTAAATTCCCTGGAATTTTACATCACTAATCTAGATTAACAGTCATTCATGCTGGTTTTTGTTAGAAATGCTTACCGTATGTTAAAGTCAGGTTTCGAAGACAGGGGACTATCAGAATGACATAAACTCAATCAATTATCTAAATTGGATTAAGAACAAACTCATCCCGAATTTCCCGTCATTGTGATGGATAACGCCTCATATCACAATGATCTAAGCGCAAACTACCAACCAGCAGTTCATTAAAATCTGAGATAACCATTTGGCATTAGGATGAAAATATTGATCACAATCCAAACCATACCCGAGGCTGAACTTAGCAGAATAATAAAATGGCAAAAAGACTCAGAAAACAATATAAAGTGGACTCTATTTTCAGATAACACGGACATAACGTTCTCAGATTGCACCCAGAGATTAATCCTATAGAGAAAATGTAGGCAACTGCCAAAGGCTAAGTCACAATGAGAAACGTAAATTCCTAAATGGATGACATCATTCTTGCTAATCAGACTTTCAATGAAGTGAGAACAGACCATTGGGATAGGCTCTGCAAACATGTTATCAAAGTCGAAAAGAAGTATATGGTAGATGAGCACATGCTGGATAAATTTGTAATTTCTGCGGAATAATTCTGTGGAATTTGTAATGGAAGTGACTCAGATATATTTTTTTATTTCTAAGACAAATTATAAAAAATAAAAATAACAAGCAGGACAATACTTTTTTATTTCTTTAGGCATATTTTAATTTTTTATTATGAGTCGGTTTCACTATTGTAATATTGGCCTTTCTATTAATTTCCATAAATGGCAGCTACTTTGAAAAGGTTTTGCACTACAGAGCGACTGTTTTTATGGATAATTTTAATTTTCTGGGACCAAATGATAGCTACAAAACTCAGCTTCAAAATACCATATTAGATTCCGCTATCTTCTATACAAGGGAGGGAGGAGTCATTGTTCAAGTATTGGCTACTTTAAAGAACAAGAGTGATTTTCACCTTGAAATTACTTCTCTTGGAGTCTTCTTCAATTTAACTAATTATCAAATTTAATTTTATTAAAAATGTTTTTAGAATTTTCATATTTTTGTTTTTAGTCGGGAAACATTGAAAAATCACTTTTAAGCAAACTTCTTCCGTAAATCTGTTTCACATCACCAGATTTGTTGATGAAACATAAGTAATAAAAACACAAATATTTTTAACAACGTTGATAGCTTTTATAAAAATATAGCAATGCAATTAACAACTTACAAACTATTTATTAACATAAACTTGATTTAGTTTTTAAGGAAAATTGGTCTTTACCAAACAAAACACAAGAAAAACTAGAATAGAATGACAAAACTAATATAAGCAAAGGAACAAAAGTGTGTATTAGCTTACAATTTTCAATTAAAATTTAATTATTTTTGTTTATTTTATTTTATTGTTCTTGATTTGTATATTTTACTAGTTCCTTATAATCATACTAGTTTTGTTTATCATGAAATCGAAATCAATTTTAATCTATACTATTATATAAAAGCATTTTTTGTTTGTGATCACTAACCGCAAAAACTACTGAACCAATCTGTACCAAATTGTAGCCACATCATCTTCATAGTCCAAGGAAGGTTTAGTAATAAAAAATGGTGCAGATTTTCAATTAAAAAAAAAGCGATAAATATGTGGTTTGCAGTGAATTTTGATAATTTACTGACAGGTGGCGAGCACCATTCAAGGGAGGTTACGGTGTTATAGAAAGCTATAAAATTATGATAAAATTTTATAATTTTCAATTAAATTGCTTTAAAAAAAACTAAGACTATGTGGTGCAAACATGTGGATCACAGTTCAGTTTAAAAATCAACCTATATGTGGCTAGCGCCATTCTGCAACAGAGTTTACAAAGGCAAAACTATTTAACTCAACTGTATCTAATTTTAAGTAGAACATCTTCTTAACTCATAAGGAAGGTTTACATTATTAAAGTTTACTATAATAATAATAATAATTTAAATATACAGTCTTGGGTGGCCATGAGGCTAATCAAAATTTTGATCCTTTGAGTTTTGATATTGTGTGTAAAAATATGTTTCATGGACCTTGTGGATAATTTAAATTGTTCTCTCTTTAATTAACAGTAAGTTTTCAAAAAAATATCCTCAAACAATTAAGTTAGATGGTTGCATAACCTATAACTGTAAATGAAGAAGTAGGAGAGATAGTGAGTATGGTCAAGGAGTTTATTTTGAAATTTATTCAGATGTTTCAGATTTATTAAATAAACAGTTCTATTTTTTGTACAAAAGAGCTATAATTTTACCTACAAACATTATGGCAAAAAAAAAAAAAAAAAAAAAAAAAAAAAAAAAAAAAAAAAAAAAAAAAAAAAAAAAAAAAATGATATACAGTACAATCTTGATAATCGGACAGTTCGTTAATCTGTGTCTTCCGCGAAACGCAATTGGATGTTTACTGCGCGATGTAAACAACAAAAATTCTCGGTACAACTGAATCTGAAAAAATAAATGAGAGCAAAATATCAAAAGACCATAACATGCTTGCTAAAGCTATACTACTTTTGGATAACGCACCTGGACAACCTAAAGAAGATCTACACTGGACATATCTAATCTAATACCTAATATCTAATCTAATCTAATCTGGACAATCTACACTCTGAAGATAAGCTAATTGAAGTCCTCTATATGTCTTTAAACACGACACCACTCTTGCAACCTATAGACCAAAATATAATCCAGCAGATAAAAATTAATTACAAAAAATCGCTCCTTTTTTTTATTGTGATATAACATAACAAACAGATGCAGTAAATAATTAAAAAAAAAAAAAATCAACATTAAAGATGTCGTTTTCAATCTAGCTCAAAGCTGGAATAAAGTTAAAAGTGCCACTATCCATTGTTCGTGGAAAAGATTTGGCTAACGCACCCTGCTTTCAAATCACAAGTCATGGGTGATCATCCTGAAAAAGTTAACTCGACTTTAGAATTGACTTCCCAATTTGTGCAAGAGCTTTCCAAGAAATGTAATGCAAGTGTTACCATAAAAATGAGGATATCACTGATTGGCTTCAAGGAACAACCGAGGAAACTTTTCAGTCACTGTCTGACGAAGAAATCCTCGACCAAATTCCATCCAAAATCCAAGACAAATCTGATGAAACCGTCTCCAACAGCGAAGCTTTCAACGCTCTCTATGTGTGCACCAAATGGGCCGAAGAGAATGGCCATCCCAAATGCACATGTCCTGGTGCTTAAACGTCTACAAGAGGGCATTTTTGATAAAATATATAATGCCAAGAAAAAAAAAATATTAATGATTATTTTTCCCAGTAAAATTACATATATTTGTGTATAGTTTTCATTTATTTCCATAATATGTTCATATATTAATATCAAAGTATATTCATTCTTTTTTTTCCATTACTCTCGATAATCCGGAATTCTTTGATAATCCGACGGTTGCGTGTTCCCATATATGTCGGATTATGAAGATTGTACTGTACATATAAAAGGAATAGGTCATGGGAGAATGAAAAGAATATGAGACATTGTGAGGAGGAAAGATTTTGTTGAGAATCGAGGATATATAGATCTAACCGTGAGTCGGACCTGCAGGAATGGTGGGTGAGAGGGAAAGGTATGATAAAAAGGCGGAGGGAACAAGTTATCCAAATAGCCTTTATTGTTGGAACCAGAAAGCAGATTCGTACTGAGATTTCCTGAGATAATAATTCCGGAATAGAGAGAAAAAAGGTTAAATAAGGATGACTTAAAAGAAAGTTTAAAAAGGACATGAAGGGGCGATATACTACTGCATTAAGTAATGATGAGCACCAGAAGAAATTTTGAAGAAAAGATACTCAACATGAGAATGTATGGATGAGGGAGAGAAATACTGAATATAATAAACCAAATTTATTACCGGGTTGTATAACAGTTCCTGGAGGATTTTTGACAAACAAATTCCTTCCATCTAAATGCTTGATGACCAAATTTACACCACATATTGCCTCAGTTAATGGAATCTGATATTTCATCAAAAGGTCATTGCCAGATCTTCTGAAAGTGGGGTGTTTACCAGATTCTTGAAGGATGATCACTACATCCCCTGGTTCAATGCCTGGCTAAAAAGTATTAAATATAATAATAATAATAGCATCATAAATACTTAAAAATAAGGCATACAAATTTGTACATACAATGAAAGCTAAAAAATAATAATTAGAAGAACTATAAGAAGAACAATAACTTAAATTCCTTTACTAATAATTTAAACATCACTATTGCAAATAAATGTAGTTCATATTATTATAGCAGTAAAATCATAGAATAAAAGATAAGGTAAAAACAACCTGAAATCTAGTAAAAAAAAAAAAAAAAAAAAAAAAAAAAAAAAAAAAAAAAAAAAAAAAAAAAAAAAAAAAAAAAAAAAAAAAAAATCATGCAACTTGAATGAAAAACTGAGAAACTTAGATAAGTATTTATATACACATGAAATCACTAAAAACTTCCAAATAATTGCATCTTTCTTTGCTAAATAAAAATGAGAACTCTACAAAAAATTAAATTAAAAAAAGGAAAAAATATTGGTGGTTGTTATATACCACTTGAAAATGTATTTTTGGTAAATTTCCTTTTAAAACAAATGTGATAAATAAAAACTATATTAAACATAGTTATAATAAAACATGACAAATTTTACATGTTCAGCGGAGTGGTTTGGGTACTTTACGAAATCAAATCAAAATTTCTTATATGGGATCCAATAATAAGTGTAAATAGCTATCAGATGAAAATTGGTGTGCCTGTGTCATTGACACGGCTGTGTGTTGTACGTAATGTAACGGGTTAAATTTTTTTATAATAAAATATTTTTATTTTTGTATTTAGGATAAAAGCAAGAAAACAAATAATTATTGTGTTACAATTTAACTTAATTAATTATAGGTCTGTGATAACAAAAGTACGACACAAATGACATTATGATCAAGCTCATAATCCGGTATAATTTTAGCGATGTTTTTGAAAAATTTTAATAACTATTGTAAAATAAAGAGTTTAATTTCTGCTAACGCTGTGGTTGGGTAGATATACTCACAACCGAGTATGAATTTGAAGATGCCATTGGCCAATACATTTACTAGACAGACATCACCAGGTTTTGCATCTTTCATTTCCAAATAAATTTTCGAAATGTCAATGATAACTCTATTATAATCAGTGAAGCTATTGATGTTGCGATATATGGCAATACCACCAGCTTTGCGACTTGATGATGATGATACCACTACCGATGATGTAGTTGCAATTTGTCTGTTCTTAGAGGTATCACAATATGATCTCAGATCAAAGCTAGCCACATTCACTGGCATGGAATTTTTCATCCAAGTTTCGCTGATTGCCAAATAATTAGATAGGTTGATGATTGAATCGATAGAGATGTCTTGTAAGTGTGGGACCAAGCTTTGTACATTAATGTAATAAGTATAAAAAAAACAAAAAAAAAAAACGATGCTGATTGGGATTGTTTTACGTTCCTGGCACTGCTTGACTCAGTCATATGGTGTTTTACTATTACCATTCGATTGTTCTTGAGAAGTCCCTTCCGTATACGATCTCTTTATTTGGTTTTGGCTATTCGACGTGTATAGGCCGACTTTATATATTTTTGATAATATTTTTTGATTTTAACACCTTATTAGGGGGGCAAGCGGGTAGGGAAACGGGAGAACTAGAGAAGGAGATAGGTGCAGGGATCTCCTGACCTCTACGCGAATCGAGCAAGCCATAGTGCCCTACTCACTGCAAACGAGATTCCAGTTATCCTTATTCCTATAATTAATACTCAAAGTAAAGCCCATTGTTATCTACCGTTCTTACCCATCCGCAAGCAAATTGCTCGATGCCACGCTGATACCTTTCCTCGGGATGGCTGTCAAATAACTCTTCGACAGCACTTTCAACTTCTGCAAAATTATCAAATTTTTTCCCTTGAAGAAAATGGGCCATGGATCGAAACAAGTAGTAATCCGAAGGTGCGAGGTCTGGACTATATGGTGGATGAGGCAGGAGTTCAAACCCATGAAGTTCAGTAAACTTTTCTTTGGTTCGACTGCTGATTGTTGAGTAAGTTCGTGAGGGACCAGTCTACAGGTCTTTTTCACCTTCCCCATGGAGAGAAGATGGCGACTAACAGTATCTTTCGACACACCACACTCCCTGGCAACTTCGTGAGTACCTGTGAACAGATTTGACTCAACAGCTTCCTTCAGAACCTCATCAATATCAATTAATGGCCGCCCAGAGCCCTTCTTCCTTTTTAACGTCGTATCTCCACTTCTAAATTTTTCAAACCAACACTGCGCAGTGTGCTCTTCAAGGACACCTTCCCTTTCATATTTAATAATTTCACGAGTTGCTTCAGCGGCTGTGAAATTTTTTTCCCAGTAATATATTAAAATTACGAGAATTTCATAGGACACAATTCTTCTTTGAGATAAATAACTGAAACAAGCCTTTTTTTTAAAGAAGTCCAGTGTTAGAAACAAGCTTAGAGAATGCTCTAAAGGGATTATTAAGTATTAGTAAATAATAAAAAGCATTAAGATATTTACAGACTTTTGAACTCTGGAATTTGATAACATGGTCATTTTTTTTTATACACCCTATTATATAGATTTTTGACAACAGCTGAAAATTAAAACTTAAATATACATCCTAGGTTCTCCAAGTCAAAAGTTATACTAATTGCAAATCTCGATAAGCAACAAAATAACCTCAAAATTGTGGCGCTTCCCCCTCAACCATGCGCGATGCGTCACAGTTCCCACCTATTGTAATGAATGCTTTGATCCTTTAGCTATCCAGTGGTATTATTTAATTTCAGATGTAGAGGATAGATTCGAACCTACAATGCCAAACAGTATCCCCCGATTTTGTTATCATTAGGTTTTTTGGATTGCCCCCATAAGGTAGCAAATTTAAAGACCTATTCACGCCAAAAAAAGAAATTATGGACCGGGCAAATAGTTTTGGAGTTATAGCAAAAAATGTACAAAAAAAAAAAAAAAAAAAAAAAAAAAAAAAATTGACTTCACAACACTACGCCTTTTTTAACGCACTGGCATGGGTATTTCATGGGACTTGATAACAATTTTAAATAGTGTGTCTAATAATAAATTTAACTAGCTTCAAGATGTAAAAAAAAAAAGATTATGGATCGAACTAAAAATTGAGGAATTATACTTTTTGCTGAGAAATGCTTGAATAGTATTGAAATATTTAAAGTGCTGTAAGTTGTGACGTGTTCAATATAAATTAACATAAGCTATGCATTCTTGAAGGAAACTGAATGCTGTAGAAGTCTTATCCTCATGATTTTCCCCTAAAATGAACAAGTAAGGGTCTCTAAGACAAAAATATACTAAAAAAATGAGTGAAAAACAATATGTTTGAAAATTATAACATTTCTGGAGCCGGTAGCACAAAAACAGCCGTTTTTGTAAAAAATGTGTACAACCAAACTTGTAGCAAATTTAATCAGTACTGGTAAACGTTTTCAATTCACCACACCATTTTCGAGTTAGAGGTGAAAAACTGAAAGATGGAATGTTTAGTGGAGATACAGAAGATAATCAGGGATACAGTCAAAGAGAAACACTAAGTCTAAGTAGAAATACTTTAATACGTGCCTACATTTCGACCTGCGTGGCCACCGAACCACACGAGAAGAGATGAACAATGACTCAGTGTGAGCGATGCCAGTTAAAAACAGCCAGTTTCTGAAATTTATTTAGAAAGATAAAAATGGAAAAATGATAGTTTTCCAACATTGCAGAATAGTGTTTGGAGAGACAACTAGCCTTTTCCTACTTACACCACCTGTAATTAGACACCACCTTCAGTCATTGATAGATAACAATAGTGAATACAAATCTGTGGTAAATAAATTAATGAGAAGTTATTATAATGATAACTGTGTGATAAGTGTATGAAAAGCAGAACTAGACACATTTGTAGTTGGGGCAACTGCGGTAATGAAACAAGTAAATTTTGATTTACGAGGATGGGTATAAAGTTCTGTTGATTTGGAAAATACAAAGCTAGTAAATGTCTTAGGACTAGTTTGGAATCCAGATAGTGACATGATTCATCCATGTGAAAATTTCTTAAAGGCCAGAGGACCAAGTAATTACCAAGCGAGTAATTTTGAAAATTGTAAATCGGATTTATGATCCAATAGAGTTTACATGTCCAGTTTAACTATTGTTACAATTATATTTTTAGTGCAAGTATGGATGCGATCAAGAGGTAGTTTCAGATATTGGAGTATCTAATACAAACAATTGGAGTGTTCACGTTTTTTGGGATGCCTGTAACGGTATAACTAGGGAAGACGGTACTCACCTCAGTACGACAGCCTGCAACACATTACCTCTTTTCCCGCCCTTCAGCCCGAGATACTCACATCATAAACCTTTCTCAACCTTCCAGTAATACCAATTTCTTGTCACCCCCCAACACAACCACATCCCTTTAAATTTATTAGGAACTTAATAACAGTTTTTTCTCACCTCAACGTATATCACTGAGTTGGATACATTGTTTATTCCTTCGCTGAAGTAACAGTTTTCATCATCGCAATATTCCTTATACATTATATTTCATTTTAATAATCACAACATTATATTTAATTTTAATATAATAAAAAAAAAAAATATATATATGTCAGTCTTTTATTTTTTAATTTTTATAATTTAAACACAATTAACTCTAATAATACTCTGTCCTATCCATAATATTCATTCTTAAATTTTTTAATTTAACTCATTAATTCAATTAATCTTCAGTCTTATCCACATGGATTAAAAGTCAAGATACAGGAATAAAAGAAAATTACAGATTTTTACCAGAATAAGGAACAAATTATAGATGAAGTATTGACTATTAGTAAAAAAAAAACAAAAAAAAACAACAAAAAAACAATAGAAATAATGCCAAAATTACCTAATATAAATATAAAGGAAACTTACAATAGGGTAAAATATATTCCAACACTAATGAGACTAATAATAAGCAAATTAAATGATGAAAATTTTAAAATTGATGGTGCCCTATATAATAATAATAAAATCAAATACATAATAAAACACACAGAAAACACAGATAAATGGAGCAAAAAAGATTTAATTTATAAAATAAATTGCAAAAACTATAATAGGCACTATATTGGGGAAACTAAACAAAACTTAATAAAAAGAGTAAACCAGCACAAATATGATTGTAATAAAAAAGTAAAAAACAACAATACTGCACTAAGTGAACATGCATATAAATTTAAACATGAGTTTGATTTTGAAAACACAAGGATCTTAAATCATGAAAATAAAGCAACTAACAGAAAATTAATGGAAGCAATCTACATAGATAAAACAATAAACCAAGCAGTAAATTATAAAACAGATATACATAAAATTGGTACTTGTTATGCGAACATAATAAATAAATTGGAAATATAATTAAATCAAAAAATCATTAATATTAATAGTAATTAATAAAAAAAATGTAAAAATGGGTAACAGCACAGAAATCGATATGAAGATTAATTACATCTCCTTCAACTAAAAGACTTTTAATAATTTCTACCTCTGTACCAATACTTTTTGTTCAGGCTGTATGTTACACAATCATTGGTCAAAAAACTGCATCAATGTAAGTACTAAACCAAAGATCCTTCCTTCATTGGTTTTATTGTTACATTTTTTATAATACTTCGATAGAAAAGCTTTTTGCCATAACTTAAGATTTGAAATTAAGAAGAATTAAAATTACAGTTAATTTATTTTGAAAAACTACCCCATAATGATTATTCCAGTTGGAGTCTTACATAGGTTTATTATTGAATGCATTAGATTGAGATTATTTATTTGTTTATTATATTATCAGAATATTCTTGATACACTAGTAATTTTGACTAAGGTTAGGAAATACTGTAAATGTTTGATATTTCCCTTTGCTAATATGTTAATTTAGGTCAAATAAAGTTAAAACAGAAAAAAATAAGTTAAAAGGGGAAGAAATTGTAGTGAATTTAGCTTTTGTCTTTTGATATTAACAGAAATACTTTTTACACGGTATTGAAAAATTAAACAGTTTACAGCAGTTTACTTTAAAAATAGTGTACTCATTTTTGATGCTATTGTAGATGTTAAGGGAAATCTCACTTCATGCTTTTGGAAATTGTACTTCTACTCATTCATAATTTCATTTTCATGTGTCCAATAGCGAGAAAAGAAATGAATAAAAGTGTTAAAATTTAATATTTTTATGAAGAGTCTCTACATGAAACGACGAGAAATTTATAATAAAATGAAAACTGAAAAGTCTGAGAAGGAAGTAATAAATAAGTTGCAAGGTGTGAGAATAATATTATGTTGTTAATAGTAGCAGAAACTACAAGTGTAGTTAATGACGGTAGCTGGAAAATAATATATAACATATTGATTTTATGTTTAAAAGTGATTAAGAATAATAAATCAACATTCTGAAACGGGTTCGTGAAGAGCGATGGTGGATTTTAAACTACTGAGTAATTTAAAGTACAGATTTCTCCACCTTAGGTAGATAGGTATGGGGTGGGAGAAGGAGGGGAAGAGATAGTTCCCCTCCTAAAGCTGCGATAACTGACGTCAAAAGATCGGAGCAAGGTTAGAATTAGGTGACAAGTGTATTCTGCGCGGGAGCAGGGGCAAGTACTGTGTTCCCTAGGAATACCCCAGTAACTTATCATATGCTACTGCCATATTTTTACGTTCTGAGAGTAATGGAGCTGTGAATGTTCAATTATTATCAGCCAGAGTTGTATCACACCATCTAAAAAGGGTATATCAATCCCATGATTAGAACTTCTTGCAGCTCTAATAGGAGCCAGGCTATACACTTTTATTGCTAAGTATTTGGAAGGGTATATGAATTCAATTCTATGTGTTGGCATGGATTCAGGGATGATCAATCGGTAACATTGGCAAAAAAATAGAGTGGATGAGATACGTCCTCTCATATTGAAAGATCAAAGGCAATATGTATCTGGGAGTGTTAATCCAGCAGATCATCCTTCTCTAAGGTGTTCAGTGAAACTGTAGTTAAACCAAAAATGGTTGGAGGGTCCAGACTGGCTCAAAAGGGATCCCTGTGAATGGCCATCGACAATACCTCAATTTGTTGAAGATATAATCATTGAAGAAAGCAGAAAAACTTCAGCTGTGTCAATGTTTGATCGCAGTGACGATACTGGATTGGTAATACAGGGACCTCGCCAGGTATGAAAGTATCGTTCGACTCAAAAACTGTATTATATATATATATATATATATATATATATATATATATATATATATATATATATATATATATATATAATACAGTTTTTGAGTCCTCAAATATATATATATATATATATATATATATATATATATATATATATATATATATATATATATATATATATATATACAGTTTTTGAGTCCTCAAATATATATATATATATATATATATATATATATATCCTCATTATTCTCCGAAGAATATTCGGACCAGTATGCATTAATCAAACCTGGCGAGGAAGGACAAATAATGAGCTAAAGGACCTTTATAAGGATGTTGATATTGTGCATGTCATTAAACTAGCCAGATTACGATGGGCCGGTCACGTAATAAGGATGAACCATGAAGAAATTCCAAAGAGGGTGTTAGGTGAGCGGGTGTACGGAACAAGAAGAGTTGGTCGTCCGAAGCTTAGATGGGAAGATTCCGTAGCTACTGATGCCAGGATTCTGCTTGGTACCTGAAATTGGAAGGCAGCAGCACTTGATCGGGAAAACTGGCGGTTGATGTTGGAGCAGGCCAAGTCTCAACTTGGGACGTAGTGCCAATAAATAAAAATAAAAAAAAAAATATATATATATATATATATATATATATATATACACACATATATATATATACATATATATATATATCTATAATAAGTATAAATCTTTTACGATTGTTATCACAGAAGCTTTAACTATGTCACTTATCTAATTGAATGATTTTAATCATTAAATTGAAAAAAAAAAAAAAAAAAAAAAACTCTGAGAAAATTCATAGCACGGTCCTGACGCAATCACAGTGATGAAGGAACTTCAGAAATATTCTTATTCTTTGAATTCATCAGTTTTCTGTTAGATTTCTTTTTTTTTTCAATTTAACAATTAAAATCGTTCAATTAGATAAGTGACATAGCTAAAGCTTCGGCGATAATACCTAAAACAATCGTAAAAGATTTGAGCATCAATACAGCTTATCAGAAGAAATATCCTCAGGGCATTAAGATTCTGTTTACTACTTGCTGTAAGTAAACATTTATTTATTATTATAATCACGAGTCATTTAATTACTTACAAAATGGTTCAGTGCCCAAAATGTGAATACCGTATTACCAGGGATGACAAAAATAATATTTCTTGCTCCAAATGTAAAATAATATTCAACGGCCGGTGCTTTAACATGCAGGAAAGAGAAATAGAAGCTCTAAAGAAAATGAATAAATCCTGGATAAGTCACAATTGTGATAAATCAAAAAAGCCTGAGCCATCAGGAACTGAAATTCTCGTGGCTGTTAATTGCCCGGGAGTCTCTATGAATGAAGAAATAAAATCTCTAAAAACCTCACTAGATAAATATGGGGACCTCACTTTTGAATTAAGTGAAGGACTGATCAAAATCGAGAACCAGTTAGTGGGGCAAAACAAATATATAGAAGAACTAGTAAATGAGAATAAGACATTAAAAGTAAAAGTAGGCCAGCTAGAGGTTAGAATAAACAAAGCAAAGCAAGGTCTGTTAAATAAATCTCTAGAAATTCGCAGCATTCCCATTGGGGGAAACCGTGGCTCTGGTGACGTGTAGGTGCTGGGTTTTAAATGCTAGGCTTGGCATTAACTGTTGAAGACCTAAACATGGTGGAACAACGAAGGCCAAGAAAAGATGACCCGTGACCTCCACCTGTGATTGCACGCTTCGTCAGGGCAGACTCTAATGAAGCAATACAGAAAAGAAAAGCCAAGAGGGACTTCTTTACGCACGATATAGGTTGGGCAGGAGAATGACTCCCACCGGATATATTTAGGCGAGGAGATGACCCTGACCAATAGGCATCTGTATTGGCTCGCCCGTCAAAAGAGATCTGCTGGCAAAATGAAGTACGTGTGCTTCACGGGAGTACGAGTTCTCTGACGGAAGGAAGATGGCCAACCTGTAATCTACATAGACCAGCCTCTGGATCTGAATGGGCTGATCTCTCCATATTCATTTCCTTACTGCGCCTCCTCAGTCTTTTGTGCTTTTTGTTTTTTATTTCAATTTAGTATTATTTTTTTCCCATTTTGAAGCCAGCTTTAATTTTTTTATCCAATGGTATAACTATTCTTTTATTTTTAATTCTTTAACTTTTATTATTTATATTTGTTTATTTTTCTTGATCACTAATTCACCTATTTGTAATTTTATTATTTTCTAGGTTCTCATAGGTTTTATTATTTAAGGTTCTACACAATTTAACTCAAGCTACCATCTGGCAAATGAAATCCAATTATTTTCATGAAATCCTCTCTCTACCCCCGATCCTCGAGCCCAAATCCAAATGGCAGCTCCTCCGCAAACTTTCCCTTGTTCAAAATACACCTAGTTCCTCGGTGTGTCCCTCGGGAGTCTATCCTGTTACACCTGATGAGTTAAATTCCTATTTCGTCTCTACCTCTACATCTACACGACCTCTATCCTCTCAGTTACCTTTTTTATTACCTGTATTTAATGATTTATTTTTATTTTTCTTACATCTCTTCCATTGACCTTATTTCCTCTATAATGAAATCCCTCACCAATTCAACTGGATTAGACGGCATTTCTGTCAAATTGAAAAAATTATGCCTTCCTGAAATCCTACAGTTCTCCTCTTCATATATAATTTTTCCCTCCAGAATTCTGCGTTTCCCACCTCTTGGAAAAAGGCCTTAATTCATCCTATAATCAAGAACCCGAATCCTACATCCCCAAAAGATTACCAACCGATCTCCATACTCTACAACCTCTCTAAGCCCCCAGAAAGATTCAATTCCAAGTCTCCAATTACCACGAAGATTCTAATTTACTTGACCTGTTCCAATCTGGTTTCCACCCCGGCTACTCCACTCCTGCTCTTACCAAAATCATCAGTGACATCCAGCCTGCGGTCGATAAAAAATAATTAACCATCCTGATACTCCTAGACTTTTCCAAAGATTTTGATTGCTTAGACCACGACATCCTCTATTCCAAACTTAAATATCTAAACTTCTCCAACAGTGCTCTCTTGTGGTTTCATTCATTCCTTTCACACCATTCACAATCTGTTACCATTCCCAACCAAGGTTCATCCTCTTTCCTTACTTTGCGATTAGGCGTAGGTAGCTCAGGGATCTAGCTAGCATTTCCCCTCTTCTTTTTAATTCCTATATAAATGATCTCCCAAACTCCATTCACAATTTTTCCTACCAACTGTACGCCAATGATTCACAAATTTACTTTTCCTTTTCTCCACCCGAGTAATCAACTGCATTTTCCAAAATTCAGGAAGACTCTAGACGAAATCTGTGCTTGGGCAATCCTGAATAAATTGAAGTTGAATGCAGCTAAAACTCAAGCCATTGCAATAGGATTCCATTTCCTTCTTCGATTAAATACCAACTTCCCTACTTTATTCCTAAATGGTCAACCTATAGGTTTCCACTCCTCTGTTAAAAACCTACCTAGGTTTCACCATTGATCAAACTCTTTCCTGTAAATCCCACATTGCACAAATCTCCCGACGATCGATTGGCACCCTCAAATTATTTCACTGTTCCCAACACCTACTTCCCCTATCCACGGTAAACTCTTAGTATCCTCCTTCATCTCAATTTAAGTATGGATATGATTTATGGTGGGCTCTCGATATTCTTGAAAATAGATTAAAGCGAATCATGAATTGTTGTACAAGATTTCTTTTTGGAACCTCGAGACGCTCTCATGTGTCCCATCTTTACACAGAGTTAATTTGGCTCTTCCTCTCCTTCTGTAGAGATTACCTCCTTTGTACATTCCTCTTCCAAGCCATTAAAACACATCACCTTACATTTATTCACAATCTCCTACATTTCAAGTCCTCAATCCAATTACTGCGTAGAAGATCCCATCCCTCCGATGTCTACACTTTATTCCACAGAACTACTGCATTCCAATGTTCCTTTCTTGCCTGCTCCTCTATTTTTTGGAATTCCTATCCACCTTCTATTCGCCATGCACCTTCCCTGGGAACTTTTAAAACATTCCTCTTCCACCACCCTTTCTCCCTCCAGTCGAATGCTATCTAATTATATGGATGCTTTAATGAATTTCATCTTAGCAGATATAAAACTTTAGTCTGTTTCAACAACCTTCTAATGATAATGTTTTCTCTTTTATTCAGATAATTTTCATTTTTCTTTTTTTTTCTTTGTTTCCCTCTCAACAAATATTATTTATCTTCATGCTTTACTATGTGTAACATCAGAAATCATTCGTTCAATCAACTTTGTACATAACATTTTTTCCTTAATGATTGTATGTATAGTTAATGTATATATATGTGTGTGTGTGTGTGTGTGTGTGTGTGTTTTTATATAAGTATAGATATTTTTTCTTATCTTAATTTATTATCTATATATATAAAAATGAATGTGTGTCTGTCTGTACTCAATAGATTCAAAAACTGTACATCCAATCGCCGTAAAAATTTAGGAAATTATTAGGTATATCCCCGGGAAGGTTTTTGAAAAATATTTTAAAATCAGAGTTGGGGTTATTGTGAGCAGCACTTTATAACAACCCAATCCCGAACTCCAGAAGGAAGATATATAATTCGATTACTGTTCAAAGAATCATTTCCTGGAGATCTTAGTGAATCGAAAGGTCAAGCCCTTAAACGATTTTACAGCTTGGAATCAAAACTAGCTAGAAATCAAACTCGGTGTCAGGAATACATTAACTTTATGGGTGATTATTTGAGCCTTAACCACATGGAATTAGCTACAGAACCAGGATCGTGCTTTATTCCGCATCATAGTATAATTAAAGATGGTGACAACTTCAAAATTCGTGTGGTATTTGACGCCTCTGCCTCAACCTGTAGCGGATCTCTCAATGACTTTCTGCACACTGGTCCTAAACTGCATAAGAACATCACTGACATCTTAATCAAATTTAGATACCATCAAATCGCCTTCACAGCGGACATCGAGAAAATGTACTGCCAAATTCTCTTGTCTCCCGAAGAAAGGAAATATCAACATATATTTTGGAGATCAGACCCCTCAAAACCTCTTCAAGAATATAATTTAAATACGCTCTCATATGGGCTGTCAGTCGCCCCATTTCTGGCCCTCAGAGTTATCCAGTAGTTAATTAAGGACGAAGGCCAAGCATACCCTTTAGCCTCAAGGGCATTAACTGAAGAAATTTACGTGGACAACATTGTTACTGGCTCTTCTGATATAAGTTCAGCGTACAAGCTCAAAGAAGAATTAGTCGACTTACTGCACAAAGGAGGGTTTGAGCTCAGCAAATGGGCAAGCAATGCCCCAAATCTCATTGATGGCCAGCAACAGGTACCACTGAACCTAGTGTCGCACGAAAATTGTTTAAAAATCTTGGGACTCCAGTGGGATCCATCAAGGGATATCTTCACATACCGTATTAAGCCGATTTTCAACCATATTTACCAAGAGAACCGTCTTATCGATTATAGCCAGGATCTACGATCCGGTAGGCTACATTGCCCCAATTGTATTTTATGCCAAGCATATACTGCAAAATCTTTGGAAGGAAAAATTGGATTGAGACGACTAACTCCCTTTACATTTACAACAGACATGGTCTAATTTCATTTCTCAACTTCCGGTTTTATGTGATGTATCTATTCCCCGTTATATTTGGACACACGGAGTGGTTGAGTGTGATGTTATCAGTTTTAGCGATGCCTCATAGCGCGGTTACAGCAGTCATTTATTTACTTGTTGTTAATGACGGTAAGGTCACTTCGCATCTGATAAAATCGAAAACAAAATTAGCCCCGACTAAACCACTAACCATCCCAAGGTTAGAACTGTGTGGAGCCCTACTTCTCACCAGAGTATATACTTCTCTCCAAGAATTTCTTCAGCGACTACCAATAAGAGAACATTACTGGTTCACTGATTCAACGATTTTCCTGGGGTGGTTAAAAACGCCACCATACAACTTGAAGACCTTTGTAGATCATCGAATTGTAGCAATAACAGAAAAAACTCGAACAGAGGATTGGTATCACATATCAAGCGAAACAAACGCTGCTGATTGCGCCTCCCAAGGGATATTACCACTAGATTTATTGCAACATCCTATTTGGTGTAATGGACCTTCGTGGTTAACTGCTGATAGAAA
The DNA here is from genome assembly GCA_003667255.2 of Euschistus heros. Taxonomy (NCBI): domain Eukaryota; kingdom Metazoa; phylum Arthropoda; class Insecta; order Hemiptera; family Pentatomidae; genus Euschistus; species Euschistus heros. The sequence goes on along the minus strand of RCWM02000523.1, from coordinate 397,970 downwards.
CAGCTGGCCAATCCAGGATAATGAAACTGAATCATTTACTGATCTTCCGGAAATGAAACCAGCTTTGTTGACAACTCTAGTTGCGGAAGGGAAAAAACCATATCTGATTGAATGGTCTGAACGTTTTTCATGCTACGGTCGGCTGATGAGAGTTATGTGATACGTTCTCTGTTTTGTCAATATGTTATTGGGTAGGAAACCAAAGAAAACTGGAACCATTCAAGCCAAAGAACTAGAAATAGCTGATCGAATATTTATCAAAATTATCCAGAACTTTTACTTGAGACAAGAATTTCCAGATTCGGAATTGTTACCAATATCTATTTCACTAAGGTGTCTCAATGCAATTCGTGATGAACAAAACATTATTAGAGTTGGAGGGCGATTACAAAACTCTAATTTTCCTGAGAGGAGTATACATTCAATCTTAATTCCAAAATATCACTACGCCAAACTCTTAATCGATTATCACCACCGAGCTTACCTTCATTTAGGACCATCCACCCTACGAGCCATGCTCCAAAGAACATATTGGCTTTTATCAGCCAGAACTCTGATCAAGCAGAGGATACATCGATGTCTGAAATGTTTCAAGGAATCACAGGGACCCAAGGAGCCCTTCATGGGAGTGTTACCTGCATTCAGATTCGTCGAAGGAAAGCCATTTCAGCATACAGGAGTCGACTTCGGTGGGCCTTACGTAATTCGGGAATCTCCTCGGAAAAAGGGGTTACAGAGCAAAGTATACCTGTCACTCTTCACTTGCATGACAACAAAAAGTGTCCACTTGGAACTGGTGTCTAAGTGTACGACTGAGGCATTTCTGGCTGCTTTCGACAGATTTATCTCAAGGCAGGGATCGCCATACCGAATGTACTCCAATTGTGGAACTAATTTCATTGGAGCTGCCAACAAACTAAAGGAGCTTCTAAAATGGCAACGTTTGAGGGAAACACAGAACGACATAATGAACCACGCTTCTTCAAAGGGAATCGAGTGGTCATTCAACCCTCCCCATGCCCCTCACTTCGGAGGGTTATGGGAAGCAGGAATAAAATCTGTTAAGACGATCTTACATAAGGTAATGGGAGATACTCCTTTCACGTTTGAGGAACTTTGCACGATTTTTGCTCGCATTGAAACCATCTTAAACTCCCGACCTCTCTTAACACTCGAATCTGATCGGAGAGTTATGAAAGCTTAACACCAGGGCATTTTTTAATAGGTTGTCCAATAACCGGCAGACCTGAAGAAACCCTGTGGGACACCAAAGAGAACAGACTCGATCGTTGGCAACTAGTACAACAGAGAACAGAACACTATTGGCGCAGGTGGCGAACAGAATATTTGCATCAATTGCAGCAGCGAAGCAAGTGGATTAAGAATGAACCCAACCTTAAAGTAGGAGACCTGGTTGTAGTTAACAAAGACAACTCCCCTCCGCTTTATTGGCCATTAGCCCGAGTTCACGAGATTCATCCTGGAGAAGATGGAGTAGTTCGCATGATAACTCTTCGTTTTGCTTTGGGTGTTATTCTTAAGCAACCCGTAACCAAAGTTATCTCTCTTGCTCCCGTAACTTCATCTGAAAGCATGGAGACTTGAAAATTCAAGGTAGAATTTTGGTGGGCTGTATGTTTCAGAAACAATATTTTTTTTTTTTTTTGGACTTAGAGTTAAATTAAATTAAATAAGTTTAATTTATTCAAAGTAACTCATTATTTTTTTTCTTTCTTTGTTTTTTTTGTAACTATAATTATATAAGTAGAGGTTTAATTTTTTTAAATTGTGTATAATTAGATTTAAAATTTTATTTCAAATAAATAAAAGGAAAAGGAGACCGTGATTGTTATGGTTAGTGGTGAAGTGTATATACCAGTGTAAACAATAAGTGTCGGACAACAATGTTTACTGCCCAAAGACTCTCTCGAGATAAGCCCAGTGCTGTTTGGACTGTTGATGGAGTAACCAGTGCTCTCGACTGTTGAGGAAGGAAGATAGCGGCTCAGGACAACAGTTGGCGAACATTTTCGCCACCGTACTTTTCTTCTCTCACCTCACACCTCAGGGTGTATCAGAAGATGTAAGCATTCATGAACCACAGGTACCCTATATCCCTACTGACCAGTCAGCAATAGATTTTAAACATGATAATTAATTCAATAGACAATCACGATAGATAGATAGATAATCATCAAAAGTGTTATGACCTAAACAAAGTTTCATTTATAGATTTTTTTAATTCTACATTATTACATTTAATAATTGTTAGCAATAAAATTAATTCATTTTATCTTTATCAATAATCTATTTTTTTTCCCGTTATTATCTGCAGCTGTGAGGGAAATTTACTTGTTTTTATGATTTATAGGTATATATATAGTTAATTTTTTTCTAATGTTAATAAATAGTATTTTTTTATGTTCAATCTTCCAGAAAGTTGTTTCTTTTTTTTTTTTATCATTTCTTATTCTGCCATAAAATTAATTTGGCTTTAACTAAGTAATTAACGACTGGTGCATCTCCTTGGGACAGATTAGGACTTTTATCGCTGAAGTTTATCATGCCCTAACAACATTATATTTGTGAAAATCATTCCTCAAAAACATTTGTTTAAAATAATTGATCAGAAAAACATTTAGAAATATAGCCCCCCTCCCCACTAATTAATAAAACTGAACAAACCATAAATATACGCTAATAAGTAAGAAAGAAACATAATTATTGAATTTCATTAAAATCGGACAAGCCGTTCTCAATTTAGAAATATAGCCCCCCCTCGCCACCCTCCACTAATTAACAAAACTGTTAAAAACCTAAATATACGCTAATAAGTACGAAAGAAACATAATTATAAAATTTCATTTAATCGGACGAACCGTTCTCATATTAGAAATATACCCCCCACTCCTCTCCCTAAGAAAATGATGACGATAGGTCAAAACCGTTAACAATAAGAGAAAACTTAATACTTAAATGGTGGCGGTCAAAACTGATATTCCGATATTTATTTGCCTATTTAATAGAAGAAATATTGTAATAGAATTATTCTCAAAATAATTCTTATCTTGAATTACAAGAAATAGTAATCCGTAATTCAACTATGTAATCTGTAATCTAATTACATAAAAGAATTACATTGTAATCATAATTCATGAAGTAATTGCATTAAAACATGTAATGTAATCCTGGCCCAGGAATACAATTACAGTGTAATCATAATTCATAGAATTTATTTCAATTACATTTTGCCCAACTCTGCTCTGAACTACTTGGGAAACATGCAAAGGAAACAAGAATTGAACTTACCTTTGAAAAATCACAATGTGAGGGAAATAGAATTACGAATGACGTGATTCGAACACTTGATTTGACACAAAATTACAAATCTTACAAATTATGAAATTGGATGAAAAAATTATGAAATTGATTGGAAAAATTATGAATTTGATTGAAAAAATTATGAAATTGGTTGAAAAAATTATGAATTTGGTTGAAAAAAGCTATATATCTATACTATTATATAAAAGGACAAACCATTTTTCGTTTATCACTACCCACAAAAACTATTGAACCAATCTTTACCAAATCTTAACTACATCTTCATAGTTGAAGTAGCAATAAGAAAATTTACATATTTTCTATTAAACTGTTGTTAAAAAGCGATAAATATGTGGTATGCAGTGAATTATGAATATTGACCGATATGTGGCGAGTGCCATTTAAGAGAGGTTATAACGGTACAATATCATATAAAGCTAGAAATTGATAATAAAATTGGCTCAATTCAAATAAATTGTTATAAAAAAAGCTTTAAATATTTAGTGTGATGTATAGATCCTAGGGATATTTAATAACCGAACGATATATGGTTAGCGGCATTCTACACGAGTTTGCAATGGTAAAATTATTAAACCCCTCTGTACCAAATTTTAACTACAAAATCTTCATAATTCTAGAAAAATTTTAAATAGTATAGTTTACTATAATAATAATTTAAATTCAGTGTTTAGTGGCAGATGTTTGTCACTCTGTCATTAAATTTTATAGTTAGAAAGAAATTAAAATCCAACCAAATGAAATCAATAAAATTATTTTTGCCACACTAAACATTATTGCCTTATCAAAATATCGATAATTTTTTGATATTGTGAGTAAAAAATGGGCGACCTAACCTTAGCTTTTGATGAAGATTTTAAGAAGACTAAAATTTCAATCATTTCAAATTCATTTTGATGTTTCAGGTTTATTTAATAAATTGTACCAATGGTCGTGTGAAAGAGCACTAATATTACCAACAAATACTATAGCAGAGAATATTAACATTATTATTGAAAAAGTAAATTGTGACATAGAGAATATCTCTATTGATAGGGTTGTAAGCACCGATAATGCAGTCCATTATCTGCCAGAGTTTCTTCATAAAGCGTCTCTGTCCATCTAAATTACCAACTCATAGATTAGATTTAAGGATTGAATATCCAATAATGCTTTTGAGTAAATCATTGCAATAATACCATGTTACAGCCTTGAGTGAAAATATCTAGAAATATTGTGAGAAAATAATTCTCAACTGCATGATAAGATTTTTATTGTTAAAAAATAAAACTTCTGTTATTAGTTAAACCTATCTAAGTTCGTTACATATAAGAGCGGACATAATGTATTAATATAAAATCTCTAGGCCAGATATAATTTAAGTTTTGACATTTTATGTTATTGTGAAGGGACTTTGTCCCAGAATAAAACTTTTGTTCTACTATTCTATATATATATATATATATATATATATATATATATATATATATATATATATATATATATATATTTTTTTTTTTTTTTTTGTTAAACATAGAGACATTAAGGATTAGACACATCAATATTTTTCCCTGTTAATAACAAATGATGGAATTTTAAATTATTTTTTTCATTTCCTTCAGTCCATGTTCATCATTCGTTTCGTTATTTACAAGTATGCCAAGACTAGTTAGTGGAAGCATTCATTCAAGCCAGAGGGGACAATATATTTTATTAAATATAAATTAAAACTTTAAAAGTTAAAATTGTAAAAAACGAAAATTTTAAAAAGTAAGTTTTTAAAAACTTTTTTGTTAATGTCTAGTTTAGGAATGTTTATTATGGGCCATCCTCATAGAAACGGGCAGAAGTGGTGTCCAGTACATTTGTGGCTCTCCATTTATGATTTTGGATCTGAAAATTTTTTTAAATTGTAGTTTATCACTTTATCTAAAAGTGAAATTTTTCTTTTCACAATCAAATATTTTTTTTGTGTAGAAAAATTGTAAAATTTGACCAATTGTCATGGCCCTGTCCTGTCCGGGCACGATATTCCCAACTTCAAGCTTCGGTAGGAGGTCTATCTTTTCAAATACAGAAGTGATTATTCAATCCTAGATCATAATATTGCTGGAGATTGAGAAGTGATTGTCCAAAATGGGCTAGAGCCAATAGATTTCAATATTACAATGAAAATAAGAGTGTCCATGCCATCGACGTCAAGGCCCTGTCCGATTATATTTCTCAAATTTCCCTGTGAACGTGTGTGTTAGCCAGTTTTGTTTTCCTGCCTTAATTTTCACGCCATTATTATCTTGTTGCATCACCCATTAACTAGTCCTTGGAGTACAGTGGAACACTCAGAGAAGAACATCGGCAAAGTCATGAGTGTCCAAACAACCAACATCAAGTTCCTGGCTTCAATAAAAACTTAAGTATTCAAACCTGTTTTTTCTTATTGCTCAGTACTTGTTCACGGTGTGGAACAGTTTATATTTCTAAAAATATTTTAGAAAAAACGTTGCAACAAAACAAAATATTTTAGAAATACCTATGTTTCGTCAAGGCCCTGTCTTCATCTGTAAAATTGAGGACAGGATCATGACGGTATCCAAACCTTTTTATCATTTATACTAAATAAAAAACTGCATTTGAAGTTGTATTAGTACGTTTATACTTTATAATAAATACATATAAATTACTGTATGCCGGAATCACAATAAGTCCGCTCATTAAATATAAATAAATTCATACAAACTTAAAGCGGTAATCTGTAGGTGACACGCTTTGATTTTCTTTCACGTTTGTTCTGATACCCTTTTTTATTTTTAGAATATTTAGTCAATATTTAAAGTCAATTTTAAACAATTCTGGACAAAATAAAAGACTAATAATTATTTTCTTTGTTTTTCATCATATAAATGATGTACCTATATATTTTTTGTATGATTTAGATATTAAAAACATTTTGTGAAAACTCGATTACTGTTTATTTTTGGAGCCTATCACCTGCAGAGAGATTAAAATAATTATATTACAGAAGACAGCCAAGATGATCGTGAAGAAAAAGGCATGACATAGGTAGCGTCATGAAACGGGAGCCAGTCATGTCCCTGTCCATGTGCCTTCTTATTTATTTTTTTTTCTTCATAAATTAAAGCGGTGTTGTTTGGAAGGGCACTGAATTTTAATTAAAGCTGTTAGGAGAGCATCCTAATTTTTTTTTACCTTGATCGGAACACTTCTAAATTTCTGAAATCGTGAACCCAAAAATGCCCCTTTCTGTGAGAATGACCATTATAGACTTCAGAACCTTTCTTTATTATAAAAAAAAATAAGTTTTTATAAAATTTAGTGCTAACATAGAATCATAAAATGTAAATTACTTTTTGAGCCAATAATAATAATAATAATAATAATAATAATAATAATAACACTAACAACCAATGTTTACCGGAGACGGATATGTGGGGAGGATATCCCTGAGGTATGTCGAGTGTGTAAGCAAAGTCCTGAGTCAGTGCAGCACTTGGCATCGGGCTGCACTGGGTTAGCAGGATCGGAATACCTCCGCCGACATAATCATGTGGCAGGAATCATCCACCAAGAAATTGGCAAAAAATATGGATTGATTGACAAGACGGTGCCATATTATAAATATAAGCCGAAAAATGTATTGGTAGCTGGTGGATATAGGCTGTACTGGGATCAGCAAATATTAACCGACCATCCCAGTCGCTCACAATAAGCCAGACATCTTGTTGCTGGATATGAACAAGGGAACCGGCAAGATATTTGAAGTAGCTATACCTGTTGATGACAATGTCCATAAGACAATAGTGACAAAGATTTCCAGGTATCAGGATCTGGCAGCAGAGCTGAAGGCTATATACAAGCTGGATAAAGTCAAAATTTTGCCGGTGGTAATATCTTGCAATGGACTGATTCCAAAAACTACAATAAATTCTTTTAACGAAGAAAGAATATTACTTGGAAAATTAGAAGATGCACAAAAAGCAGTACTTTTGGACACAACAGCAATACTCAGAAAAACGCTTAACTTATAAAATTTCGGTTGGTGAAAACCCCCGAAAGAATACAATCACCACTTTATGTGTGAATTATAAAATAAAATAATAATAATAATAACGTTCATTCCTATATATACCTGCCTATCACCCTCTCCATGGAATACAATTTTATCTCCATCCTGAGCACCTTTTTCAACTTCCACCTGAAGGACTTTCAGCTCTTCAATGATCTTTTTACCTTGACATTGAGTACATTTGTCTTTTTTATTTATAACATGACCTGGAGAATAAGAAATAATACTTTAGGTATCATGGTTTTCCAATGTGTGTATGGATATGTGTATATACAGGGTGTCCCGAATTTAAATAGCAAAACTTCAGGAACTTATAGGAGACCGAAAAACTAAGACAAAAAGTCCTTTAGAGATTTGCTCATTTTGGCTTAGTTTTAGAGAAAATCGCAAAAAAATAAACAAAACAAGTTTTCATTTTTATACTTATTTATTTACATTTATATTTATGTTATGTTCTTTTTAATGTAAATATTGCTCAAAATGTTGTCGTCCTCTTGCACCAATGCAAGCATTACATCTAGCACTCACTTGATAAATTGCAGCTAAACATTGTTCTAATGATATTTGGTGCACTGCATCTATGATTTGGTCTCTTAATTGCTCTCTTGTGTTGATTGACACCGAATAAACTTTCTGCTTCAAGGTTCCCCATATGAAGAAATCCATGGGTGTCATATCAGGTGATCTGGGTGGCCAAGGTCCTCCACGTCCAATCCATCGTTGTGGATAATTTATATCCAGCCAAGCTCGAGCAACTCTGCTATAATGAGCTGGACATCCATCGAGTTGGAACCACATTTCAATCCGCTGCTGTAGGGGAATGTCATCTAAATAATTAGAAAAGTCGTTCTCCAAAAAATGTGTATATGTGATACCATTCAATCTTCCAGGTAAAAAATATGGTCCCACCAGTAATCCGTTCCAAATTCCAAGCCAAACATTAATAGCAAATTCATGCTGAAACCTATTCTCTCTAATAGCACTGGGATTTTCAAGAGGCTATACATGATAATTTCTTTGATTAACAATTCCTCCTCTTGTAAAGGTAGCTTCATCGGTCCATATAATTTTTAATGGAAATAAATTATCATCGCGAATTTTGTCAAGAAACTGGTTACTAAAATTCAATCTCTTGACATAATCTTGAGGTAATAAATTCTGAACTTTTTGAAGATGGTATGGGTAGCGATTATCACCTTTCAAAGTTCGCCATATTGCTTGCCGCGATATTGCTAATGTAGCAGTTGCTCTTTGGATGCTAGTCTCAGGATTGTTATTCGAAGTGGTGTTGGACACCATTTCTTCTCCGATAATCTGCTCTTATTGCTGCCTGGAATTGGTCACCTTCATTACGTATTAAGAATTACCCAGTCTCTCGTAGTCTATTAAAGTTAACGAAAAGCCTCATCGATTAGGCACTCTTCTATTCGGAAATCGGCGTGCATACTCCCACAACGCTTCTAAAGCATTACCGATACAGAAACCATACACAAAAATCATATCAGCGTATTCAACATTAGAATATGTATGCGGCATTGTGGTTGATGCTATTCACACAAAAATATCTGAGTAACTGACTGAAAACTGATCTAGGAATTATAATCCTAGAATGAAGCCAAAATGTAAACCAATAAAAGAATGTAAAGGATAACATTAAGTGTTTACATATCTCACTGCCTAGCCTGACGAACTTGGAAAGGTGATAATCCCTACCTGTAACATTTTTGTTTTGTTTCTTTTTTTGCAATTTTCTCTACAACTAAGCAAAAACGAGCGAATCTCTAAAGGACTTTTAGTCTAAGTTTTTTGGTCCCTAATAAGTTCCTGAAGTTTTGCCATTTAAATTCGGGACACCCTGTATATATGTTTAGTAAGCTTTTAGAGGTTCAGTCAATAAATAAAAACAACTATTTTGGCAACATTTTGAGACTATATTGTTCTCATAATCATGCCCTACAGTGAAAAAACAGGTTACAATATAAGTATATAACATGTGTTAAAATAATAAAAATATATATAATTACAGAATATAGAGGAGTATGAAACTACTTACAATGTAACTGATGGATATGGTATCGACTAACTATCTAATTCTAACTATTGTTAGAATTTAGTTAGTCGATACCATATCCACCAGTAACATTTTAAGTAGTTTCATACTCCTCTATATTCTGTAATTGTATATACTTTTATTATTCTAACACATGTTGTTATATGCTTATATAATTTTATTATAACCTGTTTTTTCACTGTAGGGCATGATTATGAGAACAATATAGTCTCAAAATGTCGCCAAAATAGTTGTTTTTATTTATTGACTGAACCTCAAAATCCTTACTAAACATTTAATAGTAAATGTCAAGAAATTTATCCACACATGCACACGCGCACGCACGCATGCACACACACACACACACACACAAATAATATATATATTTTTATATATATACACTAAGTAAATATAAATATATACTGGCATATGCATCCACGCACATGCACACACAAATATGTTATATAATTATTATTATTACTACAGGACTACAATAGACATGATTACAACAGAAATACTTAATTCACTGAAGTACAAAGAACATCTACCTTCTCCATAACAATCACCACATTTCATTTGAAATTCTTGTGTCATTCTGGGGGATATTTGATGGTGGACAATTTTGAAACCACGTCCGTTACATCCTTTACATGTTAAAAGCTGTCCAGATTTTGATCCCTTACTTAAAAAAAAAAAAAAAAAAAATTATTAAATACATATAGAAAAAAAAAAATACATAAAAAGTTAGTAATAATACTATTTACTTAAAAACAGTAGGGCAAAATTTAATCATGTTCATTCAGTTGATTTTTCAATCAACTAAATAATTAATTGACTAAAAAACGGACCTGAAAGATTTAATCATGATTAATTTTTTCCTATCTCAGCTTAGAACTATGAAAAAAGGTGTATAATTACCCATTACAAGTCCTGCAAGGCACATTTCTACGTAATTGAAGTTTAGTTGTCTTGCCGTTATACAAATCTTCTAAAGTAACCCTAAAAAATATATATGTATTAACTTATTAACAATGAAATATTTAGCTGAAGTATTGTTTGACTTTTATTCAATTGTATCTCCCCCCTTTTTCCCGTTTATTAATAATGATCCTGTTTCATCCTATGAAACATTTTCAGAAATTAAGAATGTTATTATCCTTTGAAACATTCTTAAAGTGCTGACTTTGTACCATCCGACTAAGGTGTTTTCTGGTGTATGGCACATTTTCTTTTCAGGCTATTACTTCATAAACAACAAGTTGTTATGCTGCAAGCCATGTGATTTGAACTATTCTTCTGATGTCTGTTACTGATTATAAGAATCAGGATACAATGAGGAGTGAAATATTTGCCATTCAATTAATTATTATGATTATATTTTTTTGGAGTTGAAAAGTAAAAATTTAATTGATTACACAATCGATGAGTATTATATATATATATAAAAAAAAAAAAAAAAAAAAAAAAAAAAAAAAAAAAAAAAAAAAAAAAAAAAAAAAAAAAAAAAAAAAAAAACCTTGCTCTAGGTAGAGCATACGTACAGAATAAAAAAAAAATAAAGGAAATAATTGTTACATAGGGTATTAAAAAATATTTACAGAAACATTTCAGACCTTAAGATGGGGAAGATATAGAACAGTGAGAATAGAAAACTTTTGTTATAAGTTGAAAAGATGGGGAAGACATAGAACATTGAGAGTAAACAAATTTTGTGATAAGTTGAAAACAAAAACATACCAGGTATGCAAGTTTAAAATGTCGTTTTAATTCCAATAGAATGCGCTCTTAGCCTATTGAAGGATTTGCTTATCTCTAAACGCTATTTTGTTTGTTAGTCATTTGTTTATAAAAGTCAGTTGTTTTTAAGTCGTTTACGTGGACGTATCATACCTTTCTTTGGTGTTAAAAATGTCTAATTTTAAGCCAAATAAAGAGCATTTGCGGCATGTCATGATTTTCTTATTTAATCAAAAGAAAAAGGCATCTGAATGTCATCGAATTCTTGTTGAGACTTATGGCGATGTTGCTCCAACCGTCAGGACATGTGAACGTTGGTTTCAAAGTTTCAAACGTGGTGATTTTGATGTTACTGATCAAAAACGAGAAAATCGACCAAAAAAGTTTGAGGACTTCGAATTGCAATCTTTATTAGACGAAGACAATACCCAAACCCAACAACATGATGGCAGAACAGTTGAATGTCACTAGGCAAGCCATTTCCGATCGCCTGAGAGCTATAGGAAAGATTCAAAAGGTTGGAAAATGGGTTCCACATGAATTGGACGAACGACAGATGGAAAAAACGAAAAACTGTGTGCGAAATGCTGCTTTTACGCCACGAAAGAAAGGGTTTTTTGCATCGAGTTGTAACTGGCGATGAAAAATGGATTTATTTTCAGAATCCCAAACGAAAAAAATCATGGGTAACGCCAGGACAACCATCCACATCGAGTGCAAGACCGGATCGTTTTGGGAAGAAGACAATGCTGTGTGTGTGGTGGGATCAGAAGGGAGTAGTCTACTACGAACTTCTCAAACCCGGCGAAACAGTCAATACCGAGCGCTACCGACAACAAATGATCAATTTGAGTCACGCATTGATCGAAAAACGCCCAGAATGGGCTCACAGGCACGCCAAAGTCATTCTTCAGCATGATAACGCTCCTGCACATTCAGCCAGATTGACTAAGGAAACGATTTCTTCGCTTGGTTGGGAACTCCTACCCCACCCGCCGTATTCACCTGACCTGGCGCCTTCTGATTATCACCTCTTCTCATCGATGGGACACTCATTGGCGGAGCAACACTTCAACAATTTCGAAAACGTACGAAAATGGCTCGATGAATGGATTTCAAATAAAGATGAAGCATTCTTTTGGAATGGTATCCATATATTGCCCGAGAGATGGACAAAATGTGTAGAAAGCGAGGGTCAGTACTTTGAATAAAATATATTATACTTTTTTTTAAATTACTGTGTATATATTTTAAGAAATAAACGACATTTTAAACTTTCATACCTGGTAATTTTGGTATCGAAAAACCATTTTGACCAAAGGGGAAGTGGTGGTTCAGAAATACTGGACCTGTTATTTTGTAACAGATATGAGCTGACTGAACGGCATCCCTGTTACCGATATTCAGAAGTAACAGGGACGATATACTTGCGTACTCACTTCAGTACTAGTAACAACATTCATACCTGTTACCTTTGTACTGCATAAATACCCTAGACCAGTATTTCTTACTTGTCATCTCTACCTGTTACCAGATACCCGTTTACCTAAACCAGTATTTTTACTTCTACTTTCGTACGAGTATTATCTGGTAAAATGTCAGCCCGTCTTCATTGTATTAAACACTCTTACATTCTTTTTTCTTTTATTATTGTTAATTTTAATAATCATTAAAATATTCTCAAATATGAAATCTATAAACAAGCAATTACACTATTTTTGCTAGTCATAACTAAAATAAAAAATACGTATGCTGTTATAAAACATTGAACATCTTAAATA